>CM067322.1:15254491-15854491 GCA_034231615.1 Meghimatium bilineatum
CGGTTCTTTGTCTAGTGTCCTCATTCCTCACTCTGCCTTTCAGCGATATTCCTAGAATTGTGCGTAAGTGTGCCATTTCAGCTGTCACAAGTTTACGTTTGTCTTGTGCTGTCGTTGTTACCTATATCAATCTATCTATATTCAAGTCACATATATCAATATCTCTATATTCAAGTCACATATAACAATCTCTCTATATTCATGTCACATATATTAGTCTCTCTATATTTTCTTCAGCGTTCATTCTCAAACTCCCGTTGGATCTCCCATGTAGCAGGACCATTATCCTACTAGATTTCTAGCAGGATGTAGTCCAGAAAATGGAAATGCGCGGTGTCGCAGTTTTATTTGCGACAATGACCCGATACATCCGTCTTCGACGGTTATCTATTTTCAGGTCACATATATCATTCTTTCTATATTCAAGTCCCATATATCAATCTTTCTATATTCAAGTCACATATATCAATATTTCTATATTCAAGTCATATATATCAATCTTTCTATATTCAAGTCACATATATCAATCTCTTTATATTCAAGTCGTCACATATATTAATCTATGTATATTCAAGCCACATATATCAATCTATCTATATTCAAGTCACATATATCAATCTCTCTATATTCAAGTCGTCACATATATCAATCTCTCTATATTCAAGTCGTCACATATATCAATCTATCTATATTCAAGTCACATATATCAATCTATCTATATTCAAGCCACATATATCAATCTATCTATATTCAAGCCACATATATCAATCTATCTATATTCAAGTCACACATATCAATCTTTATATATTCATATCACATATATCAATCAATCTATATTAAAGTCCCATATATCGATCTATCTATATTTAAGTCACACATATCAATCTATCTATATTCAAGTAACATATATCGATCGCTCTATATTCAAGTCACATATATCAAACTCTCTACTTTCAAGTAACATATATCGATCTATCTATATTCTTCTTCTTCTTCAGCGTTCATTCTCAAACTCCCACTGGATATCTCTTGTATCAGGACCATGGTCCTATTAGATTTCCAGAAGGATGTAGTCCAGATAATGGAAATGCGTTGTGTCGCCGTTTTATTTGCGTCAATGGCCCGACACATCCGTCTTCGGCGGGTATCTATATTCAAGTCACATATATTAATCTATTTATATTCTAGTCACATATATCAATCTATCTATATTCAAGCCACATATATCAATCTCTCTATATTCAAGTCGTCACATATATCAATCTCTCTATATTCAAGTCGTCACATATATCAATCTATGTATAGTCTAGTCACACATATCAATCTATCTATATTCAAGTAACATATATCGATCGCTCTATATTCAAGTCACATATATCAAACTCTCTATTTTCAAGTAACATATATCGATCTATCTATATTCAAGTCACATATATCAATCTATCTATATTCTAGTCGCATATATCAATCTATCAATATTCAAGTCACATATATCAATATATCTATATTTAATTCACATATATCAATCTATCTATATTCAAGTAACATATATCGATCTATCTATATTCAAGTCACATATATCAATCAATCTATATTCAAGTCACATATTTCAATCTTTCTATATTCAAGTCCCATATATCAATCTTTCTATATTCAAGTCATATATATATCAATCTCTCTATATTCAAGTCCCATATATCAATCTTTCTATATTAAAGTCCCATATATCTAATCTATCTATATTCAAATCACCTATATATACGTATTTCAATCATTCATTTTTCTTTTGCGCTGAAGTTAGCGCATAGGGTAGAGGTCAGATCTTTCCAATTCTGTCTGTTCAAACCTATTCTGTACAGTTCCTGAATGGTATGGATATTGATTGTTTTACTTTCTCTAAGTATTGTTCTTCTGAGTGTTTTTTTTTTTAGTGTCTACCCATGGTTCTTTTGCCTGTAGGTATCCATTCGAGAGATTAGTGGTGTATTCTGTTGGTGTCTACGCGTACGACATATCCGATGTAGGACCAATGGCGTTTTCTGAAAACATCTGTGATTAAACTTTGATGTGTCTCTTCTCTGATTTTATCATTCGATTTGAATTCACTCCAATGGGTATTAGTTATCCTACGAAGACATTTGTTCTCGAAACTCAGTAATTTCTTTTCTGAAAATAAATAGCTTTTCCAGCATTCACATCCATATGATAGCACCGGAATAACGCAGGAATTAAATAAGCGCATTTTATGTATATATATAATTTATATATATTCAAATCACCTATATCTAATCTATCTATATTCAAATAACCTATATCTAATCTATCTATATTCAAATAACCTATATCTAATCTATCTATATTCAAATAACCTATATCATGTCATCGTGCATACTATATGAGATCACAATGGCTTAAAATATGAATCTGAAGTCGGATGTCTGATAAAAAAAAACTCAGAAATCGCAGCCAATCTTTAAACCATGACACAGAGCATTTACTTTTCTGGACTACATTCAGTTAATTAGCAGGAGTTTGAGTATCAATGCAAAAGAATAAGAAAAGAAAGACGAACAAACAAGGAAAACGCATGTCTTGAAAGAGACCATTAACATTCATATAACCACACAGTCAACGAACATTCCAGACAGGTTAATATATACTTAGGAACATTAAAAACTTCTACTAAACTCACCCTTATTTAATTATTAAGCCTGTCCAGGAAGGCTGGTACCAGACGCAAATTAACGTGAGAGAAAAAAAATCCATTCCTTGGACATATCGGTCTGCGAGAATATGATTATTTTCTTGAGTTCATTCCAAGATGATTGAAGTAGGGCAAGTCGTGTTTATAACACCCTCGGGATATTTCCAGCACTTCCTCCTACTCTCGGAAAATAACTTTGTAGATAAGGACAAAATTGTCCAGAATGTTTAGTTATACATTTATACAAGAAACAATGGCGAGTACTGCAACGGTACATATATCCAAACCTGAGATATAAAATGGAATCATGGACAATAAAGAAGCAAATGAAACAGTGATGTATAGTAGGGCTGTGTTTGGGGGTGTTCAAATCCCTACCTTAGGAAAATATAACATGATATTTAGTTGTAAGAGGTTAGCAGGATGTAGCCCGAGAATGGAATTCGTTGTGTCATGGCTTACAACTTTGATGTGATGACTGCGCCTTTTGATCTGAAACATCAAACTTCAGCATGGCGTTTGGGTTACTTTGACCCTATATGGGACAGACAGTTCCACCCATAGTCACCTCTATTGACTTGCATAGAAGGAAACAGTGTTGCTATTCTTTGCTCCCATTTCGCGCCGCGACACATACGGACGATAAACTACCTAAATCCCCACCGAAGACGGATGTGTCGGGCCATTAGCACAAATAAAACGGCGGTACAACGTATTTCCATTATCTGGACTATATCATGCTGGAAATCTAGTAGGATCATTGTCCTGATGCAGGAGATAACTAGTGGGAGTTTGAGAATGTACGCTGACGAAGAACTAACTAAATCAGAGTGTAAACTACTCCGACCACCCATCACTTTTCCCAACCAACGAACTGTAAAAATACCCAATAAAACGAAGTGATTAGCTTCTTGATTATTGATTAGAAACTGGCCTCACAGCACGTGGGGCATTTCCATAAGTGCTCCGCCCTCTGTTCCAGCAGCCATCCGACTCGATGGTGTTTCGAGTCTAAAGCTGCTGAAACAGACGTCGACATTAGGGCACAGATCTGGCCCTTGCGACAGGTTTCATTCTTGTTCCACCCACCCACGTCGTACCCGTAACTAGTTCAAGCACAACATTGGCATGTCAGAACAACATGGTAACTGTTATCGAAGGTTACGACTTCGGGATTGTATAGATGACGTGCCATGAAGCTTCTATAAGAAGATAACCTCACTATAAAGACATGACATCTACTAAAGTTTTCTGTTGCATGGATGGTTTGTCTAGTGAGTCATTGGTGAGACCCACAGACTCAGTGATTAGCTATATTTAACAACCACCCACCCACCCTCTTTCCCTTTTCTCTATTCCTGAACAAAGTATCTATGACCTTGAAACAATAACAAATCTAGAGAATACAAAAATAAGATTGTGGTTTTACGGAAGAATGTTACAATAAATCACAGAAGATGCAATGGCATATCAATAGAGATGATGCTGAAATGCTTGTCACCGTGGCATTATGCGGGACCGTCAATACAACTTTGTTACATAATCCACCGCGGAATCACGTGGTGACAACAAGAAAGATGCCATGAAAATAGATACAAGATGACCAAGGAAAAGGTACCGGGCACCATGGGATGGCAAGATAATAAGCGGAAATAAAAGAAGAGATCGAGTTGTTGCGAGCAATGATCACCTATGCTTGTGAATATGGAAATAAAACGATAGGAGCAACATAGAGTTATGATCGCCTACGCCTGTGGATATGGAAATAAAACGATAGGAGCAACATAGAGTTATGATCGCCTACGCCTGTGGATATGGAAATAAAAAGATAGGCACAAAATAGAGTTGTGATCAATGATCGCCTACGCCTGTGTGGCGATATGCAAATATAAAGAAGAAGAAAGAATAATTAGCTGTCGGTGCTCTCTAAGAAAATAACATGTTCACTTTGTCCATGAGAATATTATTGCGAGAAACACACTATTTTCTGTAGTTTTTTCGAAAAAGGATGGCGGTGGATTTAACCATATTTTTAAAACATGTTTGTTATACTCTGTTCACTTTAAGAGTGAAGTGGATCAGTGTTTCTGATTGGTTGTTGGACGCAGGACGCATTATAATCATTATACTCGATTGTTAAGTGCCCAATAATATTGTTTTTAAATTTCTTGTTTAAATGTTTATTTAAATATTGTTTTAGTTATTTTAAAATGTTTTACATAATATTGGTTTTTTCTTGTCATCAGCTGTTTAAATATCACATGTTGTTGATGAGTAATACGGAAGTGTGTTTTTACCCACTTCACTTTTAAAGTGAACAGAGTTTAGTAATAAGTAAGCCTATCGTGTTCTATTTTACTATGGTCGAGGGGGGGGGGGAAGAATCACCAACAAAGTGAAAATACAATAGCTGTAATTGAAACAAATTATTACAGAAAAATTCCCAGAATACCATGGACCAAAAAGATCACCAATATAGCCAACTTGAGAGGAATGAATGTAAAAGAAAACTAGATAAACAGCATGGTACTTTCCAGAAAACTACCATATTTTGGCCATATCAAATGCCATGACAGCCTAGAGAAGACCATAAAGAATGGGGTGATGCCAGGGAGACGAACAAGAGGAAGACCAAAAAGAAGATGGACGAAAGATATCAAAGATCACCTAAACATGACAGAAGTGGACAGACTGGCTCACGATCGAAAGAAGTTTCAAAAGACTGTGATGACTGCTACACTCTGTTCAGGATATGCTACCTGATGATGAGGGGGAAGGAGTTTGAACACTACATCCCTTCCCATCCTCAACCCCACGTATGTAATTGTTATAGGTTAATAATCAACAGGGCCGGATTTAGACTTGATAAGACCCTAAGATATTTGATATGTGGGCCCTTTAACAATTAACAAGTATATAGATAGGGAAATAATAAATCTTTAACAAGAAAGTGGGGGCCTAAGCTATAGCTTGTCTAGCTTATACGTAAATCCTACACTGATAATCGATCTTATTGAAGTATTAGCTGTTGGCGAGACAGAAAGAAAACATGATGGCCAACGACCTACTGTTGGAATATAAGAAGTTTACAGTCACGGGGATAGCTATACGGAGACCTTCTACGGTATAGAGGATCTTCCAACATAATTAATTAGGAACCATTTCGTTACGTACTAAGGAAACAATTAGGGATCAAGCCAACAATAGAATACATACAGAAACAACATGTTAAATGGTACGGCCACATAACCAGACAGAAAGAGCAAAGTATTATCCAAAAACACTTAACAAACGATACGAAAACAGGAGACCTATTGGACGCCCTCGTAAAAGGTGCATAGATAGTGTATTAGAGACACTCGGAAATATAACAGCAGAGGAGGCAAATAGAATGACAAAAGACCGTACACTCACTCTCCCCTCAACACCGAAAGGTACATGAGGACAGAAAGAAGAAGAAGAAGAAGTTGGACTTTTGTTTGGTTCTATTTATATACTGTTGTTTTTGACATGCGATTCCAAGTATGTAAAAAGAGACCAACCGAAATGCCAACAATAATTAAACGACATAACGAATGTGGTCTTAATTAATTCTGCCAGAAGGTCTCTATTGAAATGATCATGGCCGTCTCCAATACAGACTTTACATTTTTAGACTTTAAATTTTCCGAAAGACATCTAATGTTTGAGAAACAGTGAAAAAGTGCAGAAAGGAAGCGTTGGCCAAAACAAACGAAAGATTCGGCCATTGTATTGTGTGCATACAGTTGAAGACAAGAAGAAAAACATTGTCCTTCTATCTATCGGTCTGTCTGTCTGCCTGTCTGTCTGTCGTCTTTCTCTGTATATGCTGTGAGGCATAAGGATTGAATGACGATCGTTTTTCGGGCTATTGCACGTTTGGTCGTGTTAATATTGGAGCTGCTTAGCGCAGTGGTTAGCGCACTGGCTTCGCATATGAGTGGTCCTGAGTTCATTTCCCAGTGGAGGCGGAAATGTTTTTCATACAGCAACGGCTTCCAGGTCAACCCAGCCTTGAAACGCTGAGGCAGACATATTGACCGGAGGAAGCAACACTGGAATCAAAGATCTATGGGTCAATGTGTGAACTACACAAGACAGTGAGTTTTATTCAGCAGACATAATTACAGATATAGACATGTTTCAAGTGAACGCAATGAGAAGAATAAGACACAACCTTAATTGGGTACTGGCTTAATCCGGGAAGTAAAGACTGCGAGGTAGATAAGGTGGCTACCTCCGTGATATGCAATAGTACTGTGCCGAGTCAGAATGTTGGTAACTCCTTCAATCAACCTTTTTCTTGGTTTTCCTCTGTATCTCGCTGTTGACATTGTCATATTGTATACTCCTGTCGCTGGCCAATAACGGTGACTGAACCATTTCAATCTCTGTTTTTCAACATATTTGACCACTGATATTGTCCCAGCATTTCTTGTTTTCTCTTCATTCATCATATGAGCTCTTCTTGTTCTGTTTGCTTCTTATCTTAGACATCTCATTTCACACGTAGTAAGCTTTCTTTCTTGCAGAGACATTGTAACAACAGAATGGCTTTCATAAAAAATGGACGCAGGATGACAAAAGGAAATGGTGCTGGCATATTGATGTGATGTAAATAATGTAAATAGTCGCAATAATACAAGTGACAGCGCAGAGTTGTGCAGATCAGTGATCGCCTACGCTTTAAAGTATGGGAATATAAAGAAATAGAAGAAAGTGCACAAGCTGTGAGCTGAATTCAATTATTCCCTAAGTGCAGAGGTGCGGGAAATTCGAGATTAAACTGTTTTCCAATGTGCAATTTGGTCGACCTGAAATGTATGCAGTATTTGCTATGAGATAGATCAGACAGGCAAAGAGACGGAATAATGCATGGACAGAATGGATGGATAGATGAACGTGCAGACAGACAGACATACGTATAGATTAAAGCAAAACTATACAGTCGTGGATATCTAGGTGTAAGTATATACTACCGTAATCGTGTAGGTAACAAGTATGGTTGGTTGTACACAAACAGTGTGGGTATTCCTCTATGAGACTATGTGCTGTCTATATATATGGAATATTCCTGGAGTAGTGGTAATCAGTTCGCTTTGTGCTGAAGAGGTGGCGGGTTCGTATTCCGCTCGCGGTGTCTTACTTATTAAATGGACATTATTGTAAGATTCATGGGGATTAACGTGTGAAAATAAGAAGTTACACGCGTTGTGAGTTGTATTCTTGCCAGATTGGGAGCCGCTTCTGTGAGAGAGGACGTCATCATAATGTGACATATTTTTTCCAGAACGTGGTCTTCTTTATGGATTCTCTGAACACTCCGCGATTCTGGGCAAGTTGATCTGCCGCAGCTAGAGATATGTTTAAACAATCTAATATGTCACTGCACCATCGTCGTTTTGGGCGCCCTCTTCCCCTGTTGCCGTTAACTCTGTCTTCAGTTATTAATCTTTCTATGCTATTATTTCTCTTTATATGCACAGAACAACTCAGTTTTCTTGTTAGGGTGTTTTTATGGTTAAAGAAAACTTTAAGAGTTATAGGAGCCAAAATTTGTCAAATTGATCTCAACGTCGTCGAGACAATTTTCATCAGTATAGCTAGAAAATGTATATACTGTAAGGCAGGAGTTCCCGACCTTTCAGACTGCGAGCACGGACCATATAGTCGTCATTCTGGAAAATCATGTAGTACAATCATTACATGACAATGGGAAGTCGCGTAGCGCAGTGGCTAGCGCACTGGCTTCGCATATGAGTGGTCCTGGGTTCATTCCCCAGTTGATGCGGAAATGTTTTTCAGATCGCAACGGCTCCCAGGTCGACCCAGCCTTAAATGGGTACCAGATAATTCTGGAAGTAAAAACTGCGAGGGAGAGGAGATGGCTACTGCCCTCAGATGATTGTACTATATGATTTCCCACGTAATGATAACAGATGGTTGTACTATACGATTTGCCACGTAATGATAACAGATGGTTGTACTATATGATTTGCCACGTAATGATAACAGATGATTGTACTAAACGATTTGCCACGTAATGATAACAGATGGGTGTACTATATGATTTGCCACGTAATGATAACAGATGGTTGTACTATATGATTTGCCACGTAATGATAACAGATGATTGTACTATATGATTTGTCACGTAATGATAGTAGTACAATTATCTGTTATCATTACGTGACCTGTAGTAGAAACATCTGTTATCATAACGTGACAAATCCTGTAGTACAATCATCTGTTATCATTACGTGATCTGTAGTAGAAACATCTGTTATCATAACATGACAAATCCTGTAGTACAATCATCTGTTATCATTACGTGAAAAATCATGTAGTACAATCATCTGTTATCATTACGTGAAAAATCAGGTAGTATAATCATCTGTTATCATTACGTGACCTGTAGTAGAATCATGTGTTATCATAACGTGACAAATGCTGTAGTACAACCTCGTGTTTAGAGATCCGTGGAGTAAGTGAGCTGGATGTCCGCCAGGCGGACAAGACACGATAAGACAGAGAAACCACTGGATGGATGGATAGAGACGGTAGGAGATAGTGCTAGAATATTACTATTAAAAAATAGTGGGTACGCTGGGTCTTCGTTGTTAGTGACCCGTCTTTCTATTCGGGTTGTCCAAGGTTCCATTTCCATTTCAATTAAGAATGTTTTCAAATAAACAACAGCTCCTATGTACGGAAAATGGGTACCATATCTTGTAGTGAAGTAAAGGCTGCAGGCTTGATGCTGAAATCATCCAGATGATAAGCTGTTGGTCAATGAAAAACACGGGCCTAACACATGTTGAGACCTATTGTCATACCCTCTTTGATGATTGTTCTGCGAAGAGTCTACTTTTTTTTCTTTTCCATCTGGTACCCATTTTAATGCTTGTATTGGCAGTCTGTTTTCGTTCATTTTAAGTGATATCTTCTTCTTCTTCATCGTTCATTCTCAAACTCCTGTTGGATCTCCCTTGTAGCAAGACCTTTGTCCTACTAGATTTCCAGCAGGATGTAGTCCAGAGAATGGAAATGCGTTGTGTCGCCGTTTTATTTGCGCGGTCCGACACATCCGTCTTCTGTGGGATTTTAAGTGATATAAGTCCAGTGCTTTTACTTATTACTGTAAACATATTGCTGTTTGGTGTCTTCTCTAACTTGCTTGTTTGACTTGAGTTTTCCAATACACCTCAATGATGTGGAAAATAGAAAAACTTCATTAAAATGGTAATCGGAGTTTTGAATAATAACACATGGTTTCACATATGCGCTGAGTTGGCTAGTAGTGGGTGACCAGAAACCTTCTGACAAGTGTTGCCTTCGCACTTGCTCAGCAACAATAGCGCTATCCCATTATTATTTATGAAGCAATAAAACTTGTTTTGTTTATAGAAAGCAGCCATGATTTGACTATTATTTTGAACTTCTAGATCTCCGTATGTTGGTAATTGTTACATTATATACATGATTCTAGATCTCCGTATGATGGTATATGTTACATTATATACATGATTCTAGATCTCCGTATGTTGGTAATTGTTACATTATATACATGATTCTAGATCTCCGTATGATGGTAGAGTAGATGTTACATTATATACATGATTCTAGATATCCGTATGTTGGTAGATGTTACATTATATACATGATTCTAGATATCCGTATGTTGGTAGATGTTACATTATATACATGATTCTAGATCTCCGTATGTTGGTAATTGTTACATTATATACATGATTCTAGATCTCCGTATGATGGTATATGTTACATTATATACATGATTCTAGATCTCCGTATGTTGGTAATTGTTACATTATATACATGATTCTAGATCTCCGTATGATGGTAGATGTTACATTATATACATGATTCTAGATATCCGTATGTTGGTAGATGTTAAATACATGATTCTAGATCCCCGTATGTTGGTAGATGTTACATTATATACATGATTCTAGATCCCCGTATGATGGTAGAGTAGATGTTACATTATATACATGATTCTAGATCCCCGTATGTTGGTATATGTTACATATATACAGGATTCTAGATCTCCGTATGTTGGTAGATGTTACATTATATACAGGATTCTAGATCTCCGTATGATGGTAGAGTAGATGTTACATTATATACATGATTCTAGATCTCCGTATGTTGGTAATTGTTACATTATATACATGATTCTAGATCTCCGTATGTTGGTAGATGTTAAATACATGATTCTAGATCCCCGTATGTTGGTAGATGTTACATTATATACATGATTCTAGATCCCCGTATGATGGTAGAGTAGATGTTACATTATATACATGATTCTAGATATCCGTATGTTGGTAGATGTTAAATACATGATTCTAGATCCCCGTATGTTGGTAGATGTTACATTATATACATGATTCTAGATCCCCGTATGATGGTAGAGTAGATGTTACATTATATACATGATTCTAGATATCCGTATGTTGGTAGATGTTAAATACATGATTCTAGATCCCCGTATGTTGGTAGATGTTACATTATATACATGATTCTAGATCCCCGTATGATGGTAGAGTAGATGTTACATTATATACATGATTCTAGATCCCCGTATGTTGGTATATGTTACATATATACAGGATTCTAGATCTCCGTATGTTGGTAGATGTTACATTATATACAGGATTCTAGATCTCCGTATGATGGTAGAGTAGATGTTACATTATATACATGATTCTAGATCTCCGTATGTTGGTAATTGTTACATTATATACATGATTCTAGATCTCCGTATGTTGGTAGATGTTAAATACATGATTCTAGATCCCCGTATGTTGGTAGATGTTACATTATATACATGATTCTAGATCCCCGTATGATGGTAGAGTAGATGTTACATTATATACATGATTCTAGATATCCGTATGTTGGTAGATGTTAAATACATGATTCTAGATCCCCGTATGTTGGTAGATGTTACATTATATACATGATTCTAGATCCCCGTATGATGGTAGAGTAGATGTTACATTATATACATGATTCTAGATCCCCGTATGTTGGTATATGTTACATATATACAGGATTCTAGATCTCCGTATGTTGGTAGATGTTACATTATATACAGGATTCTAGATCTCCGTATGATGGTAGAGTAGATGTTACATTATATACATGATTCTAGATCTCCGTATGATGGTAGAGTAGATGTTACATTATATACATGATTCTAGATCCCCGTATGTTGGTATATGTTACATATATACAGGATTCTAGATCTCCGTATGTTGGTAGATGTTACATTATATACAGGATTCTAGATCTCCGTATGTTGGTAGATGTTACCTACCACCATTTTTTTTAAAAATTGGTAGCAGATCCTATTCAGGATGAAGCCATCAACCCAGCGTATTTTTTATTTTGTTTAACTTTAGTGATTTTCTAGGCAATAAAAATTAGTTCAGCAATTTGTCATTACTTTCTGAGTAATCCCGATTCACAAATGCATGTGGTGAGATTCTTCTTCTTCTTCAGCGTACATTTTCAAACTCCTGCTGGGGTGCAAATGGAACGCATTGCTCTAGGCGGACCCAGGGTTGGCAGGTAACCAAGATCCCAAATGTACCTCTGTAACAGTATCACCTAGGTTGAATTCCCACCTCTTGGGAAATGTACCGTAATATGAGAGTAGAGAGTCTCACACATTCTTTTGGGGATAATAGAGAAGTGGACAGGCCGGGGCACATTAGGACCACTGAAAGCAGAGGGTAGCAATTAACGGGGATTGATATCATATAATGAATCTTGACCCGTCTGTCCGAAAATGTTAATGGCAACATGGAATACAAAGGGCCGAACACGCCTAAATTGTACACCGCAGTCAACACTGCCGGCGGTAACAGAACACAGAGAAATCGCCGGATTAGATTCAGACTTTTAAGTACGTATCGGGATGGATAGGGTGATTGTTATGTGAATGAACAGAGAGATTGGTTGAAAGAGGTGAGTTGGGAGTTGGAGTTCGGAGCGCACAGTTGTGCTCGGGACTAGAGTTTTGAGTTCGGAGCGCACAGTTGTGCTCGGGACTAGAGTTTTGAGTTCGGAGCGCACAGTTGTGCTCGGAACTAGGAAGTCTGAGTTTGGGCCAGCGCCGGACGTGTGCCCGAAGAAGGAGACTCTGTATTTACAGAATAGATCCATACTGTTGGATACGCTTATTTGGTTGAAGATCCAGAATATTTGGATACACATATTTTGTTGATAGATTCTAGAATACTGGATACACACATTTTGACAGAGTCCAGGTTATTGGATACAAGTATTTTGTAGAACAATTCCAGGATATGGAATACACATATTGTTGATAGATTCCAGAATTATTGGACTGTCAGATTTTCATTGATAATTGATATTATGCTTTTTCTTTATTTGACGAATGTGGTAAATAAAGTTCACTATATGGGAATTTGGAGTTACAGAGTTGTAACGTTGTTTCATGTATGTTACGCTTGGATATAACATAAGCGTCTTTATACCCTACCACACCTCCACGCGGTGCACCCTGGAAACATAAATACAGCAGCTCGAGCTGATTCTGGCCAAATCATTTGGGGATCGTGTCCGAGAATGTGGAGGTAGCAGATGGAAAGAGATTTGACTGCACAAGAGACAGACAATATCTCCGACACCACCAGCATCACCGCATATAGCGACACTGTCGACATACAGTGAAGCTAGTCAGTCCAGTCCGAACATTTGAGGGGCGGCCAATGTAAAATGCACGTAAAGGTAGATGCATGGCGAGAGACAAATAGATTTCATACCGAGTACAATGAAACAATGAAAGGGTAGAACAGCGCTAGAGGGCAGCGCGAACTGCAAATAGAAAGGGCAAAGTCCCTAGGAAAGGGGAACTACAAGCTCCGTCAGCTCGAGACGAGCTTCTAGTTACCTGTGTTCCTTACAGGCAGAGACCCAGACCCATCCATTGGCGTTTGGTAAAGCAAGAAGACCTAACCCAACTCTTATGTCGAGCCTTCCTAAACCGGAAATGTGCCCGCGACGAGAAAGGGTTCTGTACCCGATGGGCTTAGGCAAGAAAGGGACAACGATGGTAGTCCTGGCCCAACTCTACTGTCAAGGTTTCCTATAACGGTTGTACACTTGCAGAGAGTAAGGGTTCCGTACCCGATTGGCTCAGGCATAAAAGGGACAACGATTTAGCCCTGGCCCAACTCTACTGTCAGGTTTTCCTACACCGGAAATACACTTGAAGAGAGAAAGGGTTCAGTACCTGATGGGCTCAGGCGCTATTGGGACAAGGACGCTCAGCTCGAGAACGCCTAGCTCTCAAACGCGTGGTGTGAGACTCGAACTTGGACAAGGGGTACACGATGTCGGTGAACGACACCTCGGCTAAGAGGGCGAAAGAGCCATGGTCCAACTCCTCTGTTGAGTTCTTCCCCTTAAGGAACCAGGCTCACGGATGAGAAACGGTTCAGTACCCAATGGGCACAGGCCCAGCATGTCCAATTACACGAGGCAAGTTCATAGACAGTGCAACACCTCATAGGAGTCAGACGATAGCAAAAATCGTCTGGGCGAAGAGTCGCCACTACGCGTGCCTGGAGACAGATATAGAGGCTGTCACAGGCTAAGGGTAGCCCACCCGAATTGTCAAGGCATGCCGAAATCGGATGTGCTAGGCCTACAAGGCGCATAACGGTGGCACAACGTAATCACGCTCCCGGCGGAAATCGCACGGATATCCGTGATGGTTACAATGGAGCGAACGCAAAACAAACAAACAAAACAAACAAACTCCTGCTGAATTCTCTTGTAGCAGGACCATGGTTCTGTCCTATTAGATTTCCATCAGGATGTAGTTCAGAGAATGATAATGCGTTGTGTCGCCGTTTTATTTGCGTCAATGGCCAGACACATCCGTCTTTGGCGGATGGTGGTATTCTAACCGGTACCTTTGCCGTCACAAACGCTCTCTGTACCATGCAGCCACAAAATTGACAAGCATTATGATAGGTAAATATAGCATAGTAATTAATTAGTGTTTGTTACTCTCGTTTGTTATTCTCAATATTTAAACTCTTAAATATTTAAACTTTTAAATATTGGTCGAGAAGAATTCAAGTCAGACATGCAAGTAAGAAAAGACACCAAAAAACAATTTGTTTCTACAACAATAATAAGTAAATAATGCAAATAGACTGATACTACACGTTTTAAAATGGGTACCAGGTGGTAAAAGAAAAAAGAGGAAGACCAAAAGACTCTGTGCAGTACAACCATCAAAGAAGTTATGACTGTGAATATGAACAACGTGTACACACAGTAGCGTTACCTCCCTCAAACCGGAAAGCACTGTTCTCTGCCCTATGAACCGTATTCGGCGCTGAAGGAACATAGATCATTTTGTTTTATTAATAATATTGCGGTTGGTGCCACACAAGTTATGAGTGTGCTGTCATTCTTTCTATCTAGTTTGGTTTAATTATCCTGTTCATCTGGGCAAAATTTTTACCAACTGCTCCTGGGTTGATCCAGCATAAAGAAATCAGTATCGATTGTTCTGAAAAAGTAAAGGGGGCTAGCGTGATGCTGGACGCAGTATCCCTAAGTATACTTTTAGTCAATCAAAATTACGGATTGAGCTTGGTACTCTTTTGGAACGAAATTCATGAAATAAAATCAAGATCTACTCTAGAATCTTCTTCTTCTTCTGCGTTCGTTCTCAAACTCCTACAGATTAGCAGGATGTAGTCCAGAGATGTATTCCAGAGAACGGAATGCGTTGTGTGATGGTTTACAGCATTGCTGCGATATCTGCGCCTTTCCGCCTGACACATCTGACTTCAGCATTGCCTTGGGTCACTGACCCTATATGGGATGGGACAGCCAACTCCATCCCATAACCTCCTTAGTCGCCTCTTACGACATGCATGGAAGGTAAACAGTGTTGCTATTCTTTGCTCCTCTTTCGGGCCCTGGCAACACACGGGAGTACTCTAGAATAATGGTCAACACTGCTCTTAAACAGCGTCACTGATTAGATGGATAATTGGTTACTATGCGTCGCAAGGAGAAAATCTCCCCACCCCAAACAAAAATTAATTGGATTATAAAAGATAAATGACGACATTTATGATAAGCGGGCAGGAATATTCTGGAAAAGAGCTTGGTCAAATCTCGTACGTACGTACGACTTTCTATTCCCCCCCCCCTCTCACTCCTGCCCTTCTCCCCAGTGATGACTGTTTCGCCGCTCTCACTTCATTTTCCTGATATGTCTTCAGTGTCATTGATCAGTCTATAAATTTGTCTTTATTGTCATTGATCAGTCTATAAATTTGTCTTTATTGTCATTGATCAGTCTATATATTTGTCTTTAATGTCATTGATCAGTCTATATATTTCAGCAGATTAGAGAATCTGTAGACTGGAGTTGAAATTGTCTGATCAAATAGCTACGTGCCAATATACGGGACATTCTTCTGATCTAATGTATCATAACTGTAGACGCTGAAACAGCAGCCATAACTGCATCTTTGAAGATCGGCTTCTGACATCATCTCACGCAGCAAATTAATGATATGTTATTGTGCAGCTACCAGGCGTAACGTGCAGTCTCATGGATACGTGGGAGAAGATTCAAATCCTCTCCCCTTAGAAATAGAACCTTATTATTAACACTACGGGGAATAAACAATATCGTGACAAACGGCTGAATCTACTCCTCACACCTCTATCTCAACCACATTGCAACTATAAAAAAATTATTGATTTTCTAAAAAGGGTACTTTGAAACGAAGTGACAAACACTTTTTAGGAACATTCTACCCCGCCCCACCTTATCAAAATCGTATCTACGGTTTTAATAAGAGGGCTGTGCAAAATTAATATGTTGACTGGTCGCCATTTTAGGCTACAACTGTATTTCAATGATTCAGTTGGAGAGATTCTAGGTCATTACGGGGAGATGTGTCCATACTTCAACATTTTAAATATTATGCCCAATTTCATTCAGCTTTCGTGACGAGAAAAAACATCGCTACATCTGCTTCTAGATGAATCGATCTTCGCGTTACGCACTGAGAGTTCCCTCACCCCTTGGATGTTCTGGTATATGGGGGGAGGCTCTCAGTGCGTAGCACGCAGATCGCTGGATGCGGCAACAATAATAGCATCTGTAAAGTGCGTTTTTATCGATATTTCGTTTCGTTTAATAATGTAGAAATTTGTTCCGCTGAAAATATGGACACGTCTTCCCGAACAGTACCGATTATTATCTATGTTACATATTTCTTCTCACTAATGCTTTCGAGACAAGACCTCTCAAGACAAGACCTTTTGCGATTAAAATTTGTTTACCGCACATTTATTTCTGGAAATATGTTCGAAATTTGCAGTAAATGTAACTTCTTCTTTTTCTGCGTTCTTTCTCAAAGTTCTGCAAGTTAGCAGGATGAAGTCCAGGAAACGGACAGCGTTATGCCAAGGTTTACAGCATTGCTGTGATTTCAGCACCTTTCGGCCTGACACATCCGTCTTCAGCATGGCTTTGAGTCACTTTCACCGTATATCGGATGGGACAGTCTACTCCACCCCATAATCTCCTTAATCGCCTCTTACAACATGCATGGAAGGTAAACATTGTTGCTTTTATTTGTTCCCCTCCCCGACAACACACGGACGAGTAAATGTACTATAATGCATCACACATTCTATGGTAGATGCATGTTCTGTATCCAAACTTCAATGACTTTTTTTGCAATGTCAAGCTCATCTTCGCTTGCGAAAGAGAAACACTATCATTAAGTGCAGGGCCGTAGATACGTCTCCGTAAGGGTAGTTGACCAGATACCGGTCGATTTTGTGTGAACGTTTTGGAAAATCGTTACAGGATGGGGGTGGAAGGAGGGAGTTTACTCGCCATTTGGCTACGCTCCAAGTACTGAATTATTACTTCTTCTTTCGTTCTCATGGAACCTGTTTATCCCAGCCACCCATTTCCTGTTTACGGTTGTTACCAGACACTGGAGCTTTTATCCACTGTTTTATAACTCGTACAGATGGTCCGTACAGTTTTTTTCTTCCACTATTGTTTCTCTGGGTTGGTGTATTTGCCTCAACATTTCATATTCCGGGCATTATTGCATGATATTCTTGAATTATTACTAAACGTGATGGTGCGATTTCCAAATTTGACGAAGCTGAAACCCCTAACGGGTTTGCTCAAGTAATTGTTTGATCTGTTGTGTTCTGTACTAGGTCGGGAGACGATCTCTGCTATATTATGTGGAGATAGTTGCATTTTGTGAAGGCCAAGTTTTTCAATAACTATGGCGATGGTCTTCTTTTCCTGGAAATTGATAGCTTGCCCTTTTTTGTTCCTGTATTGTTTCCACTTGTGCGAACATGTGTTTTTTTCCCATTTTGTTGTATGCCAACGTTGGACGCTAACAAACCTTAGCACTATCCTTCTCAGAATTCTCCATTCTTTTTGGCATATTTCAAGTCTGACCGTTTTATTAATGTCAAGAGTTTGTAGGATTGACATTGCATCTGTAAGAAGCACAAAAAAAGAAGAAAAAATTGGCTTTGTTTTTCTTGAAATTATATCTCTGCAACAATACGTAGAACTTGGTAGTGCTCCCAGTAGTAGTTTAAGCAGAAATATAAGTCGGTGAACAAGTATATTCATGTCTTTGTTCTGTATATTTTATCTACACTTCAACACTAATCAGCACCCTTGTTTTTCACGGTTTTTTGTTGCACATTCATTAATATATACACGAATTCGCTCTTCTAAGTGTTCCATTTAATTAATCATATTCAAGAAATTGTTTATAAATTTATCAATTCCCAAAGCTGACAGAATGAATTCTAAACCCAACGGTTTCAGAACATTTTGAATATCTTCACGATCAACACAGTGTTGTCAGAAAATGTGGAAACCAATCCCTCAGTGAAAAATGATATTTCTCTGAAATCAGTAAATGCTTTGTTTAGAAGAGAATATCAAATGACAGAGAGAAGTTCGCATGAAAAAAAAGAAACCGGACTTGATCACATTCGGCTCATGGCAAAGAAGAAGCTCCAATACTTGTAAATGCCAGTTGGAAATCAGGCAGTATACCAGGAATATGGACAAATGTCGTCCTAATCACTTTTCAATTTCAGGGAACAAAGAGTATGACCACTGTCTTCTTTCCAGATATATCGTAGGAGGCGACTAAGGACAGTTGACAGATAGGTTGACAGTTTGTCACATGTGAAAAAAAAAATCATTTTCACGTATAATCTCAATTTCTTACTTTTGTTTTCTATCATATAATCCTCATGGATGACGAAGAGGTTCAGAACAGCGGACGTTGCACCTTTTGTGCTTACTCCTACGTAATCGGGAATGCTAGATGTGTCATCACTGCGGACAAATCTGACAAAAAAATGATGAGATAGTTGACCCACGAGTCCAGACTCCCGAATGTCCCGGCACAAAAATGAAAGTCACTTTACGCATACAGGAATTCTTCACTGCATCCAACCACTGTTCCCGAACGTATCCCACCTGAACTTTAAACATCTACGAGTACAATCTACGAGTTTGATTGATAACTGGTGTCATGAGATATATCCCAAATAATAGCAATAGAGAGTTTGGTATGCTTATACTCCCTACAAGAAAGAGGATATGTTAAAAATTTAACTCAATTTACCAGATACGACCAAGGATCATAACAAACGGTTTCCCATAAGTGTTCATCCGCCTAGTCAGTGGTTTATTAAAAACAACTTGACTAGCGTCGCTTTCCGCAATTGCTCCGTAGCGATGGTACCATTGTCAGATATGAAACTCTTGAAAACCCATACTCTAAGATGGTACCATTGTCAGCAGTGAATCTGGGGTGCAAAGGGAACGCATTGCTCTAGGCGGACCCAGGGTTAGCAGATAACCAAGATCCCAAATGTACCTCCACGCGGTGCACCCTGGAAACAGAAATACAGCAGCTCGTGCTGATTCTGGCAAAATCATTTGGGGATCGTGTCCGAGAATGTGGAGGTAGCAGATGGAAAGAGATTTGACTGCACAAGAGACAGACAATATCTCCGACACCACCAGCAGCACCACATATAGCGACACTGTCGACATACAGTGAAGCTAGTCAGTCCAGTCCGAACATTGGAGGGGCGGCCAATGTAAAATGCACGTAAAGGTAAATGCATGGCGAGAGACAAATATATTTCATAGAGTACAATGAAGGGGCAGAACAGCGCTAGAGGGCAGCGCGAACTGCAAATAGAAAGTGAAAAGTCCATAGGAAAGGGGAACTACAAGCTCCGTCAGCTCGAGACGGGCTTCTAGTTAACAGAGTTCCTTACAGGCAGAGACCCAGATCCATCCATTGGCGTTTGGTAAAGCAAGAAGACCTAACCCAACTCTAACGTCGAGCCTTCCTAAACCGGAAATTTGCTCGCGAAGAGAAAGGGTTCTGTACCCGATGGGCTTAGGCAAGAAAGGGACAACGATGGTAGTCCTGACCCAACTCTACTGTCAAGGTTTCCTATACCGGAAATACACTTGCAGAGAGAAAGGTTTCCGTACTCGATTCGCTCAGGCATAAAAGGGACAACGATTTAGCCCTGGCCCAACTCTACTGTCAGGTTTTCCTACACCGGAAATACACTTGAAGAGAGAAAGGGTTCAGTACCTGATGGGCTCAGGCGCTATTGGGACAAGGACGCTCAGCTCGAGAACGCCTTGCTCTCAAACGCGTGGTGTGAGACTCGAACTTGGACAAGGGGTACACGATGTCGGTGAATGACACCTCGGCTAAGAGGGCGAAAGAGCCAGGGTCCAACTCATCTGTTGAGTTCTTGCCCTTAAGGAACCAGGCTCACGGATGAGAAACGGTTCGGTACCCAATGGGCTCAGCACGTCCAATTACACGAGGCAAGTTCATAGACAGTGGAACACCTCGTTCGAGTCAGACGAAAGCAAAACATCGTCTGGGCGAAGAGTCTCCACTACGCGTGCCTGGAGACAGATATAGAGGCTGTCACAGGCTAAGGGTAGCCCACCCGAATTGTCAAGGCATGCCGAAATCGGATGTGCTAGGCCTACAAGGCGCATAACGGTGGCACAACGTAATCACGCTCCCGGCGGAAATCGCACGGATATTCGTGATGGTTACAATGGAGCGAACGAAAAACAAACAAACAGCAGTGAATCTCTTGAAAAACCATCCTCTAATATGGTACCATTGTCAGATGTGAATCTCTTGAAAACCCATCCTCTAAGATGGTACCATTGTCAGATGTGAATCTCTTGAAAACCCATCCTATAAGATGGTACCATTGTCAGATGTTTGTTTGTTTTTCGTTCGCTCCATTGTAACCATCATGGATATCCGTGAGATTTCCGCCGGGAGCGTGATTACGTTGTGCCACCGTTATGCGCCTTGTAGGCCTAGCACATTCGATTTCGGCATGCCTTGACAATTCGGGTGGGCTACCCTTAGCCTGTGACAGCCTTTATATCTGTCTCCAGGCACGCGTAGTGAAGACTCTTCGCCCAGACGATTTTTGCTCTCGTCTGACTCGCACGAGGTGTTCCACTGTCTATGAACTTGCCTCGTGTAATTGGACGTGCTGTGCCTGTGCCCATTGGGTACTGAACCGTTTCTCATCCGTGAGCCTGGTTCCTTAAGGGGAAGAACTCAACAGAGGAGTTGGACCCTGGCTCTTTCGCCCTCTTAGCCGAGGTGTCATTCACCGACATCGTGTACCCCTTGTCCAAGTTCGAGTCTCCCACCACGCGTTTGAGAGCAAGGTGTTCTCGAGCTGAGCGTCCTTGTCCCAATAGCGCCTGAGCCCATCAGGTACTGAACCCTTTCTCTCTTCAAGTGTATTTCCGGTGTAGGAAAACCTGACAGTAGAGTTGGGCCAGGGCTAAATCGTTGTCCCTTTTGTGCCTGAGCCCATCGGGTACGGAACCCTTTCTCTCTGCAAGTGTACTTCCGGTATAGGAAACCTTGACAGTAGAGTTAGGCCAGGACTACCATCGTTGTCCCTTTCTTGCCTAAGCCCTTCGGGTACAGAACCCTTTCTCTTCGCGAGCATATTTCCGGTTTAGGGAGGCTCGACATTAGAGTTGGATTAGGTCTTCTTGCTTTACCAAACGCCAATGAATGGGTCTGGGTCTCTGCGTGTAAGGAACACAGGTAACTAGATGCTCGTCTCAAGCTGACGGAGCTTGTAGTTCCCCTTTCCTAGGAACTTTTCACTTTCTATTTGCAGTTCTCGCTGCCCTCTAGCGCTGTTCTGCCCTTTCATTGTTTCATTGTACTCAGTATGAAATCTATTTGTCTCTCGCCATGCATCTACCTTTACGTGCATTTTACATCGGCCGCCCCTCCAATGTTCGGACTGTAATGACTAGCTTCACTGTATGTCGACAGTGTCGCTATATGTGGTGATGCTGGTGGTGTCGGAGATATTGTCTGTCTCTTGTGCAGTCAAATCTCTTTCCATCTG
Source organism: Meghimatium bilineatum (assembly GCA_034231615.1). Classification (NCBI taxonomy): domain Eukaryota; kingdom Metazoa; phylum Mollusca; class Gastropoda; order Stylommatophora; family Philomycidae; genus Meghimatium; species Meghimatium bilineatum. The sequence continues at coordinate 15,276,762 of CM067322.1, forward strand.
CTACCTCCACATTCTTGGACACGATCCCCAAAAGATTTGGCCAGAATCAGCTCGAGCTGCTGTATTTCTGTTTCCAGGGTGCACCGCGTGGAGGTACATTTGGGATCTTGGTTATCTGCTAACCCTGGGTCCGCCTAGAGCAATGCGTTCCCTTTGCACCCCATTGTCAGATGTGAATCTCTTGAAAACTTATCCTCTAAGATGGTACCATTGTCAGATGTGAATCTCTTGAAAACCCATCCTCTAAGATGGTACCATTGTCAGATGTGAATCTCTTGAAAACTCATCCTCTAAGATGGTACCAATGTCAGATGTCTTCTGCGTCTTCTTCTGCGTTCTCTCTCTGATAATCATCACGAATAAATTTATTTCCACCGGGGAGCCTGGAGTACGTTGTACTGCTAGTTCCACAGTAGAATCGTGTTATTTGCACCTCGGTTGTGTCACACTGTGGCCCAGACATCCGAAGCCCAGCACATCCGTTGTCGTTATGCCTTTAATTCGGGTAGTGGGTTTCCCTAGCCTGTGACAGCCTACCTATCTGTCGACAGGCGACGGGAGTGTATTGACTCTTCACCGAGACAATTGTCGTTCACATCTATCTCGCACGAGGCGTTCCACAGTCAGTGAACTTGCCTTGTGTAATTAGAGGTTCTATGCCTGTGCCCATCTAGTACTGAACCTTTTCTCATCCACGAGTCTAATTTCGGTTTAGGAAAAACTCGGCAGAAGAGTTGGACCTGGGTTCTTTCGCCTTCTTAGCCGAGGTGTCGCCAACGACATCGTGAACCCCTCATCCAAGTTTGAGTCTCACCACGCGTTTGAGAGCAAGTCGTGTTCTCGAGCTGAACAAACGTGTCCCATTTGTGCCCGAGCCAATCGGGTACTGAACACTTTCTCTCCGCGAGCATGTTTCCGGTATAGGAAACTCGATAGTAGAGTTGGGCACGGGTTACTTTCTTTGCCGGGTATCTGCTCGTAAGTAGCACCGATGACTAGAAACTTGTCTCGAGCTAACAGAACTTGTAGTATCGATACTCTTGAAACTTTTTGTCCACTCTATATGCATATAGCACTGCCCTCTTGCGTTGTGCTGCCCTCTCATTGTACCCAGTATGTTTTTTTTTGTCTCTCTCCATATCTCTCTACCTTTCTGTGTCAATTGCATCCCGCTCCTCCAATGCTCGGACCGAACTGACTAGCAACACTGTGTGTCGACAGTTCTACTGCATGTATTTGCGCAGTGGTGTCGGAGTGATTGTTAAGCTGTACATGTTGTGTATTTCTCTGACTGTCTCTTTTGCAGTTAATTCTCTTTCCATCTGCTGCCTACACATTCACGGATACGATCCCCGAAAAGTTTAGCCATAATCAGCACGAGCAGCTGTATTTCTATTTCCAGGGTGTAACAAGAGGATGTACTTTTGGGATCTTGGTTATCTGCTAACCCTGGGTCCGCCGAGAGCAGTGCGGTACCCTTTGCACCCCAGTCAGATGTGACTATCTTGAAAAACCACCCTCTAAGATGCAGAATAAACAATTTTCGCGCAAATATCCATCTAAAAAGAACAGTCTTGTGAATGAAGCTCACACACATAAAGAAAATATATACCTAACATATGTCTGACTTCAAAACGATTCATTTCATGTCCCCGTTAGTCCTTAAAAAACCATTACCAAGAATTTAAGCCTCTATACATAAGATAAAGACAAAAGCTGGGCTAGATCTGAGTGCCCTAAAATGATTAGCATTGACAATGTTTCATAATGAATTACCAGAAAACGTCTCTGGCTAGGGTTTATGCAGATGTCTCAGTGTAGGGAACAGTGGGAAATTCGTGGTTGGGGGTGGGGCAAAAACATATGTGTCAGCGTAAGGGACGGTGAAAATTCGTAGCGTGGGACAAGCAGATACCTCAACGTAAGAATCAGTAAAATTTTGGTGGTGTGGCAAATATATGTCTTAGCGTAGGAAACAATGAAAATTGGTGGTAGGGGGGAGGAGTAAAAACATGTTCCAGCATAAGGGACAGTGAAAATTGGTTTAGTGTGGGGCAAAGATATGTCTCAGCGAATGAAGAAATGAAAATTGGTGGTGGGGTGTGGGGCAAACATTTTTCAGCGTAGGAGGTAGTAAAATTTTGTGGTGATGGGGCATTTATATAGAATGATCCAATTGAGGCAAAATTGAAAATCAGCAGCTACTGGTGTTCCTCTACAAGTGCCAACGCTAAGTGTAAATCAATTAAAGAAGCAACACATTTGTTGTTGTGATCATTCCACCGGGAACCCACGCAATGGGAATATGTTTATATCCGACACACTTCAGATATAAGCACGTACCAGGCGAACTAAAGAAGAAGAAGAATCCCACCTGGAGGAAATTAAAAACTAAGATAGTGAACCTAGCCGATGCCAAATCTACCTTACAAGTCCTTTCGGACAGTCCACTAATTGGACATTCGAATTTTCGAAATTCCACTTAAACGCCTTAAAAGTCACTCATATCTCAAACAACCAAACAAAATAATTAGTTCTCCAGTGGAATTCAAGGCACTCCCAATTTATAATAAATGAGATAGATGGTCATGTAGTCAAAACTTGAAGCCACTATCGACAGTAACAGATAGATCATTTTGTATCTTTTCCAGAAAGGAACTCCACAATCAAAAGTTCCATAAATATGAAATGGAAACGCAACTCATCTATACAATCAAACAAGATGATGTTATCTACAAGCGTAGAAGAAAGTAACACACAATTATGTTTTTAAATTGAGATTCAAATAACATACGCAGGAATGGTTCGGATTGGCGACACATGTTGTGTGAAGAGTATCAGGGTTTGCATGTTATGTTATGTGAAGTCTACCAGGGTTTGCATGTTATGTTGTGTGAAGTCTACCAGGGTTTGCATGTTATGTTGTGTGAAGTCTACCAGAGTTTGCATGTTATGTTGTGTGAAGTCTACCAGAGTTTGCATGGTATGTTGTGTGAAGTCTACCAGGGTTTGCATGTTATGTTGTGTGAAGTCTACCAGGGTTTGCATGTTATGTTGTGTGAAGTCTACCAGGGTTTGCATGTTATGTTGTGTGAAGTCTACCAGGGTTTGCATGTTATGTTGTGTGAAGTCTACCAGAGTTTGCATGTTATGTTGTGTGAAGTCTACCAGGGTTTGCATGTTATGTTGTGTGAAGTCTACCAGGGTTTGCATGTTATGTTGTGTGAAGTCTACCAGAGTTTGCATGTTATGTTGTGTGAAGTCTACCAGAGTTTGCATGTTATGTTATGTGAAGTCTACCAGAGTTTGCATGTTATGTTATGTGAAGTCTACCAGAGTTTGCATGTTATGTTATGTGAAGTCTACCAGAGTTTGCATGTTATGTTGTGTGAAGTCTACCAGAGTTTGCATGTTATGTTATGTGAAGTCTACCAGAGTTTGCATGTTATGTTATGTGAAGTCTACCAGAGTTTGCATGTTATGTTATGTGAAGTCTACCAGAGTTTGCATGTTATGTTATGTGAAGTCTACCAGAGTTTGCATGTTATGTTGTGTGAAGTCTACCAGAGTTTGCATGTTATGTTGTGTGAAGTCTACCAGAGTTTGCATGTTATGTTGTGTGAAGTCTACCAGAGTTTGCATGTTATGTTGTGTGAAGTCTACCAGGGTTTGCATGTTATGTTGTGTGAAGTCTACCAGAGTTTGCATGTTATGTTGTGTGAAGTCTACCAGAGTTTGCATGTTATGTTATGTGAAGTCTACCAGAGTTTGCATGTTATGTTGTGTGAATTAGAACTATTTGTCCATGTGGACAATCTGTAGAAAACAAAGAACATCTGCTACAGAATTGTCCACTGTATGAGACCACAAGAAGAAAACTGTGGCCATTTGAAAAAAAGGCTCGTATGGACAAAGAGCTCATTTCGATGTCATTGACCACAGTAGTCCATTTTAAAAATCCTTATCCATAACTATGACAGAATAACGAGGGGAGGGGAAATTGCATTTTAGTGTTTCGCTCTTCCGTGATGTTTGTGTTTTTCATGGTTTTAATGATGATGTTGTTCCTCCATCGCAAGCATGACATGAATAACAATAAATGTTATGAGAAAGTAGAAAAATAACAAAACATTTGTGATTGTCTAACTTGGTTTGTGAGTTCGTAGATGCCCGATGAGTCCGATTCGTGCCAGGAAAGTTCTACTCAGTGCATGCAGGAATGCAGATGGTTTGGAATAGCAGAGTTTCCGCATTTGTCCTTCGCTTCTGTCGCTTGTAAATTTCCCGCAGTGTTCTTTCTTCTCCAAATTTAATGATGCCAGCAGTAATATGGGTGTGCTAGGCTGAGCAATCAATGGCTGTAGTCTCTCGTGTAGTCTTCTAACATCACTGTTACAGTACTTGAGAGAATTTTTAGGTGATCATTGACGCGAATTTTCTGCCCTCCGCTTGAACATTTACCATCGCACAGCTCCCCATAGAATAATGAATGGTTCCAATCATATAAATCACACATATGATTCATGTCTCAGTCGAGCTGAATGGACAACGTTGACTACTACGAACGAACAGCATGTTCTCTGATAATGATAAAAGCAATGTTCCATTCTCAGTCGAGATATCACGACTTCTTCGTTTCTGTTGAATTTGATGTTGTCATGTTCAGGTCTATAGCTTATATTGAGTTATCTCCACGGGTCACAGATTTTCCTCCATTAGTCTACTATTTTCGCAACATTGTCGCAACAGTGGGTTAGTATCCATTATAGTACTAATGTAATTTTCGAGATACTTCGGAGATGTTTTATCTGATAAATAACTGAATTTGTCTTGTTTGGTCTGTTGGATGGATGATAATAAAATTAGAGGGTTCTAATAGTGAGATTTTGGTGTTTTCCTCTTCCATGATGTACGTGTTTTTGATGGTTCTAATAGTGAGACTTTGGTAGTACTGCTCTAGCGGAGCACAGTAGTCTAGTTGATAGTGAGCTTGCTTGCTATCACTGAGTTACAGTTTGTCAGATTCGAAACCAAGTCCGGACACACAAAAACTCCGGGTTGTGATTTCTCGATTGACACGACCACTCCTCCAGTCGACTCAGCTGTAATTGAGTACCTCACGCATACGTTAGGGGAGGTAAAGACAGCAAGGAAAGAAACAGGTAATCTCACCTAATAGTTGGGGTGCAAAGGGAACGCATTGCTCTAGGCGGACCCAGGGTTAGCAGATAACCAAGATCCCAAATTTACCTCAACGCGGTGCACCCTGGAAACAGAAATACAGCAGCTCGAGCTGATTCTGGCCAAATCATTTGGGGATCGTGTCCGAGAATGTGGAGGTAGCAGATGGAAAGAGATTTGACTGCACAAGAGACAGACAATATCTCCGACACCACCAGCAGCACCACATATAGCGACACTGTCGACATACAGTGAAGCTAGTCAGTCCAGTCCGAACATTGGAGGGGCGGCCAATGTAAAATGCACGTAAAGGTAGATGCATGGCGAGAGACAAATATATTTCGTACCGAGTACAATGAAACAATGAAAGGGCAGAACAGCGCTAGAGGGCAGCGCGAACTGCAAATAGAAAATGAAAAGTTCCTAGGAAAGGGGAACTACAATCTCCGTCAGCTCGAGACGAGCTTCTAGTTACCTGTGTTCCTTACAGGCAGAGACCCAGACCCATTCATTGGCGTTTGGTAAAGCAAGAAGACCTAATCCAACTCTAATGTCGAGCCTTCCTAAACCGGAAATATGCTCGCGAAGAGAAAGGGTTCCGTACTCGATGCGCTCCGGTACAAAAGGGACAACGATTTAGCCCTGGCCCAACTCTACTGTCAGGTTTTCCTACACCGGAAATACACTTGAAGAGAGAAAGGGTTCAGTACCTGATGGGCTCAGGCGCTATTGGGACAAGGACGCTCAGCTCGAGAACGCCTTGCTCTCTTCAATGCGTGGTGTGAGACTCGAACTTGGACAAGGGGTACACGATGTCGGTGAATGACACCTCGGCTAAGAGGGCGAAAGAGCCAGGGTCCAACTCCTCTGTTGAGTTCTTCCCCTTAAGGAACCAGGCTCACGGATGAGAAACGGTTCAGTACCCAATGGGCACAGGCACAGCACGTCCAATTACACGAGGCAAGTTCATAGACAGTGGAACACCTCGTTCGAGTCAGACGAGAGCAAAAAATCGTCTGGGCGAAGAGTCTCCACTACGCGTGCCTGGAGACAGATATAGAGGCTGTCACAGGCTAAGGGTAGCCCACCCGAATTGTCAAGGCATGCCGAAATCGGATGTGCTAGGCCTACAAGGCACATAACGGTGGCACAACGTAATCATGCTCGCGGCGGAAATCGCACGGATATCCGTGATGGTTACAATGGAGCGAACGAAAAACAAACAAACAAAAACCTAATAGTTGTTACGCCTTAGTACATGAAGAGTTATCTTCATCCCCGACGGCAGGTTGCTGCCATGAGACATACCTTTACCCGTACTGCTCTCACGGAACTGGGGGAAGTATTCGTGTTCTTTCTTTTTATGTCTAGTAGTTGATCCTCATATTTTCTGTTTTGCTCTTTTCGATCGATAAATACAACTGATTTTCTTCAGCTACCAGATGTTAGGTCTCCAAATCTAGTCTTCACTGTGTGTGTTGGCATGTTCTTATTCTTTTCTGTTTGCATCAATGTTTTCATCGTTGAGTGTGTTGGCATTTAATTTTCTTCTTGAATCAAGTTCTTAGTGTCTGATAAGGAATTCATTTGATGTGTTGGCCTCTTTTTCCCTTTTCTTATTAGCTCAAGGTTTAGTGTCTCTATCGTAAAGTCCTCATTGGTTATGCTCTTGTACATTTCTGTTTGGATCATGGTCTAAGTTCTCGTCTGTACGGTACGAGTGTAATGACTACAATAATTTTCATTTTATTGTATATGGCTACTATGATAAGATGGGGTTTTTGATTGTGTACCGTGGACTTGTCCATTTTGATTATATAAGCGATAGAAAATAATTGAAGCTGCAGCTCATGTAATCATGTCACAAGTACGTGAGAATAGTCCTATTTCAACCCTCGTAATTACGAGCTAAATGTATGTTTAAATAGATAAAAAATACTGAAATGACGACTTAAATGTACGTTTAAATGTTTAAAAAAAACAAACAACCACAGAGATGATGATGTAATTTCTTTAGCTCTGAGCAGGTAAGTCTTGACAGTCCATACATTTTATGGCCTACATTTTATAGGTGCTTCTCATCTAGTTGAGTAACCTAGGGGACACTCACAAGTCCTCTTCGGCTGAGTAACATAGCAGACACTCAAAAGTCCTCCTGAGTTGGGTAACCTAGGGGACACTCAAACTCGCATAAAGTTTGCTGTAACAAAAGCATGGTTGCGTAAGGGAGTTTATGGATGGATGTTTAGTCCCCGGATGGAGACATTCCAGGGCGGCTATATTCAAGGATCGTCAAGTCCTGTCAGAAGCGCATCATATTCGTATGCACCAATTAGTTCATCCTTCTGTCAGACCTGGTGACCAATCTGTAGTCATGGAACATCTATAATTCCTCGCCACCTAAATGTCTGCCGCAAACAGACATGGATGGAGACCATTTAACAGAAGACAAAAGTAAGAAATTGAGACAGGATGTGCAGTGATAATGCTTTTTTATATGTGACATCTGATCAGCCCATCCTCAACTTTTCTTACTTATCTCATATAACATGTCTAGAATGAAGACATGGCCCTATTATTTTCACCATGAACTAAAAGTCCAGGTCCCGGTTTCCACACGGGCGGAGAAATACAGAGATAATTACAATACTATATTATACAGAAGACTTATATCTGGGTTTCGTAGACCAAGATAAAGTTTTTGACAGAGTGGATAGAACACAACTATGGACAACACTAAAGTCATGTGGAGTTTCCCAACATCTAATACGCCTATGTCAGGGCATATACGTCAATAGTCAATGCTCAATAAGAACGAGCACAGGTACATCCGATAATTTTCAAATTCACTCAGGTGTGAGACAGAGATATCTACTATCCGCCCTTTTGTTCATAACATACATAGATCACATCTGCAAAGTAGCAAACACAACGGAACAAACAATCTGAAGGATAACTTAAAAGAACTACTATTTCCAGACGACCAAGCACTAGTGGCATCATCAGAAGAGGAACTACAAAGACAGATAGATAGATACATCAAACATGCCATACCTTTAACATGAAGAGAAATATAGAAAAGACGGAAGTAATGAAGATAGGAAGAACAGACAGAAACACCAATATAAATATATTTTATATATATATATATATATATATATATATATATATATATATATATATATATATATATATATATATATATATATATATATATATATATATATATATATATATATATATATATATATTGAAAACAACAGACTTAACCAGGTGACATAATTCACATACCTAGGAAGTAACATAACAACAGACGGCAAGAGCAGCAAAGAAATACACAATAGATGTAGTAAAGCATACTAAGCCCTAGGACAAATAACACCAATCTTCAGAAACAAAAATGTAGATTTAAATAGCAAAGTAACACGATTCAAAACGATAATTATGCCAACGCTGTGCTACCAAAGCAAACATGAACAACAACAGCGCAAGACAAACGTAAACTTGTGACAGCTGAAATGGCATGCTTACGAAGAATCCTAGGAATATCACTAAGAGACAAAGTGAGAAATGAGGACATTAGACAAAAAACAGGCGCCACCCCAATCTTGGAATATGGTTTACACACATAAACAGGTTACCATCAGACAGCATACCACAGCAAGCTATGCTACACAGATACAGTGAAGGCAGACATGAGGCCGACCACGAAAACAATGGACCACTGAAATAAAAGAGGCGACAAATTCCACAATATACTTAGCACACAAGAGGATCGTCTCCAGAAAACTATTCTACCCCTGACGCAGATAGACAACAAAGGGTTTAGCGAATAAATTATACAGAAGTCCAGTCCCGATTTTTACACGGGCGGCGAAACACAGATGTAATTACAAATGATAATGATAATAAATAAGTGGTTATACTACTAAAACAAAGAAGGATTGTACATTTCCTCGTATATCTAAGCATATATACAATATTAATATCAACTTTTAAGACAATTCTACACTTACGTGATTCCTTCTGGAGCGGAGAAAATATCAGACATCAATCGCAGTTTTTCCTACTCACATCGGATGTTGTTGTCGAACTTCTAAAAAAATGAACTCCAGCGTTCACGAGCAACAAGAAAGCAAAGGCATATTTTATTCCGGAAAATCGATACCGGGTAAGTGTGGGGGAGCAACTCTATAGTGTGCTGACAGAAGGGGCGTAATAAATGTTGTTTGTTACTACAATGTTTGTTTTTGTAGACATATGCCGCTTAGATGACAAACAAAGATTATAGAATAGTCCCGTGTTAACATTTACCGTATGAGTTGATTTTTAACAAGTGTGTCATGGTGTGTGTGTGTGTGTGTGTGTGTGTGTTCTTCTGCATTCGTTCTCAAACTCAAGCAAAATAGCAGGGCTGTGGTCGGAGAACGGGATCTAACTTAAGCATTGATTCAGAAATATCACGATATGGACAGGTCATAGTCTGACAGAGTACACCACAAAGGAAAGAGGCAGGGTATTATCGAGGTTCTTTTTCAGCCAACCTTCGTTGCGGAGACGGCACTTAATGAGGATAATGATGTAGTTTGGGACAGCCAACTCTACCACATAACTTCCATAGCCGCCTTTTACAACTTGAATGGAAGGTAGATAGCCCCTTTCGGAGCTCATCAATACACGGACGGTGTGCGTGTATCGGTGTCTGTATGTGCCTGTGTGTGTCTATTATGTTGATGAATATTTTACTTGTATATAACATGCTAACTCGAAACAGAAGATATTTTGGGCTTTTTAGGATGCATGAGAAGAGGAAGAGAGACACGTCGTGACAACATGCAACTTGAAGTGTAAGATGGATAGGGGAATAAATAAGATGCGAGATAGATTGAGTAATTGGTATGGGAGGGCAACGGTTACGAAAACTATTAAAACAAACGAAACGAAAGATACTGGACAGACATGATAATCAATGACACACGGCATGAAATATATGAAGAAATTATGTAAGATGGGTTGGTAACTCTTAGCGCCAGACACAAGTCAGGTCAGTTCTATATCAACTTCATAGCAACTAGTCTTGTTCATTTATATATCAACTTCATAGCAACTAGTCTTGTTCATTTATATATCAACTTCATAGCAACTAGTCTTGTTCATTTATATATCAACTTCATAGCAACTAGTCTTGTTCATTTATATATCAACTTCATAGCAACTAGTCTTGTTCATTTATATATCAACGTCATAACAACTAGTCTTGTTCACCTATAGGTCTATATCAACTTCATAGCAACTAGTCTTGTTCAGCTATAGGCCTATATCAACTTCATAGCAACTAGTCTTGTTCATTTATATATCAACTTCATCGCAAGTTGTCTTGTTGTCAAAAGCTCAGCTGTGTAGTTAGTGGTTGACTAGAAGCAGCCTAATCTTGTTTTATGAAAATCGTATATAACTGGGAAGGGGTGGTTTGAGGGAGTGAAGGCCCTCCCCCCGCCCAATTATAGGAAATAGGTCATACCATTTAGTGCTAAGAAACTTGTAAATCAAAGAATAAAGCCCCTCCCTTTGTGTTTTTACCAAAAGGTTATTAAAATATTATAAAGAAACACAGTGATTAATTTTATTTTAGGGAAATTTCCCCACCATTCCAATGTTACATCTACGGCCCTGGGTGTTCTGCACGTATTCGAAAGGTATTGTTCGTTTCTCGGCCTTTCTTAGTGAAATCACATAGCAATTTCCTGGTGACGTGGTTGACCATAAAATGTCTTCTTTTCTATAAATCATGAATGAATCGACCATTTCTGGCGGAAATCAAATTCAAGTCGTCTTGACAACGGACTAGTGACTTGCTTACTTCTCTACCACTTTTCCCTACTAATACTACGTTGTTAGTTTGAGTAAACCGTTTGGTTTGCAAGGTACAAGTACTTGCAGGAACGGCTAATGTAAACAAGCTTCCAACGAATAAATAAACAGAACATTAATCATCTGCATCAATACAGGCTATTATTATCAAATGCAATAGAGGTGCCACATACTTCGTATGCATGATCGCGGTCTACCTAAATAAAATAGTTTCCATTGCGACGATAGAACTAATAGCTGATACTCTCAGTGTGGACAGAAAAGGAATTAAAGAGACGATGCATCGGTTTCAGAGTTGGAGTCTATGAAATAAGTGAGTTCTTATCACCTTCTGATATCAACATATGTGAGTTTTTATCTCCTGCTGATATCAACATGTTTGAAGTCTTACCTCCTGCTGATATCAACATGTGTGAGTTCTTATCTCCTTCTGATATCAACATGTGTGAGGTCTTACCTCCTGCTATCAACATATGTGAGTTCTTATCACCTGCTGATATCAACATGTGTGAGATCTTACCTCCTGCTATCAACATATGTGAGTTCTTATCACCTGCTGATATCAACATGTGTGAGGTCTTACCTCCTTCTGATATCAACATGTGTGAGGTCTTACCTCCTTCTGATATCAACATGTGTGAGGTCTTATCTCCTTCTGATATCAACATGTGGGAGGTCTTATCTCCTTCTGATATCAACATGTGAGTTCTTATCTCCTGCTGATATCAACATGTGGGAGGTCTTATCTCCTTCTGATATCAACATGTGTGAGGTCTTACCTCCTTCTGATATCAACATGTCTGAGGTCTTACCTCCTTCTGATATCAACATGTTTGAGGTCTTATCACCTGCTGATATCAACATGTGTGAGTTCTTATCTATTGCTGATATCAACATGTGTGAGTTCTTATCTCCTTCTGATATCAACATGTTTGAGTTCTTATCTCCTTCTGATATCAACATGTGTGAGTTCTTATCTCCTTCTGATATCAACATGTGTGAGTTCTTATCTCCTTCTGATATCAACATGTGGGAGGTCTTACCTCCTGCTGATATCAACATGTGTGAGGTCTTATCTCCTGCTGATATCAACATGTGTGAGGTCTTATCTCTTGAACCATAGACACACAACCAAAAAAGCTACACAAATATTCCCTGAAATATCAAACACGAACACCAAGACCACTCATACAGAAACAGAACAAGAGATGTATCACTTCAAATGTTGAAATAGTAACTGGATCAGCAACAAAACGCACAATAAATGACGGCTGTGACACACATACCATGTTTTCAGATGACACCACATACGAACAATACATTTCTGTATGATTAAATGCAAAAAATTCAGGGGCTAGGTAACTGCCAAACTCACAGCTGTCCAAATATTCAGTGATCGAGAGTCCATACCCCGATAGATCGCAATCTTTAGTGATTCAAAATCAGTCTTTCAAGCCATCCTACAGACCAAACAAGACAAATGCATTTATGACATGAGATAAAACATCTCCGAAATATCTAGAAAATTACATTAGTACTATAATGGATACTAACCCACTGTTGAGACCATGGCTTCGAAATAGTAAACTAATGGAGGAAAATCTCTGACCAGTGGAGAAACTCAATATAAGCTATAGGCCTGAACAAGACAACATCAAATTCAACAGAAACGAAGAAGTCGAGATATCTCGACTGAGAACGCGACATTGTGTTTACCTTTATCAGAGCATATGATGTTCGTATGTAGGAGTCAACGTTGTACATTTAGCTCGACTGAGACATGAATCATATGTGTGCCTGGAGTTTTCTACCGCACTCTCAACATGTGTGGGAGAAGTCTGTGGGAGGAGTCTGTGTGACACTGTGTAGCTCTTATCTTTCTTCTATCAAGTTTTGTTTGTGTACATCACTGCAGGACAGTGCCGTACATTTTCTCAGTATAATGCCAGTATTTGAAATGCCCCCCCCCCCAACCTAATGGTTCTTCTTCGAAATACTACCCTCTACTAAATATTTTCATTAGTGTCGCCTGATTCGGCCACGTTTTTGCATCGTAGCACAGCAGGGCCCTTCATCATTGTGTCTGAAGTTTCTGCAGCTAATGCACCATCTTCGCTTCAGTAAAAGGTAATACTTCAGTAAAATTTAATAATTATAGCACTTACATAGAATACAGGTTTTTGAAGTTTCACTTGATGACAATTGACAGACTATCACTAAAGGGCTACGGGATATAAACACGAACAATTACAAATAACAATACACAAGACATTTTCAACGTTTCGCAGCATTTAGGTCTTATCAAGAATTTACTTCTTCTGCGTTCGTTCTCAAACGCCTGCAGATTTGCAGGATGTAGTCCGGGGCACGGAATGCGTTGTGTCATGGTTTACATCATTGCTGCGATATCTGCGCCTTTCAGCGTGACACATCCGACTTCAGCGTGATCAATAATTTACAAAACAAACAGTGAAAAAAAGTAAACAAAATGCTACCACCACAGAAGCACTAGATGTTTTTGTTTTCACCTTTGATTCAGGGACGCCAACTGGATATGTCTTGTACAAGTCTCTCCCATGAATGTATGTCTATGTTGAAGTGAGTCAGTGATGTCTTAAGAGAATCTTTAGAACGTATCTTCTGTCCTTCGACATTGCGGGAACCAGTCTGGAAAATTCCATAAAGAAACTTTTGTGGCAGACGATGATTTTTATGAGGACCAGTTGATCTACCCAGCATGTATGTACTTTCATCAACATTATATGCATGCTTACATATTTAGATTCCATCAATACCTCAATATCTAGTATTTTATCCCAGCAATTGATGTTGAGCATTTTACGAAGGCAGGTTAGGTGGAAATGGTTGAGTATTCTACAGTGTCTGGCTATACTGTCCATGTTTCACAGGCATAAAGAAGTGATGATATTACTGCTACTTGGTCAACTATATTTGATGATAGTAGTTATTCTACTCCTGTCTCATAAATTTTTATGTAGTCTTCAAAATGGGCTAGTTTTCGCTATTCTGTTACCAGAACACATGCTACAGAACTGTCCCAGCTTCGCTCCTCACATAACGATAGTCTGATCCACTGGATTGCTTCTGCAAACAAATTGTGGGGGAACCCCCAACAACCTAAAACAAACAGCTCTACACATGACCAATATTAGGCTGGATATCACAGCTAGCCTCATGTACAATCATTGATTCCACAGGAAGCAAATATTTTCTTCTCTAAGCGATATGCCACTTATCACGTCATCATTGAAAGAAAGCCTTGGTATTGTCAAAATATTATCAGGTGGGGGGAGGGGGGAGAAAAGAATCTCCACCCCCAGAAAAAGTGAGCTTCGGCAATTTCTCTTATACGTGCGTCATACGCTCATTGAAATAACAAATGTGAAAATAAGTCTTGAATCTCATACCGAAGGTTATTAAATAACTGTAGAAGATTATATTGAACGTGCTTTTCCGAATGTATACGCCGAGCATATCATTATACATATTTGTAGTGTCTTTGAAACAGTTTAACTTGAACTTTGACCTGCCATATTTTTAGTCATAACCCCCTATTGTCATCTACTCTGTGGCTTCAAAAGGGTGCTCACCACAAAAGGGCTTTAATCGCATACCCATTGCTTATAGCAGCATCACATCTAGCGAACTGAAACGCACAGTTTCTGTCCTATACAACGTGGACACATGCTGTAGACACATAGATGATTATTCTGTTTATAAAACGTGACGGTGCTGTAAATACATGGATGATGATTAAATATTCCCTTTCATCGTGAGCAGATTGTTCTTGATAGCCCACCGCCTTTCTGACTAAAGCACATGTTCTTCTCAGGTTGTGTAACTGAAACTACACCCGGACTCATCAGATCGTCTTAAAGGCTTGGCTGTATAGGGGGGGGGGGGGGTTATCAGGGCCGGTCTTAGACCATTACAGCCTGTGCGGCCGCAGTGGGCCCCGCACTTCATAGGCCATTAAATTCATATTAGAATTTATTTTATTATCCTCTTCCCTACCCAGACTGGGCCCCGCGCAATCCGTTTCGCATTGGGCCTCGCAATTGTTAGGGCCGGCCCTGGGTGTTATGGATGCATGTTTAATCCCCGAAGGAGGGCATTCCAGTGTACCATTATCCTAGGATTGCAACGTCCTGTCCAGAACACACCACACACTTCTGATATCCTAGGATTGCAACGTCCTGTCCAGAACACACCACACACTTGATATCCTAGGATTGCAACGTCCTGTCAAGAACACATCCCACACTTATGATATACTATGATTGCAACGTCCTGCCAGGAATACAGCACACACTTCTGATATCCTAGGATTGCAATGTCCTGCCAGGAACACAGCACACACTTCTGAGCCAACTATCTCATCATGTTTCTATCGGTTTGACACATCGGCAGTGATGGTACATCTAACATTCCCAGTCACCTAGACGTTTGCTACAACAATACACAGGTATCCACAGAGACTTGTTTGTTTGTTTTTCGTTCGCTCCATTGTAACCATCACGGATATCCGTGCGATTTCCGCCGGAAGCGTGATTACGTTGTGCCACCGTTATGCGCCTTGTAGGCCTAGCACATCCGATTTCGGCATGCCTTGACAATTCGGGTGGGCTACCCTTAGCCTGTGACAGACTCTATATATGTCTCCAAGCACGCGTAGTGGCGACTCTTCGCCCAGACGATTTTTGCTCTCGTCTGACTCGCACGAGGTGTTCCACTGTCTATGAACTTGCCTCGTGTAATTGGACGTGATGTGCCTGTGCCCATTGGGTACTGAACCGTTTCTCATCCGTGAGCCTGGTTCCTTAAGGGGAAGAACTCAACAGAGGAGTTGGACCCTGGCTCTTTCGCCCTCTTAGCCGAGGTGTCATTCACCGACATCGTGTACCCCTTGTCCAAGTTCGAGTCTCACACCACGCGTTTGAGAGCAAGGTGTTCTCGAGCTGAGCGCCCTTGTCCCAATAGCGCCTGAGCCCATCAGGTACTGAACCCTTTCTCTCTTCAAGTGTATTTACGGTGTAGGAAAACCTGACAGTAGAGTTGGGCCAGGGCTAAATCGTTGTCCCTTTTGTGCCTGAGCCCATCGGGTACAGAACCCTTTCTCTTCGCAAGCATATTTCCGGTTTAGGAAGGCTCGACATTAGAGTTGGATTAGGTCTTCTTGCTTTACCAAACGCCAATTGAAAGGTCTGGGTCTCTGCCTGTAAGGAACACAGGTAACTAGAAGCTCGTCTCGAGCTGACGGAACTTGTAGTTCCCCTTTCCTAGGGACTTTTCACTTTCTATTTGCAGTTCGCGCTGCCCTCTAGCACTGTTTTGCCCTTTCATTGTTTCATTGTACTCGGTATGAAATCTATTTGTCTCTCGCCATGCATCTACCTTTACGTGCATTTACATTGGCCGCCCCTCCAATGTTCGGACTGGACTGACTAGCTTCACTGTATGTCGTCTTTCCATCTGCTACCTCCACATTCACAGACACGATCCCCAAATGATTTGGCCAGAATCAGCTCGAGCTGCTGTATTTCTGTTTCCAGGGTGCACCGCGTGGAAGTACATTTGGTATCTTGGTTATCTGCTAACCCTGGGTCCGCCTAGAGCAATGCGTTCCCTTTGCACCCCCACAGAGACTTGAAAAGGGTCAAAAAGAATCATTTTGAAATTAGAGGAGGGAACATAAGAAGGTAACTATCATCATCATCAGGTTCCATGTCGGCTGGCGTAGGCGGTCATGGCTCTCCACAGCTCTCTGTCCACAGTATTATGTATCACAGTCGTTGTTGTTTCCCTGCCGTGCCAGGTTGTCAAACTTTCTAATATTTTCTCACGTTGTCGCCCTCTGTCTCTGTTGCCGTCAATTTTGCCTGTTGTGACTATGTTCTCTAAACCTGCCTGTCTCATGAAGTGGCCAAAAAAAAGAAGATTGCCTTTTTCTTATATTGTTGATTAAGGTACGTTTCTCATTTGACTCTTTCAACACCTCTTCATTAGTTTTTCTGGCAGTCCATGGTATTCTCAGCATTCTTCTGTAGCACCACATCTCTGTTACCTCTAATTTCCCACTTTCCAGTTTGTTTATTGTCCAATACTCGCACCCATATGTTATTGTAGGGGTTATATAGCACTGCAGAACTAAGGTAAATATATGAATGATAAATAACTCGTTCGTTTGTTACCATGGCTCTAGATGGTAATAAAATGGTGTATTGAAGGTTTGAACTTCCTATATCACATGTTCTTTGAGTGTGACATCGGTTGTTTCGTCTTCGGTAAATTTATTTCCTAGATACCTAAACTCTTTCACTTGTTTTAGAGTATTGTCTTCCAATTGTATGTTTAAAATGTATGTTGTATTAATAATTCTCATTGCTTAAGTTGTATACTCCAATGTGTGTACCTGAAATATGGTCACATGAAGGTAGGTACTATAACTATAATGCGTGTACCTGAATCTGGTCACATGAAGGAAGGTACTCCAATGTGTATACCTGAAATATGATCACATGAAGGAAGGTACTCCAATGTGTGTACCTGAAACCTGGTCTCATGAAGGGAGGCACTACAAGTTCCAGATACAGTAAGGTTCTAAGACTTGGTGCAATCTTTCACACAATACTACTGTATATGCAAATATTTCCTAGAAAAGCATGGAAAAATCTATTGTGCTGATAGCAAACGCCCTGAATAGCCTAACATAACTTGGGACCAACATATCACTAAAAACATACTTCTCCCTGTTTTCAATTTTGCCGATAGCTATTTACACGTAAAGTTACTTCACGATATTTCAAATTCAGTGTATTTTTAATGTAAAATGCAAACAACAAACGTGGTATGTTTACCAAGTAAGAGAAGTTTGTATTGCACATAATTATTTCACTCACAAGTGACAACTTGTAATCGTCTGTCAGCTTCAGTTTAAGATCGATAAACCGCAGTGTTGGTAAGCTTACAGATTGATTTTTAAAAATGTCGCTCATTGAAAGTAATGTGGCTGTCACGACAGCATACCAAATGCGATTACACGGCCAAGATCTACACTGACAACTTCCTCGTCTGATCTCTTCTTTCAACAAATACAGATGTTTTAAATGTAATTATATAACAGTACTCACAGTATGGTGTCCCATTTTTTTAGAGCCGGTGTTAGCTTTATATAAAGACCATAAAATAGTATCCGCGACTGAGTTGTATGTGTGTTCATTAACATGAACATTTGAAGTAACTGAAACACGTATTTGAAGTGATGGTGAACAGAATCCGAGGAAGCACGTGTGTGTCCCTCTTCCATATACAGTGGAATCCCTCTATAGAGCATTCTGTTATAACAACTTTCCCTATATAACATCATTTTTCGAAATCCCCAATTATCTGTTATTACATACATATTTTGTTGGTCCCGACCAAGTTATTATAACAGGATTTCACTGTAACGTACCAGGTGATGGAGTTTCACTTTCAGGTCCAGATTAGTGTTTCTCTGCCATTCTTTTCATGTGGAGGTCTGAAAGACATCTGCTGTTTGATGGGGAGATCTGAAAGACATTTGCTGTTTGATGTGGAGGTCTGAAAGACATCTACTGTTTGATGGGAAGATCTGAAAGACATATGCTGTTTGATGGGGAGGTCTGAAAGACATCTACTGTTTGATGGGGAGATCTGAAAGACATCTGCTGTTTGATGGGGAGGTTTGAAAGACATCTGCTGTTTGATGGGGAGATCTGAAACACATCGGTTTCTATTGGTTTGACACATCGGCAGTGATGGTACATCTAACATTCCCAGTCACCTAGAAGTTTGCTACAACAATACACAGGTGTCCACAGAGACTTGAAAAGGGT
The DNA here is from genome assembly GCA_034231615.1 of Meghimatium bilineatum. Lineage (NCBI taxonomy): Eukaryota > Metazoa > Mollusca > Gastropoda > Stylommatophora > Philomycidae > Meghimatium > Meghimatium bilineatum. The sequence goes on from CM067322.1 coordinate 15,295,691, forward strand.
CATAAAGAATCATTTTGAAATTAGAGGAGGTAACATAAGAAGGTAACTATCATCATCATCATGTTCCATGTCGGCTGGCGTAGGCGGTCATGGCTCTCCACAGCTCTCTGTCCACAGTATTATGTATCAAAGTCGTTGTTGTTTCCCTGCCGTGCCAGGTTGTCAAACTTTCTAATATTTTCTCACGTTGTCGCCCTCTGTCTCTGTTGCCTTCAATTTTGCCTGTTGTGACTATGTTCTCTAAACCTGCATGTCTCAGGAAGTGGCCAAAAAAAAGAAGATTGCCTTTTTCTTATATTGTTGATTAAGGTACGTTTCTCATTTGACTCTTTCAACACCTCTTCATTAGTTTTTCTGGCAGTCCATGGTATTCTCAGCATTCTTCTGTAGAACCACATCTCTGTTACCTCTAATTTCCCACTTTCCAGTTTGTTTATTGTCCAATACTCGCACCCATATGTTATTGTAGGGGTTATATAGCACTGCAGAACTAAGGTAAATATATGAATGATAAATAACTCGTTCGTTTGTTACCATGGCTCTAGATGGTAATAAAATGGTGTATTGAAGGTTTGAACTTCCTATATCACATGTTCTTTGAGTGTGACATCGGTTGTTTCGTTTGTGAAATCCGTAATTTTTGTTTTAGAAAAGTTTATCATTAGACTCATTATTTTTTAGAAATTCTGTAATCGATTTTATTTTTTTTCATAGGGCATTTAGATGTTCTAAGCCAAGGAGAGCCAGATCATCTTCTGAGTCCTAGATCTTTCAATATGTTGAAATATTTGGAGGTCTGAAAGACATCTACTATTTGATTGGGAGATCTGATAAACATCTGCTGTTTGATGGGGAGATCTGAAACACATCTGCTGTTTGATGGGGAGATCTGAAACACATCTGCGCTGCATCAGTCAAGAACTAAAACAAATCCATAAATCCAGCTGGTATCATTCAATGGATACCCACATATTGTGGAATCATAACAAACCATGTGTTGCCAGGGACCTAAGGGAGAACAAAAAAGTGACAGTTACCTACCATGCACATCTTAAGAGGCAACTAGGGAAGTTTTTGGGATGGAGTTAACTGTCCCATCTTATTGAGGTTGGAGTGACTTAAACGCCATGCTAACGTCTGATGTGCCAGGCTAAAAGGCGTAGTTACTACTGCCAAGCTGTAAACCATGATGGAACACATTTCATTATCTGAATCACATCATGTTAATCTGTAGGCATTTGTGATTAAATACAGAAGAACAAGTGACATTATGGTAAATGAGAACGCATGCTGTCGGGTGATAAAAAAGAACTCAGAATCATCCTGTCCTACAGAGAAGTGAACATCATAATCTACAACACATATACATCAAAGTGAAAGAAATATAAGAAAGCTAAAGACCTCCAAATTGCAATATATTACTTCCAAAGGCATTAGCAAGCCACACTCGTTAACCTTAGAACAGGCTAATATAAAATGCTGGGACATATCTATCACTTATGGATCTCATACACAGAAAAATGTCCATGTGGATCTGGAACCAAAACTATTAACACATACTGTGACATTGACACCATGAGTTATAACTGCAGGTTATCATTAACACACACCGGACAAGTCCATAGGTGATCTGATCCCCTTATCAATAAATCCATCTGAATGTAGCAGCTGATAGTTCCAGTCTGGTGTTGATGTTGCCACTCTCTTAGTATATCTATTATGTTTTTCTTTATGTGATGTTTCAATCGCACGCAGTCCTGAGAGCAACCATGATTCACACTTTTAAAATGTATTGAGCGGACGACGTCACCCAGAACATTAACTATGTCAGATCAATCCACTTATGTGCTGGAATCCATGCTCACCAGAGTATCAGCCTGCTCATTGCCCTTAACACCTGCATGTCTGGGCATGAATATAAAGGTAAACCTTCTGGTCAGAGATTGCGTTAACAACTTAATGATGATGGATGACTCCTGCTTCAACTTTGTGAAGCATATTTCAATCACTAAGCATGCATGCATGAAAATAGTCTTGTGATATCAGCTCATGTCAGTGCCTGCATGTAGTTGTGGTGATGGCACTGATGGTTTGAGTTTTCTCACACTGCAGAAAAAGTCCAATCACAGCATTGATGATGTATGATTGACTCTCATTGTAGATTATTGCATCAGTGTTCTGCAGTGTTATCATCAAGGTGTGCCCCGACTTTTGCATCCACCATCCCTAGAATTTAAAAAAAAATACTGCAAAAGCAGCTGATCTGGTCAAATGATACAGAGCTAAGTAAAAGCTATGACGCTGCCACTTTGAAATGGACAGACAATCCAGTATGACCACAAAATTGTTGAGTTTGGGTAGTTAATCGCACACCTAACCTTCTTAGTTACCATTTGCATGGCAAGTGGCAATAATAATAATAATAATAATAATAATAATAATATTAATAATAATAATAATAATAATAATAATAATAATAATAATAATAATAAAGATATTGCAAAGTCAGCAAAGGCGTCAGAATGGGACGAATTTTGCCAGGAGATCACACGCGAAAGGTCATTAAAATTGTTCTGGCGGTTACACAAGTCCATGAATGGTCTGACAAGACGCGTGACTATTGCCGATTTCCAGAGCGACTATACCGTCTGGCAGAAGACGGACGAGACAAAAGATGTGGCGTTGCTGGCACACTACACCGCACAAATTGGTCAGAGAAATGTGAAGGCATATCAAGAAATCAGGAAAACGCTCACAGAGACGTGTAAGAACTTGAGCATGGAAAACCATATGCTAATCACAGTTGAAGAAATCAGGAAGGCACTGAAAAGTACAAAACACACAGCACCAGGGCCAGATGGCATTAGATACGATGACATTAGTCGAAGAACGGATGAGGAGTTGGGAGAGTTGGCGGACATGTTCAATAATAGCCTTCTAAAGGGCACAGTGAAAGAAGACTGGTAGCACAGCTATTTAGTTCCACTACACAAACCTGGGAAGGACCACACCAGGATACATGGCTACAGAATAATAACTATGCAGAATACGATTGGCAAGCTTTTGGAAAAAATTGTGGCCCGGAAGGTATCGTGTTATCTTGAAAGAAATAAGTGTTTACCAACATTGTTAGGAGGATATCGTCGAGGAAAGAAGACATGGCAGAATGCAGCCATATTTGCGCAGGATGTTTTTGAGGGGTTCGATTCGCGCATGGAGACATGTGCGGTCGCAATAGACCTTGAGGATGCGTACAATAGGGTATCCTTGGATATCTTGATGCACCAGCTGTTAAATCTTGCAGTTAATCCTTTTGTCGTGCGTTGGGTTGGCACCGCCCTGATGCACAGGGTTGTAGTTCTTAAGTGTGGTAACTGAATATCTGCACCAACGGTTATTAGCACTGGTCTGCCACAGGGATCGCCTCTATCTCCTGTACTTTTCAATGTATACACAGTATATATCTCTGGCAATCAAATCACAGGTGTTGGCAGAACGATGTCATATGCCGATGATATCCTGGTGTATAGACAGGGCAGAAATCGAGAAGAGTGCGTCGTGGAGCTACAGAAGGAGCTGGACAGACTGACAAATTGGTGTCGAGATACGGGAACAGTGGTTAATCCGTTTAAGGCATTCGTGACGTGGTTTTCCTTGAACAATCACATGGTAAAGAAATAGACCACGATACATGGTTTGTTTGTTTGTTTGTTTTTCGTTCGCTCCATTGTAACCATCACGGATATCCGTGCGATTTCCGCCGGGAGCGTGATTACGTTGTGCCACCGTTATGCGCCTTGTAGGCCTAGCACATCCGATTTCGGCATGCCTTGACGATTCGGGTGGGCTACCCTTAGCCTGTGACAGCCTCTACATCTGTCTCCAGGCACGCGTAGTGGAGACTCTACGCCCAGACGACTTTTTTGCTCTCGTCTGACTCGAACGAGGTGTTCCACTGTCTATGAACTTGCCTCGTGTAATTGGACGTGATGTGCCTGTGCCCATTGGGTACTGAACCGTTTCTCATCCATGAGCCTGGTTCCTTAAGGGGAAGAACTCAACAGTGGAGTTGGACCCTGGCTCTTTCGCCCTCTTAGCCGAGGTGTCATTCACCGACATCGTGTACCCCTTGTCCAAGTTCGAGTCTCACACCACGCGTTTGAGAGCAAGGCGTTCTCGAGCTGAGCGTCCTTGTCCCAATAGCGCCTGAGCACATCATGTACTGATCCCTTTCTCTCTTCAAGTGTATTTCCGGTGTAGGAAAACTTGACAGTAGAGTTGGGCCAGGGCTAAATCGTTGTCCCTTTTGTGCCTGAGCGCATCGAGTACGGAACCCTTTCTCTTCGCGAGCATATTTCCGGTTTAGGAAGGCTCGACATTAGAGTTGGATTAGGTCTTCTTGCTTTACCAAACGCCAATGAATGGGTCTGGATCTCTGCCTGTAAGGAACACAGGTAACTAGAAGCTCGTCTCGAGCTGACGGAGCTTGTAGTTCCCCTTTCCTAGGGACTTTTCACTTTCTATTTGCAGTTTGCGCTGCCCTCTAGCGCTGTTCTGCCCTTTCATTGTTTCATTGTACTCGGTATGAAATCTATGTCTTTCGCCATGCATCTACCTTTACGTGCATTTTACATTGGCCGCACCTCCAATGTTCAGACTGGACTGACTAGCTTCACTGTATGTCGACAGTGTCGCTATATGTGGTGATGCTCGTGGTGTCGGAGATATTGTCTGTCTCTTGTGCAGGCAAATCTCTTTCCATTTGCTACCTCCACATTCTCGGACACGATCCCCAAATGATTTGGCCAGAATCAGCTTGAGATGATTTCTGTTTCCAGGGTGCACCGCGTGGAGGTACATTTGGGATCTTGGTTATCTGCTAACCCTGGGTCCGCCTAGAGCAATGCGTTCCCTTTGCACCCCACGATACATGGGAAGAACTTACACAAAATAGATCTACATGGCGTTCTAGAATTAAAAAAAGAGCGCATCATCTTGTGAAAAGAAAAGAAATGCAGCAGCTCAACAGCGGAGAGCAGCTAGAAAGTCACGGATAGATCAAGATCCGTCTATAGTTGTCATTCCATGTCCAAACTGTCCAAGGAATTTTACAGCTCGAATAGGGCTCATTAGCCATCTACGAACTCATAATCAAGGACATAACTAAAATTGAATTTTCAAAAGTGGATGTAACAAATGATCATCATCACTTGTGATGGACGAACAACAACAACATGGTAAAGGCACCCATGCCACAAGTTTCGTTGTCCGAGAAAAGTTTAGAAAGAACTAGCACAATGAGATATCTGGGTGTGTTTTTTTTACAGAAGCCTGAGTTTTAGGGAACATGTTGACCACATTATCATAAGGGCAGGCAAAGGCTTAGCGGCAATGAAGGTTATGGCTGCTGCGCAGTGTGAGCAAAGATTGTTATTTCTTTTGTACCAGGGTTTGGTTGTGGCTGTGGTGGAATATGCACTGGCAATTCTGACTCTTAGCCAAACTCAGATCGAAAGACTGGATAGAGTCCAGAATGCAGCAATACGTATCATTCTGGGATGCACAAGAGACACATCGACAAGAGCTATGCGATACCTACTTGACTGCCCAACAGCTGAGCATAGATTACAGTATTGCCGTGCACGGGCGTACCTTCAAATACATGCAGATAAGGAACACCCGTTGCATTCCCAAATACAGAAAGTTAAAGGCAGCAGACTCAAGAGAGGACGGTCGTGGATTGGACGTGCTGAGGATGCATACAAAGCGTATGCAGATTACAGGATGTGGCAGCAGGTGCGGAATGGATAGGTCTACCCACAGATTTCGAAACTTGTTTGAGAGTAGTAATATCACTTAGCAGGGAATGCAGAGAATCGTGTCCCACAGCTGTGGAGAAAGAAGTGCAGGCTTTAATCAGCGAGAATACCAAAGAGGGGGATGTAATTATATACACTGATGGATCTGTAATTAGGCATGTTCGCAGTGCTTGGGCCTTTACAGCTCAGTGCGCAGGTAAAACGAACAAGGAGGAAAATTGTGCCTTTGCGGTCACTACGAGTAGTATGACCATGGAGACTATGGCGGTGACAAAGGCATTTGAGTGGCTACGCACACAGAAGGTAACGCATGTCTGCATCTTGAGTGACTCTATGAGTATGATTAAGAAGGTACAAGTGTGTCTCGTTCGCGAACAGTGGATTGAGGCCTTGAGAAAGGCGAGCTTGAAAGTGGTTACATTTATTTTCGTGTCGGGACATGTGGGCGTTCGAGGCAATGAAAGAGCGGATCAACTGGCATCGTGTGCGATTGTGGCACAGGGCGATGGGGCAATGGATCACGATGACGTTTTGAACTCCTTAAGAAATATAACACGCGAGAGTGATACAAATGTGGATGATGATTCCTTTTTAAATGGCTAGGATTAAAGATCAGGAATTGGAATGCGGTGTTGCTAGAGGTGAACATTTTGGAGGGCGCAGAAGAATGATGGTCAACCAGCACAGGACCGATATTGTCAGCAGAAGTGTGATGGCGGATACACTCAAGGAGAGATTGGAGCAACTATGGATGTGTCCAGTTTGCAGTGATGATGATCCGACGACTAACTAACTAACTAGTAATAATAATATTCTTTGTTCTTTCAAACACTTGCAACCACAGATGAATGAGTGATAATAGCTGATATTTCTAACAAGCAGCTCTATTTCTTCTTCTTCTGCCTTCATTTTCAAACTTCTGCTGATTAGCAGAATGTAGTCCAGAGATTGGAATGCGTTGTATCATGGTTTACAGCAATAAACACATCTTTATGCTTCCTGAAACCAACTTCAGCATGGCATCTGGATAATTTATGGGATGTGATAGTCAACTCCACCCCAAAACTGTAGTCACCTCTTACGACATGCATGGAAGATAAAGTGTTACCATTCTTTGCTCGCCTTTCAGGCCACGGCAAAACATGGGCGTTTGTTTTTAGTTCCATTCATTTGGCTTGATATATATATATATATATAGAGAGAGAGAGAGCAATGAGAAGTCTTTAGTTCCGTGTTTGTCACAGGTCTATTTACAATGTCAGTTTGTGTTCACCCTTGGAAACGGTAAAGGTAGGTCCCATGGAAGCAGCCTGCCAATAGGGATGAAGATAACTCTTCATGTATTCAGCAGCAGAAACTATTAGGTGGGGGTGGCCAGTTCCCTTCCTTTTTGTCTTTACTTCTCTTAACTCATGCATCAGGTACTCATTTACGACTGGAGAAGTGGTCATGTCAAGCGAAAAATCACAACCCATTAGGTGTCCAGACGTGGTTTCAATCCTGGCACGCTGTAACTCAGTATCAACTAGGCTACCGCGTTCCTCACCCTTGAATACATCTCAAAATTAGTGACCAGCTTGAGAAAATCATAAAATAACAACCACTTCACTAAATGCATTGAAATTGAGTATGTGCATTCCTATTACCATTGACTTTAGACAAAATATTTTGTGCAGAGAACAGATATTCTGTAAAATATTACTACTTTAGGCTAAAAGTAATGTATGATTACAAGATGGAAATTACAGTTGTTTACAGTAAGTTGTTGATATCCTATTGCTGGTCTACTATCGGCAATTCAATACACAATTCTTTAGATCTTCTAAAGTTGACAGTGTTCTATACAGAGTTAATGAGTGTTAAGGGTGTATTTAAAAAGCTATTGTTGGGATAAGAGCAATGTCTACATGTAGGTACTTGTTGAGATCTGATACGGATTAAATGTCTACATGTAGGTACTTGCTGAGATCTTCTTCTTCGTTCATTCTAAAACTCCCGCTGGATCTCCCTTACAGCAGGACCATGGTCCTAATAGATTTCCAGCAGGATGTAGTCCAGAGAATGGAAATGCGTTGTGTCGCCGTGTTATTTGCGCCAGTTGCCCGACACATTCGTCTTCGGCGGATCTGAGATCTGATACGGATTAAATGTCTACATTTAGGTACTTGCTGAGATCTGATACGGATTAAATGTCTACATGTAGGTACTTGCTGAGATCTGATACAGATTAAATGTTGTTTGTTTGTTTGTTTTGCGTTCGCTCCATTGTAACCATCACGGATATCCGTGCGATTTCCGCCGGGAGCGTGATTACATTGTGCCACCGTTATGCGCCTTGTAGGCCTAGACCATCCGATTTCGGCATGCCTTGACAATTCGGGTGGGCTACCCTTAGCCTGCGACAGCCTCTATATCTGTCTCCAGGCATGCGTAGTTGCGACTCTTTGCCTAGACGATTTTTGCTCTCGTCTGACTCGCACGAGGTGTTCCACTGTCTATGAACTTGCCTCGTGTAATTGGACGCGCTGTGCCCATTGGGTACTGAACCGTTTCTCATCCGTGAGCCTGGTTCCTTAAGGGGAAGAACTCAACAGAGGAGTTTACGCTGGCTCTTTCGCCCTCTTAGCCGAGGTGTCATTCACCGACATCGTGTACCCCTTGTCCAAGTTCGAGTCTCACACCACGCGTTTCAGAGCAAGACGTTCTCGAGCTGAGCGTCCTTGTCCCAATAGCGCCTGAGCCCATCAGGTACTGAACCCTTTCTCTCTTCAAGTGTATTTCCGGTGTAAGAAAACCTGACAGTATAGTTGGGCCAGAGCTAAATCGTTGTCCCTTTTGTGCCCGAGCCCATCGGGTACGGAACTCTTTCTCTCTGCAAGTGTACTTCCGGTATAGGAAACCGTGACAGTAGAGTTGGACCAGGACTACCATCATTGTCCCTTTCTTGCCTAAGCCCATCGGGTACAGAACCCTTTCTCTTCACGAGCATATTTCCGGTTTAGGAAGTCTCGACATTAGAGTTGGATTAGGTCTTCTTGCTTTCATCATCATCATCAAGTGCCGTCTCCGCAACGAAGGTTGGCTGCAACGTATCTCCAACATCTCCTGTCTCTTGTCTTGGTGGTGCACTCTGCTAGACTGTAACCTGTCCATCGTGTAATGTTACTCTCCCACTTGTATCTCTGCCTACCTCTTCTTGCTTTACCAAACGCCAATTAAAAGGTCTGGGTCTCTACCTGTATGGAACTTAGGTAACTAGATGCTCGTCTCGAGCTGACGGAGCTTGTAGTTCCCCTTTCCTAGAGACTTTTCACTTTCTATTTGCAGTTCGCGCTGTTCTGCCCTTTCATTGTACTCTGTATGAAATTTATTTGTTTCTCGCCATGCATCTACCTTTACGTGCATTTTACATTGGCCCCTCCCCCTCCAATGTTCGGACTGGACTGACTAGCTTCACTGTATGTCGACAGTGTCGCTATATGTGGTGATGCTGGTGGTGTCGGAGATATTGTCTGTCTCTTGTGCAGTCAAATCTCTTTCCATCTGCTACCTCCACATTCTTGGACACGATCCCCAAAAGATTTGGCCAGAATCAGCACGAGCGCTGTATTTCTGTTTCCAGGGTGCACCGCGTGGAGGTACATTTGGGATCTTGGTTATCTGCTAACCCTGGGTCCACCTAGAGCAATGCGTTCCCTTTGCACCCCACAGATTAAATGTCTACATGTAGGTACTTGCTGAGATCTGATACAGATTAAATGTCTACATGTAGGCACTTGCTGATTTCTGATACGGATCAAATGTCTACATGTAGGTACTTGAGATCTGATACGGATTAAATGTCTACATGTAGGTACTTGCTGATTTCTGATACGGATCAAATGTCTACATGTAGGTACTTGCTGATTTCTGATACGGATCAAATGTCTACATGTAGGTACTTGAGATCTGATGCGGATTAAATGTCTACATGTAGGTACTTGCTGATTTCTGATACGGATCAAATGTCTACATGTAGGTACTTGCTGATTTCTGATACGGATCAAATGTCTACATGTAGGTACTTGCTGAGATCTGATACGGATTAAATGGATATTGTCTCCAGTATGTCCTGTTCAAAACTGAAAGAGATTAATATCTCCTGCAAAGTTTGTTTATGTTGTCCTTGGTCATGTCATTCCACTAAACACATTTTGATGAGTCAACCTAGTGTTGCATATGGTCGAGAGGTTAGTGTTGGTCTCACATCCGAAAGTTCCAGAGGTCGACTCCCAGTAACGACTTTTTTCTGCAGGAGGGAAAATGAAAAAGCTCACCCTGTACGTGATGTCCCGACAGCAAAGGTATAGGCCTTTATCATACAGACACATGTATCATCTCCCTAACTGGAAACATGTAGTATTGACAATTTATGTTACACTCATGACTGAGAATGGCGGAAGAGATATATGTGTGTGTGTGTGTGTGTATATATATATATATATATATATATATATATATATATATATATATATATATATATATATATATATATATATATTTGGACAAAGCCATATTCAGTACTGTACAGGTGTGTCCTGAAAAAACAATCACTACTGCCAAAAAATGCTGGGTTGATGGCTACATCCTGAATAGGATACACCACCAATAGTTTTTTTACAGGTGTGCTCAACATCAAATAAAGTCTCACTGTTCTATCTGGCCCATCCTTTTAAAGTGAGGCATTTGTCTTTTCCTGTAATTTAATTGTTTGTTTTTCGTTCGCTCCATTGTAACCATCACGGATATCTGTGCGATTTCCGCCGGGAGCGTGATTACGTTGTGCCACCGTTATGCGCCTTTTAGGCCTAGCACATCCGATTTCGGCATGCCTTGACAATTCGGGTGGGCTACCCTTAGCCTGTGACAACCTCTATATCTGTCTCCAGGCACGCGTAGTGGAGACTCTTCGCCCAGACGATTTTAATTTAATTGGTCACTTTTTGTCAACAGCCAATGCAAGTCATGGGAAAAGTCAAATTTGTCAAGTTAGAATAATTTCTAATTTTGTCCACAGATCTTACGGGACGTGTCCAAATTAAACCTTGCTGTGATGTTGATGGTCGAGCACAACTATACGTGCTGATAATTGTAAATTGAGTGGGGGGGGGGGGGGGTTAGGAAAGCATGTCATCTTGCATTCCAGTCCATTAATCTGAACTTAAACAATGTTTGCTTAACTTGTTAAAACTTCAGTGTCTGGGAAACACAATCTAATCTTATTGAAAAAATACTGAAAACCTAGGCCACACGGACCTTAAATTAAGTCTTGGTTGGTTGAAAGAGAAATATGAAATTATGGTGAAAGTAAATGTAATTTGCAGTGAGACTGGATATATGTATCTGTTTCACAAGAAAAAAACTGATACATGGAGAAGAGGTGATTAGGTCATATCAGGACACACTACCATCAAATATTAGAGGTAACAAAGACCTCAAGTATATATAAGTAGGCAAGTCCGGCTATGTGATAAAGTGGTACAGATCATATCTGCGATGGCCAAGGTACCAAGTTTGATTCCTGCCACAGGCAACTGTGCATCCGGACCGTTCATAAAGCAACGGCAAACTACTGAACATATTTATATTGCCTATAAAATTACCACAGCCAACAAATGCTGGGTTGATAGCTACGTCCTGAAAAGGATATGCTACCAATATGAGGCAAATAACAGAAAATTGATACACCATTCTCTTAGTTGACTGGCAGTGATTATGTCATGGAAAAACAATGCACAAGGGAAATAATCATTGAAAAAAGCATAAAGTATATTAATAACTGTCATTACCGTATATAATGAATGTTGGTTATAATGCACATATTCTGTCATACACTACCAATTCGTTATAACAGGATTCCACTGTATATATTCCATAAATATACTGGCGCACATAAAACGGCAACACAATGCATTTTCATTCTCTGGACTACATCCTGCTGGAAATCTAGAAGGATCATGGTCCTGCTACAAGGAGATCCAGTGAGAGTTAAGAATCAACTCTGAAGAAGAATATTCCACAATATAAGCACACGCACGAAAATGCGCTTATTTAATTCCTGTGCTATCATATGGATGTGAGAGCTGGAAAAGATCATCTTCAGAAAAGAAATTACTGAGTTTCGAGAACAAATGTCTCTGTAGGATAACTAACACCCATTGGAGTGAATTCAAATCAAATGATAAAATCAGAGAAGAGACACATCAAAATTTAATCACAGATGTTATCAGAAAATGCTGTTTGTCCTACATCGGGCAAGTCCTACGTGCAGACATCAACAGGATACATCACCAATCTCTTGAATGGATACCTACAGGCAAAAGAACCAGGGGTAGACCAAAAGAAACACTCAGAAGAACAATACTTAGAGAAAATAAAACAATCAATATTCATGCTATCCAAAAGCTGCACAGACAGAATTGGAGAGATCCGACTTCTGCGCAAAAGGAAAATGAATGAATGAAATATATATATATATATATATATATCAGGTATTTTAACAAATCTCCATTATAAGGGACACAACTCAAAGTAAGATAGCAACCAACAATGTGTACATTGGTTATGTTTACCGCAGATGCACATATAATAATAAACGGAAGCATATCATACAAAGGACACAGTGACATACAACCTGCAGATAGTAGCACAAAACTCCAAGGGAACTCCAAAAAGATTACTTCATAAGCTGGATTTGAACCCTCAACCTCTTCAGCACTAGGCAAATGGCTTATCCAACATATCCCCCCCAAAGCACCATGGAACTAATAGGATAAATGATGATGGAAATATCAAAATGAAATATTTTGAGACACACTGAGCACTTATGGATCTGCCCACTGTACTCATACATTGTTGGTTTAATATCTTATTCTTTCACACTGATCTCATCCAATATTTTTTTCATTCTAACATTCTTTTGTCAAAGTCAGCCAAAAATAACTAGTATTCATATTAGTTTAAACAGATCATAATTTATTCCAACTTGCAATACATAAAATCTGACATATACTAGAAAGAGCTCACAAACAGACAGTTAAAATATAACATATACGAGAAAAAACACACACGGACAGTTAAAATCTGACATACTGACATATACTAGAAAAAAACTCAAGACAGTTAAAATAACTTTTATCTGTTGCACAAGAATAATATGTATTATCTACCTTTCACAAATTGTTCTTTGCAGAAACAAAATAATTTTGAAACAGTATCCAAACTTCGTGATACCAGTTAAGAAAAAAATGATACCTCGATACAACTGCAATACAGGTCTAACCTGAAGATCAGAGAAATGGATGAAGAAATAACAATATAGATAATACAGTTAAGAGTTTTATCTTCAACATGAAGAACTGGTCCAGGGGATGAGTCGAGGACACAAGGTAAATGAAGTTATAAAATATACATGTGCAACTAGGCATGTTATTTAGTAACGTGTTGCCTGAGCCCAAAAAGGGAGCAAAGAATAGCAACACTGTTTATTTTCCATTTGTGTCATAAGAAGTGACTACGGAGATTATGGGTTGGAGTTGGCTATCCCATCAAATATATGGTCACAGTGACCAGCATGCAATGTTAAAGTCTGATGTGTCAGTACAAAGGCGCAGATATCGTAGCAAAACTGTAAACATTCTCATGGCTACTTCTTGCTAATCCACAGGAGTTTGAGAACAAACGAAGAAGATTTAGCAGGGACAAGAATACACTAACTGAAGATAATAACAGTCTATCGGATGTCTGGTGTGAGCACATCTTTGGTGTGCTCAGAGATGACTGGAAAGTCTAATCCTGCCACATTTGGGATACATAGGATCTGGAATTGGGTGACTGTGTATTCTCTGGGCAAACACAATTTCTCTGGGGTTTGATGTTAATCTGTGAACAACACCTTTAAAGGGTACCCTGTATATGATATTGCTTTTCAACTATCGCTGAATTGTTAGACAACACTTAAATACTCCATGAAAGAAGAGCTAGTGAGTCCCTCATTGTTCCAATTCATGTGAACTTGGCCCGTTTATATTAAGACAGTAGCCATTCACACTGCATTGGCCATGCTATATATGAATATATAAGTTGGACCTAAAACGTTAGGTAATGTCCTAGACAGAATATGTTTCAATTACTATTATAACTCAGTAGAATGGCCTCCATTATACTTAAAACTAGAACCAACGCACATGAGTTAGGATGACTAGTCACAGAGTAAGTCAAGTTTCTCTTAATCAATCCTGAGGCATAATGGGGAATACGGTGTTAGGACCGTATTTTTTCATTGACCAACAGCATAGACATGGATGATGTGGTCAGCACCACATCTGCCACAGTAAACAAGCATTTTAAAACACTAGCATAAATGTCAAACTCAGATCAAAATGTGATGACCAACAGAAACAGATCATATGGATCAAACACATTTGCATGGTCTTTTTTAAAAACTACATGACGTAAAAAACACTGTCATGGTATCCATGTACTCAGACTACTCTGAGTGCCTAGTCCCATTTTGATATTCTTCTTCTTCAGCATTCTATCTCAAACTCCCACAGGATCTATCTTGTAGCAGAACAATGGTCCTACTAGATTTCCAGCAGAATGGAAATGCGTTGTGCTGTCGTTTTATCTGCACCAATCGCCCGACACATCTGTCTTCTGCGGACCATTTTGATGGTTGGTTGCTGATCCAGCGGTCCATGGGCTCATGCCCTTTGACCCAAGACCATTTTGATATGACAGCAAAACTTTCACAATTGCTGGGGTGTTAATTCTAAATTGTTTACTAACTCAGAATGTTCCTATAATACATCTTCAGTTGTACAGACTAGGGAATAAACTGTATTCAAACATTATCCACACTATCTGATGTCACAATGACCATAACAAATAGAAACCAGCAGGAACATAACGCTTTAGCCTAATATATGAACATAATGTAAGAGAGATAAACATCAGACATAGGTAAAAATATGAACTGAAACATTGTTAACAAAAATTGACATTACAAATATTGATCATTTCTAGCAATTAATTCACATTTTCAGCCTGGACAACTAAGTCAAATACACAAAGTAAAATACAAACAAATTAAGACACTGATGCGAGATAATCCTTAATTTCTGACGGTGACAGTCGCCGGAATCCATGTTCATCACAAATTCCAATCTCAATGTTGTCTTCAGTCATTTGACCTTCAAAGCTTTCTTTCAAGGTTAAGATGGCAGTGTGAACAGCATCTTCCAATTCCAGGTTGTCGCTATATCTGTTTGAGGGAGAGAAAACAGAGGAACATGACATGGGTTATTAGACAAGTAATTCATGTACTGCGCTCTACTAGTATCCAACAACAATGTGTGTAATAGTAAATTGCCAGACAATAGATGTATTGCTATATTATTCTCTACAGGCATTAATGTAGTATTATATTATTTCTTTGTTTCTGGAAACCCCAGGAATTGTGAGCAATTAGCTCTTACTTCCTATATGCAATGGGGAGGTTTCTCAGAGCTTTCTGTGATACCCAGGAGACTTCAGCTTTATGTAATACCTATTGAAGGAGCCTTCTACTTATGTCACAAGACGAGCTGATAGTTTGCCTGGGTGTCTTTCCTTAGATGATGCGCTTTACAGCCAACGAGCTATTCTTCATGGAGGAAGATCATTCCATTACTACCCTTTGTGTTTCTAGGTCCCAAGCCTAATTTCTTCTGTATGAGTCATGGTGGGCAACGGTGACAATCGAATTAAGACTCAGCATTGATACACATTCCTAGATGGTGTACTACTTTGCCAAACGCGTTGGGAGTCTGGGATTTGGCATGTGTATGTCTCACGTGTTGGCCTCATCCGTTTGTAATAGCCTTCCAATCCATCGCCAGGAACTGCCTATGTTTTTTACTCTTCGCCATTGTGCATATCACCAAAAGAAGTAGGTAGATTGTGAATATCTTGAACGAGGAACTTCACAGTGGACCCATGGGTACTGAACCCAAATCTCTCTATATGAGCCATGTTGGGCTAGGTTTGCAGTGTCTTCAATGACTTACTTCCCCCCTCTACGTTACCCATAGCATCCAGAGTCAGAGTCTCAACACTGCTTCAGTCGGAAATTTGAGCAATATGATCCCTGACATTTGTTCAATGCTTGTCCTATGTGCAATGGGAGCTGTTTTCAAACCTTTTTTCCATACCCAAGGGTGCTTGTTCAGGTTGGTATATCCAATACCTGAGTCATGACCCCTACTTTAAATAAGGTCAATTGTAGTAGGACGTGGATTTTGTGTGTTCTCAAGCATGAATAGCACTTCCGCGAGTTGGTCTCATAATGGACAATTGTAGTTTCATTCCTGCTATATCGATCCATATACACAACGCTGCTCTCTAGTGTTTTGCCTTTTCCAGAATCAATTTGTACTCATAGGATCACCATATTTTGGGATCTACCCATATCAGGACATCAACATTGGCCGCCCATCCAATGTTTCTCCATTCTTGGCGTACCAAGACATATGCCTTAAGTTACCGTGTGCCGACAGTGCTGCTGCGTTGCATAGAGGTCTCAGAGATATTGGTCATTTCTTTGCAGGCAATTCCCATTCCATCAACAGCCTCCACATCCACGGACCTAAAAGTGTTGGCCAAAGTGACAGCAAGAGCAGCTGTCTTTTTGTTTCCAGGGTGCACCACAGGGAAGTATTTTTAGGATCTTGGTTATCTACTAGCCCTGAATCCGCCGAGAGCAATGCGGAACTCCCTGTATTGTTATGTTATTCTCTACAGACATTAGTTGTACTGGTATGTTATTCTCTACAGACATTAGTTGTACTGGTATGTTATAATAAGTGCTAGAAATTTAACCCACAATCACGGTGCTATGAATTTAACCCACAATCACAGTGCTATGAATTTAACCCACAATCACAGTGCTATGAATTGAACCCACAATCAGTGCTATGAATTGAACCCACAATCACAGTGCTAGGAAGCAAGTTTCTTCTTACTATAAATAATCACAGCAGCACTAAATGCAAAATATTTTGAAAAATAAATACAAACCTCTTTTCCAGAAATGTCTTCCCATTGACATGGTTTCTTCCCATAGCTGTTGCTTTCCATGCAAAATGTGCTCCCTGGGGAATAAATAAACTATCAATAAACATAAACATACATCCATAAGTTAGTGAGTGGGGTCTAAATGCTGAATAGAACATGAGATGTAGAGGTCAGCAACTTATAATTGATGACATTGAGGAACAAATGGATGTTTTGACCAAATTTCTGTATCAGGGTAAAACAAAGAAACTCACAGTTCAAATGTTAATTTGTTCCATCTTGTATTTGCTCTCAGTAAAACTCTTATTAACCCTCTAATAGTATATACATTTACCATAATGTACACAATTTTACTGCAAACTCCCATTCATCAAGGAAAAACAGATATGGTGCGAAAGAAACAAGATGAGCATATTACAATGTCACCCTCATTTCCCTTTGAAGAAGCAAACTCAGACCCCTGAATAAAACTTCAGGACTGCTCACAAAACATACAATGAGCTGTTTTTGTGTGTGTGTTCATTCTCTCAAATAACAGGACAATTACCCCCCCCCCCCCCATCTGACTAGAAGACTTCTCAAAACATTGCACACAGCTGAGAGTTATTGCACACAGCTGAGAGTTAGTCTTCTGGTTATGAAATAACGCTCTGGAAAAATCACCCATTGTATGCGGGAAGTAAAAGCTAATCATTCGTAAATTTTGATTCATACAACAACAACATAGCAGGACAATAGTCCTAGTTTTCCAGCAGGGTGTAGTTCAGAGAATGTAATTACATTGTATTGCCATTTTATTTGCACTGATGGCTTGATACATCCGACTTCAGTAGTAGTAACAAATTATTATGTATTTTTACCACTTCCACTGAACAGTGGGCATCTGTAACCATATCACAAGAAGTTAAACTCAACAAGAGAACTGGTTCCTCTACATACACACCGGTTACCAGTCTCATCTCAAAGACAACCACAAATAACATAAGTAACTTTCACAAATAACATAAGTAACTTTCACAAATAACATAAGTAACTTTCACAAATAACATAAGTAACTTTCACAAATAACATAAGTAACTTTCACAAATAACATAAGTAACTTTCACAAATAACATAAGTAACTTTCACAAATAACATAAGTAACTTTCACAAATAACATAAGTAACTTTTTTCTCAACTGTCTTGCATCGTATTGGCATAGTCACAGGTGTCTACATACAATGAGCTAAAAATCACAGATCTGGCCATAAGGTACACAGCTGAGACAAAACAATGTGAAGACACACCGACATGGAGTAGGACTGATGATATAGCATGACCACAGACCTAAACACAAAGAGAAGTTTACTACTAGAGCAATACCCCATCGAGGCCAACTTCTCAAAGTGGAGATTGGGCTTAGTCCTGGTGCGAGGCTGGAAACTAAGATTAGTCAGGCCAACCCAATATCACGCAGGACCACAATCCTGTCAAAGCAAGCACAGGTGCTGAAGTCAGAGACACCAGGCTGTGAGGTGCACCAGCAACCATAGTATGCAACCCATTATATGAACAAGAAGAAAACTATAGTAATAGATGGTGTTGAAGATTCATTGCAATCAACCTTAGATACAGATCTAACTGATAGAAAAATTGACTTCAAGAAAAGACTAGTTCACACACCTTTCAGATAAAATTCACACACAACACATAGTAATTACAAAGTTAGAACACAAGTTTTTACTATTAACAAATCCATACCATATATTTGCAGATTGGACCAATACTTACAGAAGGATCGCACTGGTACAGATATGGCTTTCCTTGGTCATGACTCCAGCCTGCTAACAGCAAGGATACACCAAATGGTCTCACACCCCTGTAAATAACAATTTAAACAATTTTATTTCTAAAAATTCATTGTTACTATTATTCTATGCATGCACCAATTTATGTTATTATTTGCAAACAGGCTCTTTACCTGGCATTGAAGTTCTGTAATGGACACTTGTCCTAAATTTGAATTGAGTGGTAATGAACAATGCGGAAAATGAAGGCAGAGTTTTACTTTGAAGTGATAACTGACCATAATTAGTAGATGAAGGAAGGATTTAAAAAATGTTGAATCGATCCCCCTGGTCTTCATATGACAAATCATAATTTTTATGGGGAAGAATTGTCTCATTTCATCAATGATTTTAGCCAGCTGCTTCCATCTTGTGAAGTCAGAATTGTTATGCAGTGGATTCCTGGCCATTCAAACACTGGTCACTATGACCAGCCCAAATCCTAAAGACACCATCATCCTCCTGGGAAGGAAATACCAGAGTATCATCTTCAGACTGCGAACACAACATGTACAACTTAGCAATCACCTGAACAGAATACAACCACAACACACTCCAGGGTGCCGGCTGTGCACTCATCCATATGAAACTGTTGACCACCACCTTTTTGAATGCACAGCGCTTGATGACATCAGGAAAATGCTTCTCCCTCCAGGGTCATCTTTATCGTTTATGATGATGACTACTTTCTTGATAAATTCTACGAGATAATTAATTTCTTTCACAGATGCTCATATTCTGACAGTATCTTTTCATCTGCCGAACTTCGTGTCTGCAAATTCTGTCATCATGATACCTTGACTAATACTCAGAGTAATTCCTCTTCTGATAGAGTTAAACTTGTCCTCACTTTTTATCCCCATAACTCTACTGTCCGTCACATCTTGTTCAAACATTATTCCTTTCTGCAGTCTGATCCTCAAACTCATATCATTTTTTTTTAAAACTTTCCTACAGTATCCTACAGGCATGACAAAAATATTAATGACATCTTAGTCCACAGTCACTTATATAACATAAATCTCAGGCTCATATTCAAACGTTTTGGCGTGGTTTGTTGCAAATGCCGCCATTGCTAAACTTGTCCATATGTAGTGCAAATTCTCTCCATTTCATTTCCAAAGCCACTTTTACTATCGATGAGGTCTTTACATGTGAATCCCATATCACTTATGTTATCATATGTAAACGCTGCGACAAGTATACAGGTGAAACTGACTTACGACTGAGTGACCGTTTCTGGAGGCATCTTAATGCCATTAACCGCAGAACACCTACCCCTGTTGCCATACATTTCAATGGTGCTGATCAGTAGGGTCCCGTGACATTCAAATCACTGTGATCTGATCCTGCACCACAAATGATAGAGATGGGTACGCCTTTGAAAACTGTATACATTCTAGTTTGGTACCCTTAAGTCTTTTAGTCTTAATTCCGATCATTCATTTATCTAGATTTGGCTGGTGGGGGTGAGTAGGGTCCTTCGTTGCATTGTTGTTTTCAAATATAGCTATTTTATTCTGTTATCATTCCCCTTTTACATATCAATGTCTGTTTTCTGAGTTCCTCAGTGTACATCCAATCCATCTTCCTAGACACAATTTGTATGGCAACATGATCCTATCTTGTTCTCCATCTAAACACACTCAGGAATTGTATGTAATATAAATGACATTGGGTACCTTGCTTGTTCTACAATATTTGAGATCTTGTGTGAGAGACTAGAATACAAGTCCTTTTGACTCCTCAGTGTGATACCTGGATTGAAATGGAAGCAAATAATAGTAATATTGTGTCCTGCCATGAATGTCCCAATGGGTGACTAAGGTGAGTTGGGAATGGAGTTGGCTAACTAGCATGTGAAAATTAATACTGGATGAACTTTGTAATGACATTACAACACTACTTTACTCCGGGTGAATTCTTATTACATTACAACATTACTCTACCCCGATTGAGTAAACTCCTGCATCACATTTGCCACTTTCTGCACAAGCTGGTCAACAGGTATCTGTTCATGGTATGACAAAAAGTACTGAGATGCCAGTTTCCTAGCACGCCGTGTCAGAACCCTAGAAGATAAAAAAAAATCCCTTTGGTTGCCATCTGTGCTACGTTGTCATAGAAGTATACATTCTAATCACATAAAAATAATTTCAGTTACTGGCCACAACAGAGATTATGATGAGCAGCATGGGGCTATAATAATAAAAGTATTTAATATGAAAGCTTAATTTGTACAATTGAGATTGGAATTTTCCAGAAATCTGATGGTAACCCTTTAACTCTTAGTGGACCAGGGATAATAGTGATATATAGGGTCCACAGTTAATTACCAAAGCACTGTTCACCTGAACTGACTTCTGTTCAAGTTATTCCAGTTTCAATTTCCAGTTCAACTGGAAATATTTTTTAATCACCAAAGGCTCCTAGGTTGACTCATAGAATTATTTCAGCAAAATTGGTACCAGATCTTCTGGAAAAGTAAAAGTGATAGGCTTGCAGCTAACCACATTATCCTAGGTATGCCATTGGTCATAAAAATTCAGACCTAATACCATATTCACCAATATACCTCAATGTCATAAACTTATTTACTTTTTAAAACTCATTATAGTTGTATCAAGCAGAAAGGCACAGATATCACAGTCAAGTTATAAACCATGACAGCACATTATGCTCTCTGGACATCATCATCATCAGGTGCCAAGCCGGGTGGCGTAGGCAGTCACAGTATTATGTATCAAAGTCGTTGTTGTTTCTTTGCCGTGCCAGGTTGTCAAACTGTCTAATATTTTCTCATGTTGTCGCCCTCTGTCTCTGGTGCCTTCAATCTTGCCTGTTGTGATTATGTTCTCTAAACCTGCCTGTCTCATGAAGTGGCCAAAAAAAGAAGATTGCCTTTTTCTTATATTGTTGATTAAGGTTCGTTTAGAATTTAACTCTTTTAACACTCTACATTAGTTTTTCTGGCAGTCCATGGTATTCTCAGCATTCTTCTGTACCACATCTCTGTTGCCTCCAATCTCCCACATTCCAGTTTATTTATTGTTCAATACTCGCACCCATATGTTAGTATAGGGGTTATATAGCACTGCAGAACTCTCTCACCTCTAATGACAAGGTCATATTACACAGTATATTTTTCATTTTTCTGAATGTTGTTTTTGTCTCTGGACAACATTCTGCTAATCTGCATATGTTTGAGAATGAATGCAGAAGTAATCTGATTGGAAGTCAAAATTTACTTAGTAAATGCTTAGAATTAAAAATGTTCTTAGGTATATGAGTGGATCTGAAAATTTACTTATTAATAATGAGTAGAATAAAACCCACAAAATTCACAGCTTTAGCCACCAAAATAAACATTTTTAATGATAGTGGAGAACTCAACACTATAACCAAATAATTATATGACCAAAGACCAAGACAAATATTAACATAACCAAAGATAAAGACAAATATTAACAAGATCAAAGACCAAGACAAATATTAACACGGCCAAAAAACATCACATGACAAGGTGAAAAGCTTCACTAGATCATACAAACAAACATTTAATAAATACAAACATTACAACCAGAAAAAACATTTTAAAACAATAACTATAATATTTTTTTTGCAATCTGATACTACCAAACAGAAACAAAAAGTCTGTATTTATACAAAATATACAATACCGAAAGTCAGGTCCCATTCCACTATAAACCATCCCAATTCCTTTGGTGATTGGTTCAATTTTATGTATACTGTGTTCATCATACAAGACAGACTTTTGTTTTTTTTCTGTAGCTAATACAACACCATTTGTAGCTGCAAGAAACAGACAAAAATATTGCTGTAGAGTGTGTGTATAAATATTAAATGCATGATCAGCTCAAATAAGACAAATATCAGCATGCAGAGTGACATTAATGGGAGTTAATCATTACCATCTCATACTCCTACAGGCCCCTGTCCCATTAATTTCAATCAATGGTATAATCATGGAAGTTGTCATCAACTTGACTTATCTAGGATCAATCAATATAATCATGGATGTTGTCATCAACTTGACTTATCTAGGGTCAATCAATATAATCATGGATGTTGTCATCAACTTGACTTATCTAGGATCAATCAGTATAATCATGAAAGTTGTCATCAACTTGACTTATCTAGGATCAATCAGTATAATCATGGAAGTTGTCATCAACTTGACTTATCTAGGATCAATCAGTATAATCATGGAAGTTGTCATCAACTTGACTTATCTAGGATCAATCAGTATAATCATGAAAGTTATCAACTTGACTTATCTAGGATCAATCAGTATAATCATGGAAGTTGTCATCAACTTGACTTATCTAGGATCAATCAGTATAATCATGGAAGTTGTCATCAACTTGACTTATCTAGGATCAATCAGTATAATCATAGATGTTGTCATCAACTTGACTTATCTAGGATCAATCAGTATAATCATGGATGTTGTCATCAAATTGACTTATCTAGGATCAATCAGTATAATCATGGAAGTTGTCATCAACTTGACTTATCTAGGATCAATCAGTATAATCATGGATGTTGTCATCAACTTGACTTATCTAGGATCAATCAGTATAATCATGGAAGTTGTCATCAACTTAACTTATCTAGGATCAATCAGTATAATCATGGAAGTTGTCATCAAATTGACTTATCTAGGATCAATCAGTATAATCATAGATGTTGTCATCAACTTGACTTATCTAGTATCAATCATCAAAATGGAACTGGATAACAGAAAATGGAAAGCAAATGCCATCAAGACCAGACTATCAAAAAAGTGTGAGGGAAATAACACTGAAAAATTACACCTCCATTCTCAGCATCCTACTGTATGGCAGCGAAACTTTAGAGACGAGTCCTCAAAATCAGCTGGCAAGAACGTGTCATAGATATTCTATATAATACAGTCTCCATGGGCCTCTCTCCCTTGCTAATGCTTTCTAGTTGTTGGCTATAATGCTACATGCCTTCATGTCCCTCTTACATACACTTTTGAAGTGGAGTAAGTCTACTAAGTTTGTTTTGCGTTCGCTCCATTGTAACCATCACGGATATCCGTGCGATTTCCGCCGGGAGCATGATTACGTTGTGCCACCGTTATGCGCCTTGTAGGCCTAGCACATCCGATTTCGGCATGCCTTGACAATTCGGGTGGGCTACCCTTAGCCTGTGACAGCCTCTATATCTGTCTCCAGGCACGCGTAGTGAAGACTCTTCGCCCAGACGATTTTCTTGCTCTCGTCTCACTCGAACGAGGTGTTCCACTGTCTATGAACTTGCCTCGTGTAATTGGACGTGCTGTGCCTGTGCCCATTGGGTACTGAACCGTTTCTCATCCATGAGTCTGGTTCCTTATGGGGAAGAACTCAACAGAGGAGTTGGACCCTGGCTCTTTCGCCCTCTTAGCCGAGGTGTCATTCACCGACATCGTGTACCCCTTGTCCAAGTTCGAGTCTCACACCACGCGTTTGAGAACAAGGCGTTCTCGAGCTGAGCGTCCTTGTCCCAATAGCGCCTGAGCCCATCAGGTACTGAACCCTTTCTCTCTTCAAGTGTATTTCTGGTATAGGAAACCTTGACAGTAGAGTTGGACCAGGACTACCATCGTTGTCCCTTTCTTGCCTAAGCCCATCGGGTACAGAACCATTTGTCTGCGTGAGCATATTTCCGGTTTAGGAAGGCTCGACATTAGAGTTGGATTAGGTGTTTGCTTTTCTGGTTCTTGCTTTACCAGATGTCAATGAATGGGTCTGGGTCTCTGCCTGTAAGGAACACAGGTAACTAGATGCTCGTCTCGAGCTGACGGAGCTTGTAATTCCCCTTCCCTAGAGACTTTTCACTTTCTATTTGCAGTTCGCGCTGCCCTCTAGCGCTGTTCTGCCCTTTCATTGTTTCATTGTACTCGGTATGAAATCTATTTGTCTCTCGCCATGCATCTACCTTTACGTACATTTTACATTGGCCGCCCCTCCAATGTTCGGACTGGACTGACTAGCTTCACTGTATGTCGACAGTGTCACTATATGTGGTGATGCTGGTGGTGTCGGAGATATTGTCTGTCTCTTGTGCAGTCAAATCTCTTTCCATCTGCTACCTCCACATTCTCGGACACGATCCCCAAATGATTTGGCCAGAATCAGCTCGAGCTGCTGTATTTCTGTTTCCAGGGTGCACCGCGTGGAGGTACATTTGGGATCTTGGTTATCTGCTAACCCTGGGTCCGCCTAGAGCAATGTGTTCCCTTTGCACCCCAGTCTACTAAGTAAAGTTTCCTTTATTCATGCCTGAGACATATCGGAGAAAATGGTGATGGACGCTATGCTGACCATATCAGCCATTGGTATACTGTTGGTCAATGAAAAATACTTGTCTAATATTGAATGGATGGATATATATATATATATTCATTCCAGTTACCTGCTATAACTGCATCGTAGATTATAGTGTTGCTATTTTATTCATCTTTTGTACCCTGGAAGACAACTAACAATATGGTGGTGTTTTTTTTGGTACAGCAGTTATATTATTTGGTCATAGTAAATAGCCACTATTAATAAAAATTCAAATTCGTTGAGCCAAACAAAATAAAAATAGACAAGAAAGCAATTAAATTTTACTGTACCCTTACCTTTTATACCAACAGATGGAGCTCCAGCACCAACTGCTGCCAGAGCATATTCTATCTGTACAAGCTTCCCAGAGGGACTGTAAAATGAAGGGAAAAAAATACATCATGGGCCTACATTTTTTTAAAGGATGATATTTGTCTTTTCTTCCTGATTGGTTGGTGGACAGCTGACTAGTTCGATGAGTTATTGGGGGGGGGGGGGGGGGGTAAACAAGCAGTGGTTAACGTACTGACTTCACATGAGTGGTCCTGGGTTCATTTCCCAGTTGAGACGGAAATGTTTTTCAGACCACAATGGGTCTGAATAGCTCATGGGTCAACCCAGCCTTAATTGTGTACTTGATTAATCCAGGAAGTGAAGACTGCAAGGGAGAGGAGATGGCTACCGCCCTGATATAACAGAGCCACTGAAATGTGAGATCATTACCATCTCACACTCCTACAGCATTAATAAAAGCTATCAATTACTTTACAATTAAACCTTTTGTGATTAGTCATGCCAATTTCAACCGTATAGTCTGTTGTTTATATTGAGATGCATGACCATTTAAAAATAGGGGAGATTGAATTTCAGGAAACTTTGTACTTTGTTACATACCCTTTAGTTGAGTTTCTTTTTTTTATAAGAGATCAATGGATATTTTAATCAAATAACTTCATGACAAAATAATAAGTGTGTTTTAACCATCAAGACACAGGATACTCACTATTATAATTTATTAGAGCCTAGGTCCCTATTCATAATAAGTAGGACCTAAACTAAATTATTCTCACAATAGGCTTATTTTTTTTAGTAGGTCCTAATAGTTGGTATTAGAATTAGACTATTAGTTTTAAGCCTAGTATTTACTAATCCAGCTCAGGTGGCAGAGTGGTACAGAGCACGTCGGTGACAGCCAAGATACCGTGTATGATCCCCTCCACAAGCAATTGTGCATCCGGCTTGTTCAGAAGCAATGGCATACTACTGAACATATTTTATATTGCCTAGAAAATCACTAGGTCTACAGCCAAAACATGCTGGGTTGATGAACTTGATGGTTACGTCCTGAACGATACGCTGTCAATTTACTAATGTTACGTAAACTACTGAAGGCATTAGCGATAATCTAAAGTTTTGGAAATTTTGTGACGAGATGGGTTATGTCCATTGATATTTATCCCATAAGCGAACATTTTGAAACCCAAAATTGTGGTCACGCGAGAGATGGACCACTTTCTATTGTCATTTCGATAGCGTCCGTGACTAGAAGTTCAAAGACGTTATACTTTTCATTTGTGGGACAAGTCAGAGGTCACTTTGATCTGTTCTTCGAGTGGATTAACATCGTAGTTTTTATAACAAGCTCTTGGACATGCTAAAGTAAGTGAATTTCATTAAAAATAGCAGATATTAATGCCTCAGTTATTGCCATTTGAAAACAATGAAGTTATTTTAATGTTTATAAACCATTTGTTCACACATGTATGAATTTTGAACGATCCTTGTTCTTGTATAGACCTTGCTTTTTCAATTTCTGCAAACCTATGTCTATCCAATTTTTATCGACATGCTTGTCCGCCATTTTTAATTTTTGGACTGGCTGTTGTTTCTTGCTATGCTGATAGCAGGTAACAATCATGTATTTAAATAAATATTCTTGTTTTAGTATCGTAATTCTCATGTCTCTCATTTACATATTGCTTTTATAAAAATCATATGTGCATCTGCTGTATAAATATCTAGATCATGTAGTAACAATGTAAAATTTATATCAACATTTGCGAGTCTGTTCTGCCATGCCATTATGACGGAAGTGTTTTTTATCAATAACATGGGGTGCAAAAGGAACGCATTGCTCTAGGCGGACCCAGGGTTAGCAGATAACCAAGATCCCAAATGTACCTCCACGCGGTGCACCCTGGAAACAGAAATACAGCAGCTCGAGCTGATTCTGGCCAAATCTTTTTGAAAATCGTGTCCGAGAATGTGGAGGTAGCAGATGGAAAGAGATTTGCCTGCACAAGTGACAGACATATCTCCGACACCACCAGCATCACCACATATAGCGACACTGTCGACATACAGTGAAGCTAGTCAGTCCAGTCCGAACATTGGAGGGGCAGCCAATGTAAAATGCACGTAAAGGTAGATGCATGGCGAGAGACATAGATTTCATACCGAGTACAATGAAACAATGAAAGGGCAGAACAGCGCTAGAGGGCAGCGCGAACTGCAAGTAGAAAGTGAAAAGTCCCTAGGGAAGGGGAACTACAAGCTCCGTCAGCTCGAGACGAGCTTCTAGTTACCTGTGTTCCTTACAGGCAGAGACCCAGACCCATTCATTGGCGTTTGGTAAAGCAAGAAGACCTTAATCCAACTCTAATGTCGAGCCTTCCTAAACCGGAAATATGCTCACGAAGAGAAAGGGTCCCGTACTCGATGCGCTCAGGCACAAAAGGGACAACGATTTAGCCCTGGCCCAACTCTACTGTCAGGTTTTCCTACACCGGAAATACACTTGAAGAGAGAAAGGGTTCAGTACCTGATGGGCTCAGGCGCTATTGGGACAAGGACGCTCAGCTCGAGAACGCCTTGTTCTCAAACGCGTGGTGTGAGACTCGAACTTGGACAAGGGGTACACGATGTCGGTGAATGACACCTCGGCTAAGAGGGCGAAAGAGCCAGGGTCCAACTCCTCTGTTGAGTTCTTCCCCATAAGGAACCAGGCTCATGGATGAGAAACGGTTCAGTACCCAATGGGCACAGGCACAGCACGTCCAATTACACGAGGCAAGTTCATAGACAGTGGAACACCTCGTTCGAGTGAGACGAGAACAAGAAAATCGTCTGGGCGAAGAGTCTTCACTACGCGTGCCTGGAGACAGATATAGAGGCTGTCACAGGCTAAGGGTAGCCCACCCGAATTCTCAAGGCATGCCGAAATCGGATGTGCTAGGCCTACAAGGCGCATAACGGTGGCACAACGTAATCACGCTCCCGGCGGAAATCGCACGGATATCCATGATGGTTACAATGGAGCGAACGAAAAACAAACAAACAAACAGCATTATAAACACCACAGCTAGATAGCCGTTGAAATTTGTATTTCAATGATACCTCAACCAAGTCTGTAGGTCAATTCTGTGAAAAGTTATTAATTATTTTTGCCAAAATATAACAAAAATAATTACACGAGAACGCATAAGAAAATATAAACGTACTTGTGAAGAAAGTTGTGACGAAGAATTACAGCAGAGTTAACAATTTATGCAATATCTTAGTTATTTACGATAAAACTTGGAGGAATTTATGAGTATTTTATCATAAATAACTAAAATATTTAATAATTATACTTAAATTGAAAATAAATTAGCCACCATTTTGAATAGTAATTAGCCCCAATTACGTCTGAAAATCTGTGCAGTATATTCAAAAGTTGCGTTTGGCATTTCCGAACACGAAAATGTATAGTTTGTATGGTATTTTATCATAAATAAGTGAAATATTAAATAATTAGACTTAAATTATGCAAATTAGCCACCATTTTGAATATTAATTAGCCCCAATTACATCTGAAAATGTGTGCAGTATATTCAAAAGATGCGTCCTGTCTTCCCGGACAAAAAAATGTATAGTTTTAGTTTTATGCCTATTTTATCGTAAATAACTAAAATATTTCATAAATTGTTAATTCGGCTTCAATTCTTGGTCACAACTTTCATCATCAGTCCGTTCATATTTTATTATGTTCTCATGTAATTATCTTTTCGTTAAATTTCGATCAAAAAATGCATAACTTTTCACAGAATTGACCTACAGACTTCGTTGAGGTGTCGTTGAATTGCAAATTTCAAGGGCTATCTAGCATGGTGTTTATAATGCTATAAACCCAATTTAAAAATTTAGTGCTAATGCCTACTACAGGCTACATTTTTTCTTCAATAACAACTCTTATAATTATTTTTTAAGACTTTGTAGGCCTAGATTATTCTTCCTTCATCTACTAGCCCATTGTTAATTGTTGGAGATTCACCAGAAATTGAAATATTAACTTTGCAAGAGATATTATTATAACTGCAACAAAACAAGCATTGGTTGCCCAAGCATTTTATAGAATGATTTTTTTCTCAGTAAATGATAGTGATATATATTAATATTATTTATTAAATGTATAGGCCAAAGTGGAATAAAACAAAAAAAAACAACTGAAGTTTGAATTGAATTCTGAATGAATTGTGACACTGACAAGACAAATTTGATCTAATTTATTTAGTGGTTAATCAATGATCAGCAATTGCCACGTCTGTACATTATAGATTCTGTATATCCGTGATGATAGAATAATATATGTCTATAGCATTATGTTCTAAATACGTTGCACATATTTCAGTGTAGCTGAATTAGTTTCTTATTTACCTGAAAGTTGTTAACGAAAAGCTGTAGCGTTCAGTCATCTTGGATATATGAACTTCCGCCGGGTATGAATGGCCAGATTTAACATGCATTCTTGTTCAACATTTTCCGTTGAGGTTATTTCATATTGAGGTTTCTGTGTTCGTTACGCAAACTTTTGCAGGCTGAATGATGGGGGGACTATAACAATAAAGGTTAACATGACATAGTCCAGAGAATGGAATGAGCAAGCAGTGTTTACTGGTAGCATATTCGACAAGCTGAAAGTGGACTGTCATCACTAAATAATTACAGAAGCTATAAGCTTAAGGAAATTCTCCACAAATGGTGTGGACATCTTATGAGAGTGTATGATTGTATCACAACCACCAGATACCAAAAAACATATAGGCCTAATACTATCTGCTCCGATTACAGATCAAGGGAAGATATATAAAACACGGAATAAATATCAGCAATACTTTGAAAAAAGGTATAAAACCAACGCAATACGTGAAATCCATGTGACATTTGAACTCAAGTTATAGGTTCCACTCCATCGTTAACTGGTCGCAATTAAGCAAACATTGAACAATAATGATCTTGTGCACATAATACAATCTGTGCTGTTACATTTTGGTACGATTTCGGAGTATCTATATATCTATCAATCTATATATCTATTGTAATTTCCACTTGTTCCGTTAAATGTCGTGGGGGAGGGGGTAGAGTTGTCTGGTCATTTGGGTCGCATTGGCCATCCTTATCTCTTTAAGATGTCTTTGATTGTCTTCATACATCGTTATTGTTCTTCTTCATGTCTTGTAGTCTGATATTCTGTTGGTGCATGCACGAAGGGCTGGTTGTATTGGTTCCATTCTCATGAGGTGGCCAAACCACCTGGTTTGCTACCTCTTGATGTAGTCTTGAAATGAAATGGTCTTTATTTCTTTCCTGATATCTTCATTTCTCCGTCGGTCTCCTCTGGTGACATTTATAGTTTTCTCGGTACATAACCGGCAGATGTGACCAAATCACATCATAACAGTCCAACTTTTGTAATGTTATGCGCAGAGCCATGTAAATATGTGTTATAATTTGTGCATCTTTCGTGGCGTCAATGGACAAGCAGAACTAGCAGACGAGTCGATGCTAAGCCAATATGGGTAATGTAATCGCAGATGTCTGTTACACTAGCTAACACTATCCCTAAGGTCACCCGTGAAACCACTCCCGTCCCAACAATTACACACCCTACTTCACAATGCTGGAACTCCAGAGAACTCTTCTACCCTTGACGCTGAAAGACAACAAATGGTTTAACGAATAGATAGATAGTCGTCATGCAGATTGTTTGGTGTTCGAGTATTGGCGACAGTTGTAAAGTCAAAGCATTGACTTTCTGGCATATTTTTTTATATCTCGATATCGAGTTTGCCATTATTTCTCAAGACGCCTATATATTTGAATAAAAATCAATATGACTGACAGTCACAAGTGTTATTGTGTAACGGGAAATTCTCAGAGATAATTTGTGTAAAAGGTTTAGTATTCTGTGTTGGATTTATGGGCGATGTCAAAGTACATTCCTTCAGACGCATTTTCACTTCAGTCGTCCGTGACAAATTACGAATAGTATGCATTGAAAAGGAAAATTAAAAATTGGTAGAGGATTGATTTCTTTATACTCAAATTCCTCCATATGAACTCCATTCTCTCAACGATGCAGCATGCCGCCTGTCGAGTACCACTTTTTTTTTATGCAACTCCGTGGTGTAAAGTTATCACCTCTGGTGGTTTTGGAAAAGATCATTTGTAAAGATAGCGTAGCGAGTCAGATTCGAACATATGAGATATGTATGATGACGTCATATGTGGTTATCTAGATAAATACACTGCCTACTATGGCAGCAGAATTCGTGCGCCATGCATGTAATACCAAATTTCATCAATAACACTAACTACTTTCCAAGGGAAAATACGAACATACATAGAGTCAGAGAACAGTTGTTAACTGTCCACAAGATCCCATTCTAAACATATTACATCAAACAACTGTCTTCAGACTCACCACAAAGCACTGTAGACTAAAAGGACACCGCCATACACACACAAAAAGACTATTCAAATTTACTAACATATGCTGCAGACAATGTCCATTCTTTTGCGACCTGTGGACTAAATCATGCCCCCTAAGAGGCAAAATTGTAAAATACGCTTTGGGACACCCATGCGGATCGCTTGCTGACAGCTAAATTCAATCCATCTACCTGCATAGACTGCAGATCATAGGAAACTGAATGCAGAAGAAGAATGTTTATCGTATATATTATCGTTTCACTGACTATATGTACATTTGAAGCAAGCTTATCTGTTTTTGTCTATTTCGCTAATGCCAGCAGTCCATGGCAGTAAACTCATGCGACACCCATGAAGTTCATCATCAAGTGACATATTCTTTCCAGAACGTAGTCTTTCCTATGGATCTCTTGAATTCTCCACGGTCTTGAAAAAGTTGCCCTGCATCTTCTAGTGACATACGCAGGCATTCTTGAATGTCTTTTGTCCAACGGTGTCTTGGTCGGCCTTTGTCCCTGTTGCCTTCTATCATCCCCTACAGCCTTCCTGAGGAAATTAGCAGGAACAAACTGGGGAGGGGGGGCCAATGACGCAACTTTAAAGAAGGTATATACTGGTGCAATTAGACCAGTACTAGAATATGGATCAGCAGCATGGACTTCAGCAGCCAACTCCCATCTACAAGCCCTGAACAAGGTACAAAATCAAGCACTTCGCCTTATCACAGGTGCCATGAAGACCTCTCCCATAAATGAAAGGGAAAAAATTACAGGCATCACCCCCTTACCATACAGGCGAGATAATAAGACCATGGTACATGCAGAAAAGTGCAAGAGCATGCCAGCACATCCAATGAGGGCCAGACACAGTGACCTAGCCAGTGGAAGACTGAAGAGGAGCAGTTTTATACACCGATCAAAAAAAAATTAATAGAAAATATAAGGATGAACTACCAGACATAACAAGAGAGATATCACCAACACTTTTCCAGTTCCGTGGGAGCAATACCCAAATCTCACTATCAGAACCACCATAAACAACTACCACACTATGATAGAACTGAATAATCTTCAAAAGAAAACAATAGTATGCAACATGATTGAAGATATGTACCCCAGAGAAGCATGGATACAAGTATATACTGACGGATCAGCAGCCATAGCAGTGAAGAATGGAGGTGCTGGCATGTACATAAAATATCCAGAAAAAGAAAATGAATCCACATGTTCACCAACTGGAATATTCTGCTCCAACTACTCTGCAGAAGTACAGGCTTTAAACATTGCTGCAGAAATAATTTAAAACACAATAAGTCAATGCCAGCAGGTGGTATTTCTTACTGATGCTATGTCTGTCCTACAAGCCCTTGACAGCGATAAGCTGTCAGACCTGAAGAAAGCCATGCGAGAAGTGAGCATCCAAAGAAGGTTAGTACTACAGTGGATACCATCCCACTGTGGCATACCAGGAAATGAAGAGGCAGACAGACTGGCAAAGGATAGAGCAACACGGGAACAAAAAGACCAAGAAATCACCTACCACGAAAAGAAGACCCTCATTAAAGCCATCAGGAAAGTCGACCACCCAAAAGACAATTACCACTATCTTAACAGAGCAGAGCAGGTTATTATCTTCCGCCTCAGAACAGGACACAACAGATTAAACAGCCACTTAAATAGACTAAGATTGGTCCCATCACCACTGTGCCCTTGTGGGCAGGCAGAACAGACAGCTGAACATATCCTGCAAGACTGCAATACACTAAACCAGTTAAGGGAAGAACACTGGCCCACAGAGGTGGATATTCACAGAAAGATGTATGGGAGCACTGAGGAGCTTTCAAATACAGCAGCATTTATTAAGAAAACAGGACTTGCTGTGTAGACATGTCAAACTCCGAACGAGAAGAAGAAGATCATCCCCTCCAGTAACACTCTCTACATGCCGTCGTGTCTCTTAATATGACCGAAAAAAACTAGCTTTTTCTTTAATATGGTGTTCAGAAGCCAGCCTTCCAGGACGTTAATTGTTCGTAACACCTCCTGGTTTGTTTTCTTCGCTGTCCATGGTATTCTCAAAACTCTTCTATAACACTTTAATTCAAATGATGTTACTCTCTTGGCCACTGTTTTATTTAGTGTCCATGCTTCCCATCCATATGTCGCCACAGGAAATACCCGTGTTCGTAGTAAACACAATTTCGTTCTTATGTTAGTTTTTTAAAGTCTAATGTGTTGGTGGAATCTTTGACAGTGAAGTCAGAAATGTCCTATTGTATTTTCTTCTTCAGTTTTCACACATTGGTTCAAATATTTGATGTAATGTGGAGACCAGCAACAGTATCCTGCTGGAGAGAATTTCAAGTTTTCCTTTATTTGGCATGTTCTACATGACCACTTTAGAAAAGAATGTGTATGTCCCCCTTTTGCACTGATATCCCATTGTTCTGTCCATTCCTTTAATATTGTGTCCATTATTGTGTCTTATTTCTTCATCTTCCCAGTTCTATGTTAATCTCATTCCATCTTGAGATTCTTTTTTTTTTAAATTTCTTGTTCACTGCTACATTCCCCGCGATTCTGACATGATCTGGGATCCACATTACAGTAAACCCGAGTACAATGTAGTGTGTTTCTGGTTAGGGTGCTATACTGAATATACCTTGTATTATGTCTGTTCTCTGACTATAATATTTATTCTGTAGAACCTGGATTTGTGATAATGAGTCAGTCATTATTGTTACTTTTCTAGGAGGTTTTCAGCTTTTTTAAATAATGATTTTAATATTATTAGTTTGACCATGAATATTGATATTTTCTGTTAGTTTAAAGCTTTTGTTTTTATTTTAGGTACTGCAATACCCGCAGTCGTTGGAACTTCTTATCCAATATATCCATCGGTGAATACTTTAAGATTATTTTAGTGTGCTCATTTATAGTTTTGTTTGTTTGTTTGTTTTTCGTTCACTCCATTGTAACCAGCACGGATATCAGTGCGATTTCCGCCGGGAGCGTGATTACGTTGTGCCACCGTTATGCGCCTTGTAAGCCTAGCACATCCGATTTCGGCATACCTTGACAATTCGGGTGGGCTACCCTAGCCTGAGACAGCCTTCCTATCTGTCGCCAGACGGTGAATGTGTACTGACTCTATGCCGAAACGGTTTGTCTTTCACGACTGTCCTGCACGAGGCGTTCCGCAGTCAGTGAACATGCCTCGTGTAATTAGACGTATTGTGCCCGTGCTCATCGGGTACTAAACCTTTTCTCGTCCTCAAGCCTGGTTCCGGTTTAGGAAGAACTTGACAGAAGAGTTGGGCTCGGGCTCGTTCGTCTTCTTAGCCAAAGCGTTATTCACCAACTTCGTGAGCCCCTCGTCCAGGTCTGAATCTGTACACATATTTAGGAACGTTAGGAACTTGTGCTTTGTTCTAGAGCTGAACAGTGCTTGTCACCTGGGACTGCTATGCCTGTGCCCATTGGGTACTGAACCTTTTCTCTCCGCGAGCACGCTTCCGGTATAGGAAAGACTCGAGAGTAGAGTTGGGAGCAGGCTGGGATCACTGGTAACTAGAAGCTTGTCTCGAGCAAACAATACTTTAGTTCCAATTTCATCGAACCGTCTTCCATGCTTTTTACACATGACGCTGCCCTCGAGCGCTGAGCATCTTTCTCAGTGTACTCATTGTGCTTTTATTTTTATTGGAACATATGCCTGCTTCGTACCGACTACATTGGCCGCCCTCCAATGCTTCTACCAGACTTTCTAGCTTCACTGTGTGTCGACAGTGTTGCTGCATGTGTTGGCACAGTGGTGTCGTAGTTATTAACTGTCTTTTTGCAGTCAAATCTCATTCCATCTGTTACCTCCACATTCACGGACACGATCCCCAAAAGGTTTAGCCAGAATCAGCATTTTCCGCTGTATTTCTGTTACCAGGGTGCGCCACGAGGAGGCACTTTTGGGATCTTGGTTATCTGCTAACCCTGGGTCCGCCAAGAGCAATGCGTTCCCTTTGCACCCCATTTATAGTTTTGTGAAAAGCAACTATTATAAATGGTACAGACCAAAACTGGGATACCTACAAAACAGTAATTCAGGGTAGAAAATCGACAATATCAGCCACAAGATAGGTTTAAATTTGATGGCTTCATAGTTCATTTATAATTCGTAAAAATTCTTGACACTAACGGGAATTGAACCAGTCCGTTCTACGGCACCAAATCGCCTAGCAACAATTGCACACGCGTTTTTCCGTACTTGACTAACCGCATCTCCAATAAAAGATGCGATTTCATGAAGCCATTCAAATCGTGCACACAAAGTCACCCGAACGGACCAATCGAGACAAGGACTATTACAACAACAACAAACATCCTGTACAGGTATTGAAATATCCTCAGTAACAACAAACACATAACATAATAATATCCGTATTAGTTATACAAGGGCCGATAGGTCTTCTTGTAAACATGGATGACATATATACACAATACAATTTTTGCTTCAAATAATTGTTTATACAAGTAAATTTAAGTAGGAAGCCAGGGGACAATTATTAAATATATGACAATACAATTTGATGCTAGGCGATTTGGTGCCGTAGAACGGACTGGTTCAATTCCCGTTAATATCAAGAATTTTTTTTAATTGTCCTCTGGCTTCCTACTTAAATTTACTTATAATTCGTACTGTTTCATGACCGCATGTAAAGATGCAAAATCCCATCACCATCTCATCAGCATCATCACTATCATTGAAGTAATACATACAAAAATAGTTCTTTGAAAAAAAAAGGCATACGAAGTTAAGAATTGTATTGTAAAGTCAGTGGAAAGTATAAAAAAAATACAAAAAACGAAGTGCTATTGATTTTATGTCACAGCCGAAGTGGTTATTGAGAACAGAGAAGTTTGACATACAACGGATTTCGTGCCAGCTTGGACAAGGTTTACACTTAAATTGGCCTTCCTCTGTATCCCCCCCCCCCCCATAAAATGGCGAATTTCCAACAGCATGGTGTCATGTTTGTTTATCTTTATCACACACTCTCAACCGCTCGGTTCCATTTGTCATTCTCTACCCTTTCTCCTTATATCTGTGACTGTCCCTCCCTCCCTCCCTCTCTTTGCGGCACACCGCAACATGCACATCTCCAAATCTGCAGTTATCATTTCGTCTTTTATACATTTGACATTATTAGTTAGTTTGTTCCTTTCGTGCCTTTCGACACATAGTGCAGAGGTTTTGGTACTCCATATGATGCGGTCCGCTGCCTGCAGCTTTAGTTTCTGGATGGTCTTACAGCCTATTAATTCCCCTTCCTTAAGAATGGTGTTTGAAGTGTTGTTTTAGGACTTCCTCTTTTTCTTTTACCCTCATGTGACCACATAAGGGCTTGTTAGTTTATTCTGTTTACATCTAGTCGTAAAACGTGACCAAGGTATTTCCATCTTCGTTTTTTCTTCAAGAATAATGTGGGTTTTATGATTGTGCTTATTAGGAAGTTAAAAGGAGAATAGGAATGGCTAAAAGTACCTTCAATGACATGAGGAAATTATTAATATCTAAACAAATTACAAACAAGTTAAAAATGAGAATTATAAAATGCTACATCTATTCCATATTAATGTATGGCTCAGAAACATGGACACTAAATAAACAATTAGAAGACAAAATTGATGCCTTTGAGATGTGGATATATAGAAGGATAGGGAGAACATCATGGAAAGAGAAGAAAACAAATAAAGAGGTGATAAAGACACTTAATATGAAGAAAGAACTACTAAGAGAAATAAAGATCAAGCAAATAAAATACTTTGGACACATTAAAAGACATGACACCCTATTGAAGACCTTACTTGAGGGTAAAGTCAAAGGGAAGCGAGCAAGAGGTAGGCAGAGATACAAGTGGGAGAGTAACATTACACGATGGGCAGGTTACAGTCTAGCAGAGTGCACCACCAAGACAAGAGACAGGAGATGTTGGAGATACGTTGCAGCCAACCTTCGTTGCGGAGACGGCACTTGATGATGATGATGATTATTAGGACACAGATCAACCGACCATAGCAAGTACGAAGAACACAACTATTTCCATCTTGAACCGGAAAACCCACATTATGGACAGCATTAATTGATATGGACAGCAACAAAAGCGAGCCATTTCTCAATTATTTTTTTTTATTGCAAAAATTCTAGTTGGCGTTTATCTTTTTTCAATCTCTGTTAGAGGCCTACTGTTCTCTCTCCATTTTATCTTAAATCTCACACGGATGGACATCTGGTTGTATTTTAGGTACAATACTGGGAGAAGTAGCTATATTGTAACGAAATAAATACCTACATTATTTGCGAAACGAAATATCGATAAAGAGACATTTTACAGTCGCTAAAATTGCTGCTGGATCCACCAATCAGCGCGTTACGCACTGAGATCCCCCAGCCCCTCCTCCTTTGGACGGCCGTTTCTGGCAGAAGGGTGGGGGGCCTAACAGTTCGTAGCGCGCAGATTGATGAATACGGAAGCAGACCTAGCTCCTTTTAAATCTGAATTCAGTGACGTGACGAAAGATAATGAAACTGTTCATAATATTAAAACGTTGGTATATATGTACTTATCCCCGTATTGAACCGTATTTCACCAACCACCGACTTAAGAGCATGTACTTCCGCAGAAAAATTAGTACAGGAAA
Organism: Meghimatium bilineatum; assembly: GCA_034231615.1. Lineage (NCBI taxonomy): Eukaryota > Metazoa > Mollusca > Gastropoda > Stylommatophora > Philomycidae > Meghimatium > Meghimatium bilineatum. Next base: position 15,334,237 of record CM067322.1, read on the forward strand.
TCCCAGTTGGTGAACATGTGGATGAACCTTTTTTTCTAGATATATCATATATTGTTCTGCAACTAGGTTCCTCACAGCTGTGACCGTAGATCCATCAGTATGAATTCATGGCACTGAACAAAAGGATACACGAGCTCTATTTCTCATAATCTCTGAGGATCAAAACAAGCAACACCAACCAATCATGTGATGGAGTTTTATTAAGTCAACAGTCATAAAAAATGAATAGGAACGTATTTCATGTGGCATTGTTCTTGAACTGCGATTCGTTCGTATCCATATTTTCGGCCTTGACTTTGCTATGTGACCTTGCGCAGAATGTCAAGTCCAGAATTACGATACTACCAAATATTACAGACAGGATGGCTGTTCCTACGTAGCCGACATATGTAACAGATGGTCTGTGATCGTCCAAACTGATTTTCTTTCTGGTGACAGACGAGAGAGTCTGTGGATGTACAGGGTATCTTAGTTTGTTTTTTTTTAAATGATAAACATAAACTGGTAAACATAGCCAAGAGAAATAATCAAATAGGGAGACAGGGGTTTCAAACAAGAACCAAAATGTCAACTAAAGTCTACAATAGTGGTTCTTAAACTGGAATATATTTACTGCTCAAACATAGATACTCAATTTTTTTCATTAACTGGTCATTAACTTCTCGTGATTTCCTGAATTGTACTCACCTCATGATTATTGAGGTCATGAAAGAAGGCAAGGTCAAAACAACATTTTGGCAATAAATCGTGACAGATTTATGGGAATCCCCTGGAATTTACTGAACAAAAAACTAACTGATCATATTGTTGAATGCATATAAAAGATTGACAGTCCTCGACAAATTTAGTTGACAATTCAACGCGCAAATATGGCTCATCTTACAGCAGAACGACGACACATCATCATTGGATGCTTACAGACTGAGAAATTGTAAAGTGTAGTGGTAAGATAATTTAATGTGGTTAGAAGCACCATTAGTCACCTTTGGAGGCGATTTCAACAAACTGGCTCAATGACTGTCCAGTCGTGCAGTGGACGACCCAGACTCACAATTGCTGCTGAAGACCGCTACATACGGCTGCATCACCTCAGGAATCGATTTGCATCTGTGTCCTCCACAGTCTAGTCAATGCCAGCAGCTCGACTAATTTATTTCAGATAAAACTGGCAGGAACAAGCTGTAGGACCATTGTTTTTGTGCTAGAAGACACTACAGAGGTCCTATTCTTACGTACCGACATTGCAGACCCGACTGCAGTGAGTGGACCGCCATCGTTGGGAATGATTGGAGAAGGATTTGTTTTAGTAATGAATCACATCATGTGCTCCAGCGGCATGATGACGGAGAAGACTTTACCCCAGAGTCCGTGAGAGCTACGCCCAGAACAACACTGATGAGGCTCCTCCACATGGTGGTGGAAGTGTACTGATGTCGGGGGGGGGAGGCGAGAAACTACATGGGAAGAAGTGACATGATGAACATTAAAGGACGCCTGAACGATACGTCGCGGAAATTGTTCATCCTCGAGTTTGTCCAATTTTTGCCGCACGAGAGTCAATTTTCAGCAGGATAACGTTCGACCTCACGTGACACATCTCACCACCATGTTCCTCGCTGACAACAACGTCCAAACCATTTCGTGGTCAGCCATTTCATCAGATATGAACCCCATAAAACACTTATAGAATGAACTCGAGAGACGACACCGTCAGCGAGACGTGGCTCCAGCCAATCTCCTCTCCGAAAGTTGTCTCTTGCATCACGGGAAGAGTGGACAGCCATTCCAAAGACCCACATACTAATCGTATCCATGTCACGGAGATGTTGTTCTCTGATAGAGGCCAGAGGAGGGTATACATCTTACTGAAATGGAGCCTCAGTCTCAAATAATAAAAGTCCAAAAACCAAATTTTCATTGTTAAAATGTGAGAATTTCTTTATGTCAAGGTTGAAACACTAACTTCGTAAAATAAAATTTTGGTACACGTTTGAAATTTGGTGTCCATTAACACCACAATAATGTCGCGTTACTTTTTTTTTGGTTTGAACTATCTATATATATATATATATATATATATATATATATATATATATATATATATACTCATAAATAATCCATTTAAGATCATGTATTTTCCCAGTGGTAACATACGGATACGAGACTTGGACTTTGAATAAGACAATATCCAGAAGAATAAATTCATTTGAAACGAAGTGTTATAGAAAAATTCTACGAACTACTGACAGAGATAACGAAGAACATGGAAATTATGAAATTACCGAAACTAAATGAAAGGTGACTTCTCAATACAGCCATACGTAGGCAGCTGCAGTATTTTGGACACTTAAAGAAACATAATAGCATCGAAAAGCTAATTCTCGAGAGCGGAGTGCCAGGTGAGAGAAGATAAGGACGACCAAGAAGATAATGTAACAACCACATCAAAGAATATATAAACATGTCTCTGGCCAATGCAGACCTGCTTACCTGCGACAGAGAGGAGTTCAAAGTATCAACAACGAAGACAACGTTCTGGAAAGAATATGTTACGTGATATAGTATAGATATATGTATATAGTGATGCTTGTCTCTTGTGAAGGTCCTACAGAGCATTAACTGTGATATTAGGTTTTTTTGTATCGTCCCTTAGTAGGAGGCTTCTTCTCAATGCAATGCACAACAATAAGAGTTGAAAACCTGTAGGTATGAAATGATGCTCTGTAGAAACCCCATCAACTGAAGTCATGTAGGTATGAATAAAGCTCTGCAGAAACCCCGTCAATTGCACAAATAGATAAGAGAGCTCTATTACTCCTCATTCCTGGTGATTCACACAATCAAGCATAAAACTACGCTATATCCAGACTACCTATTTCTTCTTTCTCGTTCACTCCCCAAAATTCACGCAGATTAGCAGGATGTTGTCCGGAGAATCTTCTTCTTCTGCATCCGTTATCAAACTCCTGCAGATTAGCAGGATGTAGTCCGGAGAACAGAATGCGTTGTCTCATGGTTTACAGCACTGCTTCGATATCTGCGTCTTTCGGCCTGACACATCCGACTTCAGCATGGCGTTGTGCCACTAACCCTATATGGGATGGGACAACCAACTCCATCCCATAACCTCCTTAGTCGCCTTTTACGACATGCGTGGAAGGTAAACAGTGTTGCTATTCTTTACTCCCCTTTATGCCCCGGCAACACACGGACGGGACACGTCCGGAGAATGAAAGACGTTGTGTCATAGTTTACAGCTTAGCTGTGATATCTGCTTCTTTCGGCCTGGCACATCTGACTTCAGCGTGGCTTCTGGGTCACTTAAACCCTGTACAGGATAAGACAGCCAGCTACATCCCAAAATCTACGTAGTCGCCTCTCACAGCATGCATGGAAGTAAACAGTGTTGTTATTCTTTGCTCCCCTTTCTGGTCCCGCAAAAACAAGGACTGTATACCTGTACCCTATAGTCTGTTAGTCCGTGAGTTTATTGTTAAGTTGATTGACCTTGTGTTTTATATAAGTACTATTGGTATACCGGTTTCCAGCAATCCCACTTATTATCTCACATACTGTATTATTACCATCTAAATACTGACCTCGGTATCAATATGTAAAGTCGTCTGAATCTGTTTGACCTGGTCGTCAATGAATATCTGTTTCTCGACAGCATCAGTAGGAACTTCAATATGGCAGCCACAAAAACATTCTTTAATTGTGGTGTATTCAGGCGATACATTAGTGGTGGATAATGATGTTGATGTAGAAGATGGTGTGGGTTTAGTGATGGTTGAATTATGTGTGGTTTTAGACGATATAACTGGCGCAGTAGTGAATGTAGTTATTTCAGACGTCGTTGGCTGTTCAGTTGTCGTTGTAGTGGGGGCAGAGTTCGTTGTAGTAGGTGTCTTTGCGGTTGTAGACGCCTCTGTTGTTGTAATCGGTTCCGCGGTTGTCCTTAGTTCTGTTGTTGTAGTCGCTGCTTTTGTTGAAGTCAGTTCTATAGTTGTAGCCGGTTCCATGAATGTAGTGGAATCAATAATCGTAGGTTGTTCTGTGGTTGTTATAGTCAACTCTACGGTTGTTGGTCGGTCTGTAGGTGTTGTGGTCACTGCTTCTGTTGTAATTGTTGTAGTAGGCAAGGACGTTGTTGCTGTATTGGTTGTCGTTTTCACTGTTGTAGTTGGTACTAGTAGAGGAAATAATAAACAACATTAATTGGTTTTCTTTCTGTTTTTCTGTTTGTATAAGCTTCCATTTTACATCTATCGATCTATCCGCCCATCTATTTATCTATATATCAACAAACCCGACTGAAAGAAAGAGAAATATAAGTCGACAGCTTAAGAAAATATCAATAGTTTAGCATCATGGCGTGGGGCAGAATTAACAATGAAGCTCAATCAATATACTGGAGTTTGATATTATTAGAATATATGATCGCATAAGCCAATCGACACGGCACTTAATAATGGTTTATCCATATATTTAAATATCCATCATGCCTGTCTGTTTGTCCTGTGTGTCCGCCCACCCATATATATGTATACCAATGAGAACGTTTGATCGGCCCAGCAGCTGCCTTTCTATTACGGCGGCTTGATACTATCCACCATCAACGTAGGTCTATCTATGAAAAAGAAATGAAAAAAGGTCTTCGGTCTCCCAAACTTGATGTTCCAAAATGTCACATGAAAATGCAAGCATAACAAGGCCCCATTTGTCAACAATAATACTGAATGATATAATAGTGACAATTTCTGCCAACATGCCATGAACCACAAAAAGTTTACTCCTGTTATTGTGCATTTCAATGGCGCTGATCGTTGTGGTGCACGTGGCATTCAGGTCATTGCAATACAATTTTGCACCACTGACGATAGAGGTAGATACCCACATGAAAATCGTTATATATTGCAGTTTGGTATTGTAAAACGATTTTATCTTTATACAGACCATTAATTTATTTATATTTGGGTGGTATGGCATATGTTGTGTTGTCGTTTATGTTGCTTTCAGGCACAGTAATTGTTATTTTATTTCATTCTCATTTCCAAAATTGTGTAAATGCGAGTTTCTACAATACGTGTGTACACGTATGTCAATGTTTCCTTTGATGCTTGCTGTTACACTGTCTGCCGTATAATGCATTTATGATAGTGCCTTTATTTTTACTGTTTTAGTGTGTTTTTTAATATTTGTCTTGCATTTTCTTGATAAAGACATAATTTGTGAAACTATAATGAATACCAACTGTAGGCCTACTTCTGTGTGTCGCCATGACTTTCATTTTGGGAGAATAATGTGGTAGTTTCCCGTAATACATAATCAAGAGCATATACTGGCAACAAACAGCAGCAATAAAAGTAGGAAATCAATTTGGCCCTTTTCAACAAATAAAACAAGGAGTCAGACAGGGATGCGTGCTTTCACCAGACCTGTTCTCTTTATATACAGTAAAAACATATTGCGTGCAATAATATATATCTCTGGAATATCATTGGGAGAACATAACATAAATTATTTGAGATATGCGAATGAGGAAAGTGAGGAAGACCTTCAATATTTAATTAATGTAGTAGTCACAGAAAGTAAAGAGAAAGGCCTCTTCCTAAATATCAAGAAAACAGAAGTTATGGTCATTTCAAAGAAACAAAATAACACACCTTGCAAGATCAAAGTGAATGATGTAGTATTAAAACAGATTCACCAATTCAAATATCTAGGTACAATGATTACAGCAGATGGAAGAAGTTCAACAGAAATAAGATGCATAATAGGACAGGCAAAAACAACATTCAGAAAAATGAAAAATATACTGTGTAATATGACCTTGTCATTAGAGGTGAGAAAGAGAGTTATGCAGTGCTATATAACCCCCATACTAACATATGGGTGCGAGTATTGGACAATAAACAAACTGGAAAGTGGGAAATTAGAGGCACCATCGTCTAGATGAGTCAAAGGGAAAACGTATTAAGCGTGGCAGATCATGGATGGCAGAGGCTGAAGACACACTGCAAATAGTATGTGAATTGGAAGAAATAGGAAAGGGCAGTGAATGGGCGGAGGTAGACACTGAGAAGAAATCACTGACTAAAGTAATAATACAACTAGATAAAGCGTGTCGAAAATGGACGGCAGTCAGGGCTCAGAATACAGGGCAAGAACTCGCCCAACTACACTCGAAACCACAAGACATAATTATATACACATATGGATCTGTTAGGAGAAACACAAATAAAAGCGGTTGGGGTTTTGTTGCCTACAGAAATGGCGTGAAGTTGGTTGAGAAATCTTCAGCATATTCTACTGTCACATCAAGCATGAGGATGGAGATAGAGGGAGTTACAGCAGCTCTTAATTGGTTGATAACTGATACATCAACACACGCGGTAATACTCACAGACTCTCAAAGCATGATACGCAAGATAGAAACGTTCATGCTAAGAAAAGAATGGTGGGACTTATTGAACAACTCAGTTGTCCAAAGCATTACATGGATATTCTGCCCTGGTCATGCTGGGGTCAGAGGAAACGAGAGAGCCGACTTACTGGCAGGCAATGCGGCGATAGACGGCACATTGCTGAGAAGAGATAAAGCAAAAAAGAGGAAAAGTAATTTTTTTTGGAAAGTCCCGAAGATCACACAATCAACACCTGACCGGAACTATGAGTCTACATACACTGGGGTGGCTGCTGGAGCGGAGGGCGGAGCACTTATGGGAGTGTCCCGCGTGCTGTGAGGCCAGTTTCTAATCAAGAATCAAGAAATTAGAGGCAACAGAGGTGTGGTTCTACAGAAGAATGCTGAGAATACCATGGAATTCCAGAAAAACTAATGTAGAGGTGTTGAAAAAGTCAAATGCGAAACGGACCTTAATCAACAATATAAGAAAAAGGCAATCTTCTTTTTTTGGCCACTTCATGAGACAGGCAGGTTTAGAGAACATAGTCACAACAGGCAAAATTGAAGGCAACAGAGACAGAGGGAGACAACGTGAGAAAATATTAGACAGTTTGACAACCTGGCATGCAAGGAAACAACAACGACTTCGATACATAAAACTGTGGACAGAGAGCTGTGGAGAGCCATGACACCTACGCCAGCTGGCTTGTCACCTAATGATAATGATGATGATTATATATACTGTTATCTGTATTATTTTCATACCTACACCCAATAGTCTGATAGTCTGTGTTCATTGTAAAGTTGATATACCTTGTGTTTTATGTAAGTACTATTGTTATTGTGTTACAGCAGTCTGGCTTAATATCAATAACCAAATGGTCAGAGGGTGTCTGACAAAGTGGATGGTGCCGCAGTAACCTAATGAACAAATAGTCAAGCAAAATGAATTAAACAGGTTACTAAAACACTTACCTTGCCTATTAATAAACAAATTAATAGGAGACGGGGCTTGATGAAATCTAGTCATCTATTTTGTTTGTTATTGTGTTGTTTTCTGTTGTTTGTCTTTTGAAAAAGGTTCAATTTGAGCCGATACGTGGAGAATTGTCCTGTTTAGTTTTATTGTATGTTTTTTTATATATACTTTTTTAAATATATTTTTATTAATAGGCAAGGTGTTTTAGTAACCTGTTTAATTCAGTTTGCTTGACTACTGGCTTAATATCGATTGTCGTATTAAATGTAAGAGACTTTATGACTAGTCTTCTCTATGGTTTCTCTTTCGTGTTTGTGTAACATGCAAGCTGGAAAATCTGAAATCATCTTTTAAAAAGAAAAAAAAACATTATTCACCCTGTGTTGCTGTATGGCCAAATCAGTCTTAAGATACGTATACTCCCTTAGACCGATAAATGACTGTGTATGTTTCACTTTACTGCTTATAAAAAGATTATTCACTCGTCTTTATTGTGCGCGGGTGGTCATGTATTGGTCATGTATATAACGGATTTTTTAAAGTCGCTGTAGGTTCCGGATACTACAATATAATATTTGTCTTGCAATCCATATAATATAAAGTACTATATTGATCATTTAATCCATATAAAGTACTATATTGGTCATGTAATCCATATAAAGTACTATATTGGTCATGTAATCCATATAAAGTACTATATTGGTCATGTAATCCATATAAAGTACTATATTGGTCATGTATAAATTGTAAAGCGGTTTGTTTGAAGTCGATGTTAGTTCCGCACTCTCATACTACACAACGTCTGTGAACAATCACTATGAGCATAGTTAGATACTAGTCATGTACGTCACCATGGTTTCTGTTACTACACAACTTCTGCGATTGCTTACTCACACATTCAATTCAAAGAGACTGGTAAATTAACATCGAACTGGAACTGTCACCAGCTGTATTCTAATAGATGATACGGGACAGAAGCACCTATGGATTTATCCAGTGTTCACTGCTGGATGATACGGGACCGGAGGACCTATGGATTTATCCAGTGTTCACTGATGGATGGGACGAGCCTGGACACCTATGGATTTGTCCAGTGTTCACTGATAGATGAGACGGGCCTGAACACATATGGATTTATCCAGTGTTCACTGATGGATGAGACTGGCTTGGGTACCTATGGATTTATCCAGTGTTCACTGATGGATGATACGGGACCAGAGTACCTATGGATTTGTCCAGTGTCCACTGATGGAGGATACGGGACAGAAGCACCTATAGATTTGTCCAGTGTCCACTGATGGAGGATACGGGACAGGAGCACCTATGGATTTATCCAGTGTTCACTGATGGATGAGACGGGCCTGTGCATCTATGGATTTGTCGTGTTAAACATGTATTAATAACTCATAATTAAAGATTCTGTACATGAGAAAGATAGAAGTATATCTTTCGCGAAACATGTGGACAATGTCATTCAGAAATCTGGGAAAGGGTGTAAGTGCAGCCAAAATCATGACATCTGCAGAGATGCCGCAGCGAACCCTTTTTTCATATAATACAGGCAGTGGTATTATCTGTGTTGTACTGTGGTGGAACACTGTCGAAAACACAAGTGAATATATTAGAGAAGAGTTCAAATCAAGGTCATGTGAGCTGTCCTAGGATGCACAAGAGATACACCTGCCGAGACCATGAGGTTTCTCCTAGACCTACCTAGCATCAAATCGAGACATAAAATAGCTCAGGTTAAAGAATACTTCAAAGTCGCCAATAATGAACACCAAACTCTAGACAGCACAAAAGGAAGGCGTATCAAGAAAGGAAGGTCTTGGATGGCAGAAGCAAAAGATACCCTACTCAGAGTTTGTGAGCTTGAGGAAGTGGGGAGAAGCTGTGAATGGGTGACATTTGGCAAAGAGAGAATGTTATTGACAACAGTTGTGATACATATGTCAAGAGAGTGCCCCGACTGAGCTGCCAACAGAACAGAGGGAATGATCCAAGAGCTTTTACTGCAGCACTCGACGCCACATTAAACATGCAATAATTTAGACAGACGGCTCAGTAACGAAAGAAACAAACAGGTGTGGTGGGGGTTCGTGGCCTACCAAAATGGCAAGAAATTAGCTAACAAGTCAGCTGCTTACCCCACTACAATATCGAGTATGAGAATGGAAATAGAAGAGATGACAGCAGCTCTCACTTGGCTGGCGACGCAACCACCAACACACTCAGTGGTTCTATCGTACGCTCAAAGTATGCTGCACAAGATAGAAAAGTGTGTGATCAGAAGTGAATCGGTCACTCTTCTCAACAACGCGGATAGCATTACATGGATCTACTGTCCATGTCATGCTGTGGTCAGGGGAAACGAAATAGTGGATATATTGGTTTGTAAAGCCTTGAATGGCACCGAGATAAGAAGAGACAGGATTGAATTGATTAGAGTAGTCATGGATTATCTACGAGAAGAAGAGGAGGAGGTCGAACTAGACAATGTACATATTCAGAGAATGGTAGAAATGGGAGTGACTAGAGGCGATGGGAGAAAGTGCTCCCTCTCCGGAAAAATTATCAGAAGAATGCGTAATCAGCAACTGACTGGGACACTGAGCTTATACACTTTTACTGACGGAACGACAAGCAGAGCATAAATGGGAATGCCCCCATTGCTGTGACGCTTGTTTCTAATCAAGAATTCAACATTCAGTCCGATATTGGTCATGTATAGAGTGGTCTATTGTAGGTCGCTTATATATACTGGTCTGTTGTAGGTCGCTCATGTATAGTGGTTTGTTGTAGGTCGCTCATGTATAGTGGTTTGTTGTAGGTCGCTCATGTATAGTGGTTTGTTGTAGGTCGCTCATGTATAGTGGTTTGTTGTAGGTCGCTCATGTATAGTGGTTTGTTGTAGGTCGCTCATGTATAGTGGTTTGTTGTAGGTCGCTCATGTATAGTGGTTTGTTGTAGGTCGCTCATGTATAGTGGTTGTTGTAGGTCGCTCATGTATAGTGGTTTGTTGTAGGTCGCTCATGTATAGTGGTTTGTTGTAGGTCGCTCATGTATAGTGGTTTGTTGTAGGTCGCTTATATATACTGGTCTGTTGTATGTCGCTCATGTATAGTGGTTTGTTGTAGGTCGCTTATATATACTGGTCTGTTGTATGTCGCTCATGTATAGGGTGATCTGTTGTAGGTCGCTCATGTATAGTGGTCTGTAGTAGGTCGCCCATGTATAGGGTGATCTGTTGTAGGTCGCTCATGTATAGGGTGGTCTGCTGTAGGTCGCTCATGTATAGGGTGGTCTCCTGTAGGTCGCTGTGTGCTTCCCACAATGTCGTTTACATAGCTGTTTCGGTGTGTTAGTCCTGTTCCCGTAGTATCGTCCAGAAAACAGTAGGTCTTTGTATTCTGCCCAGTATGGATTTTAGTTACGCAAAATGTACTTCTTATGGTGGTGTACGTTTCTTTCAACTACGGACGGTAGTCCCATTTGGTTATATCAAAGCTTTACAGCCATAAAAAAATAATGGAGGTTTGGGTTCTGATAATTCAGTCCCCACGACATCCGAATTACCCAAGTTTTCTTTTCAGTATACAGTATAGGCACCTATTCACCTCTTTATTATATAGAGTGATTACTCGTGCTGTCAAATAAACAACAGGTCTCTGTATTGTCCATCGCACCACTATACCATCTTGGTATTGCGCAATATACCACTGGCTGCTTGGTATTGCCCAGTACACTGCACATTTATCTGTATATCCTATCATACTGCTAGTCCCTTTATATCATCAATTACACTACAGATCAATCTGTATTGCCCAGTACACTGCAACTTCCCTCGTATTGTACAGTACACTGCAACTTCCCCGGTATTGTACAGTACACTGAAACTTCCCCGGTATTGTACAGTACACTGCAACTTCCTCGGTATTGTCCAGTACACTGCAACTTCCCCGGTATTGTACAGTACACTGCAACTTCCCCGGTATTGTCCAGTACACTGCAACTTCCCCGGTATTGTACAGTACACTGCAACTTCCTCGGTATTGTCCAGTACACTGCAACTTCCCCGGTATTGTACAGTACACTGCAACTTCCCCGGTGTCGTACAGTATAATTCACATTCTATCTGGGGTGCAAAGGGAACGCATTGTTCTAGGCGGACCCAGGGTTAGCAGATAACCAAGATCCCAAATGTACCTCCACGCGGTGCACCCTGGAAACAGAAATACAGCAGCTCGAGCTGATTCTGGCCAAATCATTTGGGGATCGTGTCAGAGAATGTGGAGGTAGCAGATGGAAAGAGATTTGACTGCACAAGAGACAGACAATATCTCCGACACCACCAGCATCACCACATATAGCGACACTATCGACATACAGTGAAGCTAGTCAGTCCAGTCCGAACATTGGAGGGGCGGCCAATGTAAAATGCACGTAAAGGTAGATGCATGGCGAGAGACAAATAGATTTCATACCGAGTACAATGAAACAAAGAAAGGGCAGAACAGCGCTAGAGGGCAGCGCGAACTGCAAATAGAAAGGGAAAAGTCCCTAGGAAAGGGGAACTACAAGCTCCGTCAGCTCGAGTCGAGCTTCTAGTTACCTGTGTTCCTTACAGGCAGAGACCCAGACCCATCCATTGGCGTTTGGTAAAGCAAGAAGACCTAACCCAACTCTTATGTCGAGCCTTCCTAAACAGGAAATATGCCCGCGAAGAGAAAGGGTTCTGTACCCGATGGGCTTAGGCAAGAAAGGGACAATGATGGTAGTCCTGGCCCAACTCTACTGTCAAGGTTTCCTATAACGGATGTACACTTGCAGAGAGAAAGGGTTCCGTACCCGATGGGCTCAGGCACAAAAGGGACAACGATTTAGCCCTGGCCCAACTCTACTGTCAGGTTTTCCTACACCGGAAATACACTTGAAGAGAGAAAGGGTTCAGTATCTGATGGGCTCAGGCGCTATTGGGACATGGACGATCAGCTCGATAACGCCTTGCTCTCAAACGCGTGGTGTGAGACTCGAACTTGGACAAGGGGTACATGATGTCGGTGAATGACACCACGGCTAAGAGGGCGAAAGAGCCAGGGCCCAACTCCTCTATTGAGTTCTTCCCCTTAAGGAACCAGGCTCGCGGATGAGAAAAGGTTCAGTACCCAATGGGCACAGGCACAGCACGTCCAATTACACGAGGCAAGTTCATAGACAGTAGAACACCTCGTACGAGTCAGACGAGAGCAAAAATCGTCTAGGCGAAGAGTCGCCACTACGCGTGCCTGGAGACAGATATAGAGGCTGTCACAGGCTAAGGGTAGCCCACCCGAATTGTCAAGGCATGCCGAAATCGGATGTGCTAGGCCTACAAGGCGCATAACGGTGGCACAACGTAATCACGCTCCTGGCGGAAATCGCACGGATATCCGTGATGGTTACAATGGAGCGAACGCAAAACAAACAAACAAACAAACAAAATACTTATCTCGATTATGGTCGGCGTGAAAAATGAAGTATGAAACCGAGATGCCAGATTTAATAGCAGAGGCCAGTTTCCCACCCCTTGAAAGATGCAGAGTAAAACATTCCCTGGCAATAAGAGACAATAAAATCGGACCAAGGTCGAATCAACAAGGACATGGTGTTAAAAGAATCCGCGACCGCAAAACAAACAAACAAACATTCTATCTTATTGTTCAGTATGCTCAGGTGGCGTGTTTATAAGATAATTAGAACAGTTTTAGAACATTATTAAATTCACTTACCAACTGGGACTTCTTCACAAATGTAACCTGCGAATGAGAACAAAGCAATGGTAAGTTAATATGGATATGTACTATAATTATTAAACAATATCATACTAATAATGTTATCTAAGATAAGAATAAGATATAAGCATTTTATATATATATATAATATCTCTGACATTACTAGTAGATTGTCTTGTCTTGGTCACTAGAGTCGTGAAGCGTTGTGGGAGAGCCTAAGTCTTTTATCTTTATAGTCGATTGTGCTGTGTTTGTTATTGTGATGACATGTTGTTGTAGTATGTCTCTGATGTTATCTATCCATCTACCTCTTGGTCTTCCTCTTGCTCTGTAACCAGAAATTCTTTTGTTGTATGTTATAGATGATAGGCTATCAGGTACCATTTTCATAAGATAGCCGAACCATTTAATGTTATCTCTCTATGTTTTTTTGATGTATGGAATAGTTCCTATAAAATTTCTGATGTCTTCATTTCTTATTTGGTTTGTTATATTGACACCAACGATCTCCCTTAAGCATCTCATTTCACATGCTGTAATCTTTCTCTCTTGTGTTTTGGACAGTGACCAAATTTAGCATTGGTAACATAAAGTTAGTATAAATATATTGTTTACCAGCATTTGTTTAGTGTTGAAATTATATCTGGGTGTTTGAGCAGTGGTGTCAATTGATATGACACAGCATTGGCTTTTTGACAACGTGTATCAATATATTTATCTAGTTTGTTGTATTCAGTGAATAAGCTTCCCATGTGTTTGTTTGTTTGTTTTTCGTTCGCTCCATTGTAACCATCACGGATATCCGTGCGATTTCCGCCGGGAGCGTGATTACGTTGTGCCACCGTTATGCGCCTTGTAGGCCTAGCACATCCGATTTCGGCATGCCTTGACAATTCGGGTGGGCTACCCTTAGCCTGTGACAGCCTCTATATCTGTCTCCAGGCACGCGTAGTGGAGACTCTTCGCCCAGACTATTTTCTTGCTCTTAGTCTGACTCAAACGAGGTGTTCCACTGTCTATGAACTTGTCTCGTGTAATTGGACGTGCTGTGCCTGTGCCCATTGGGTACTGAACCGTTTCTCATCCGTGAGCCTGGTTCCTTAAGGGGAAGAACTCAACAGAGGAGTTGGACCCTGGCTCTTTCGCCCTCTTAGCCGAGGTGTCATTCACCGACATCGTGTACCCCTTGTCCAAGTTCGAGTCTCACACCACGCGTTTGAGAGCAAGGCGTTCTCGAGCTGAGCGTCCTTGTCCCAATAGCGCCTGAGCCCATCAGGTACTGAACCCTTTCTCTCTTCAAGTGTATTTCCGGTGTAGGAAAACCTGACAGTAGAGTTGGGCCAGGGCTAAATCGTTGTCCCTTTTGTGCCTGAGCACAGAATCGAGTACAGAACCCTTTCTCTCTGCAAGTTACTTCCGGTATAGGAAACCTTGACAGTAGAGTTGGGCCAGGACTGCCATCGTTGTCCCTTTCTTGCCTACACCCATCGGGTACAGAACCCTTTCTCTTTGCAAGCATATTTCCGGTTTAGGAAGGCTCGACATTAGAGTTGGGTTAGGACTTTTGCTTTACCAAACGCCGATGGATGGGTCTGGGTCTCTGCCTGTTAGGAATTCTGGTAACTAGAAGCCCGTCTCGAGCTGACGGAGCTTGTAGTTCCCTTTCCTAGGGACTTTTCACTTTCTATTTGCAGTTCGCGCTGCCCTCTAGCGCTGTTCTGCCCTTTCATTGTTTCATTGTACTCTGTGTGAAACATATTTGTCTCTCGCCATGCATTTACCTTTACGTGCATTTTACATTGGCCGCCCCTCCAATGTTCGGACTGGACTGACTAGCTTCACTGTATGTCGACAGTGTTGCTATATGTGGTGATGCTGGTGGTGTCGGAGATATTGTCTGTCTCTTGTGCAGTCAAATCTCTTTCCATCTGCTACCTCCACATTCTCGGACACGATCCCCAAAAGATTTGGCCAGAATCAGCACGAGCTGCTGTATTTCTGTTTCCAGGGTGCACCACGTGGAGGTACATTTGGGATCTTGGTTATCTGCTAACCCTGGGTCCGCCTAGAGCAATGCGTTCCCTTTGCACCCCCCCATGTGTTTAAATTCGTGTACTTGTCTGTAATTATTTTCTTTGATGGACGTTAACTGGACCAGGTGATCTGCTGATTTTCATAGTTTCTGTCATTGATGTCTGAATTTTCATGTACTTTCACAAGCTGAATTCGTTTCCTTTACATGTCTATAGATGTGTTTCGTCCTCATACATTAAACTGTGGTCACCTGCAAATAGCAGTCCACCAGAAACACGGTCAAGTCACTACTAGATAATGGTACGAAAATCAAGAAACCAGAATGTCTGAGAAAATCCGAAACACTGGAAACACGGTGTGCTGATGTAACACAATGGGCAAATATCGGAAGGGAGCAGGCGGGATTTGAACTAGACCCATTTAGCTGGCACCTATTCGCCTCACAACTTGAGTCAAGATAAACGTAAATAGTTACGTGTGGTACAAATGTTCTTTATTATGTAAAATATATTGATTGTTTGTCTCTTGTCTTGCATCCTGACGAAAGCTTTTTAGTCAAAACTTCAACTGTGGATGTTTCTGGTTGCTAGCATGTTTCGTTTATAAATATTGGTAATACATATGCCTATTTACGATTATTTTCATATTTGCCCTTTGTTGCTCCAGCCCTCTCATTTTCAGTATCATGCTCTCCTGTCATTTAAGGGATACTGGCACTTTCTCTAAATGTAACCACTCATATTCTCGTCCCTCTTCGTCTTTTTTGTTGCATTCCCGATCCATCAGCTCCCACATAACCGACATGTAGTCTTAGCTTGATTTGGTAATACCTATTCAGTGTTTGTTTGTCCTTAGCTTGATAAAGACCATTTTGATAGCAACGTTGATTGTGTGTATTATTTTACGTATAATTGCTATTTCACAATAATTATATGTACTTACCATTTGGTGCAGGGTAATGGAACTATAACGTCATTACCCTATTCTAAATTTCGCATGTTGGATTTACGTGTTTCTTGCAGTGAGTACATATTTTCGATTTTATATTTGGTGCATAGTTTTATTGCAGTCTTTATTTCCTCAATTCATGATTTATAAATTGTCAGACAAATGTATGTAAGAAGTCAATTTGCAGATATAGACATAAATTCGAAGACGAGAGAAGAAGACGAATTTGAAGTGTTGTCAATCGTAGTAATAGCTTACCAACCTTTGAGCGTATTGCAAGCATCAGTGTACAGTTCGTAAGGACCTTGTAGCAAACCCAATAGTACCAACGAACGTTCATAGCTCACACACTCCACCCCTGTGAAGTACTTTTGTCCAATGTGAAAAAATTTATCTGGTACTTTCATTGTTGTATTGTCCCACAAGAAATCTAAATTTGATTCAAGAAAATAAATTATTATCCAAACTCCACTATATTAACTCTTAAAATACCCGTTGATACCCTTAAATTGGTTTTCAATTGCCCACTTAAAAAACCCACCAGAAATAGCATAACTTGCTTTTCATAGTAGTCTCTATGAAGCAGTAAGCAAATGTTAGAAATGTTCTGCTAAAGAGATATATTGAGAATACCCTGAACGATGAAGAGCCAAGAAAGAGATATATTGAGAATACCCTGAACGATGAAGAGCCAAGTTTAGAAGTGTTCAGAGTATTAAATTACATAAGAAGTGCCTTATTTTGTGCAAGCTGTGAAAGATATTCAGTTACTAAAAATGGTGATACTCTGACTATTTACCTGTGGAAATGTAACTATATACAATATATATGTCAACAAACCAGAAAAAATAAAAACAAGAGACTAGACAGTAGGTGCCAAAAACGTACTACTGCGGAAATATATATATAAATACTGAGTCGTCAGAAACAGAAGACGTATCAATGTTAAAATTTGGTTACGGATATTTGACGTGCTTGCTTTTCAGGTGTCGATCAGTAGTAGAGCACACAAAGAGGGCAAATGAATCACGAAAACTAGTGGCCGCCTTCGAACGTATCAAAATAATGGACATACCCATATAGGATGGTGGGTGCGATACATCGGGTAGACTGTAGCGTGTCAGGAGTTGATTCAT
The DNA here is from genome assembly GCA_034231615.1 of Meghimatium bilineatum. Classification (NCBI taxonomy): domain Eukaryota; kingdom Metazoa; phylum Mollusca; class Gastropoda; order Stylommatophora; family Philomycidae; genus Meghimatium; species Meghimatium bilineatum. The sequence continues at coordinate 15,351,514 of CM067322.1, forward strand.
GATTGTGTTTTGTAACCGGACACTTCACTCGACCATATTGGCGGAAAACGTGGACACGTTATCCATTGTCCAGTCGATTTGATAAAAGCTAATACGGCATGATATAACCAAAATAGACTTCTGTCTTAGGTTGAAAGGGTCGTGCCTCAGCTAAGAGGCTCTAATCCCCCATTTAACAAACCGTTTCCTTTTAGCTAATATAAATTGACGTACGAATGTTAAGTTGAGAGGTTGACCCTGCTCTTGTTTATTATTCGCACAGTAGTTAATGATTAGGTCACTGGTGCAGTTGAAAGAATATGGATCAGTTGAGTATAATTATGAAATCGTAATTAATAATCATTGTTCCGAGTCAGAAGTAATTAGAGGTTTCCGATTCTCATTCATTGTGCGTCTGTTTCCATCGTTCTTGAAGAATATTTATTAGTTAAAACTTTACCATTTTCACCATAGCTGACATATGTGAAAATCAAAGACTCATTCCCAAGGAAGGTAGACTCATTACGTTGTAAGCTAAACTTATGTATTTTTCAATTTGGAACAAATTTTGCTTTTCACATTGTTCACTATCTCGCTCATCAATGCGCATGACTGTGACGAATATGTTTTAAGACCGTGTCTGGGATTGGTGCAATGCTGTTCTGTTCTTCAGACTTCGTACGATCACTTCTAGAGGTGTTAGATTTTCCCGATTTTGCTAAATGTAAAGCTATGATGAAGTAGAAATAGAGGGGTACATTGAAGTAGAAGCCCGCATATTTTGCACGGGTTCTGCTTTTTTTTACGCTTTTCACTTAATCCATGAAAATACAAGTACGTTACATTTTTGTTTATTTTTATGAGAATGATTTTTTTTTTCCAAATTGGTAACTTATCTTGATATCTTCAAAATCTCATCGGCACACAATTTTTCGCACATCATGCAAATTGGCAATTGTTTATTATGATGAGAAGTAATGAATCCATATTTAAGGTATTGGTCACTGTACTGGCGACACTTATTTTTGATCTCTATTCTACTGAGGCCAAGGGCAAAAAGAATGCAAACAACAGTATGATATGATGTACGAAGATTCCCAGCCAGACTCATTAAAAAAAACCCCAAAGTACTCAAGTTTTATACACAATTTTTACAAACACGATAAAAAACACACATTTCAAAGCAAGAACTCTTATCCCGCTGGCGCCACAATAAATCGACAAAGTGAAATATTAGGTTTTACTGGTCATGTAGGGCAGCGTTTGCTATTACTAAAGTATTTTATATTTGTTTCTGCATTTCAATACAGTTAATATGTTTCCGTTTCCAACGAAAGCGCTTGTCACTGGTTCGAATGGGGTGCAAAGGGAACGCATTGCTCTAGGCGGACCCAGGGTTAGCAGATAACCAAGATCCCAAATGTACCTCCACGCGGTGCACCCTGGAAACAGAAATACAGCAGCTCGTGCTGATTCTGGCAAAATCATTTGGGATCGTGTCCGAGAATGTGGAGGTAGCAGATGGAAAGAGATTTGACTGCACAAGAGACAGACAAAATCTCCGACACTGCCAGCAGCACCACATATAGCGACACTGTCGACATACAGTGAAGCTAGTCAGTCCAGTCCGAACATTGGAGGGGCGGCCAATGTAAAATGCACGTAAAGGTAAATGCATGGCGAGAGACAAATATATTTCATATAGTACAATGAAAGGGCAGAACAGCGCTAGAGGGCAGCGCGAACTGCAAATAGAAAGTGAAAAGTCCCTAGGAAAGGGGAACTACAAGCTCCGTCAGCTCGAGACGGGCTTCTAGTTACCAGAGTTCCTTACAGGCAGAGACCCAGATCCATCCATTGGCGTTTGGTAAAGCAAGAAGACCTAACCCAACTCTAACGTCGAGCCTTCCTAAACCGGAAATATGCTCGCGAAGAGAAAGGGTTCTGTACCCGATGGGCTTAGGCAAGAAAGGGACAATGATGGTAGTCCTGACCCAACTCTACTGTCAAGGTTTCCTATACCGGAAGTACACTTGCAGAGAGAAAGGTTTCCGTACTCGATTCGCTCAGGCACAAAAGGGACAACGATCTAGCCCTGGCCCAACTCTACTGTCAGGTTTTCCTACACCGGAAATACACTTGAAGAGAGAAAGGGTTCAGTACCTGATGGGCTCAGGCGCTATTGGGACAAGGACGCTCAGCTCGAGAACACCTTGCTCTCAATCGCGTGGTGTGAGACTCGAACTTGGACAAGGGGTACACGATGTCGGTGAATGACACCTCGGCTAAGAGGGCGAAAGAGCCATGGTCCAACTCCTCTTTTGAGTTCTTCCCCTTAAGGAACCAGGCTCACGGATGAGAAACGGTTCGGTACCCAATGGGCACAGGCACAGCACGTCCAATTACACAAGATCATAGACAGTGGAACACCTCGTTCGAGTCAGACGAGAGCAAAACATCGTCTGGGCGAAGAGTCTCCACTACGCGTGCCTGGAGACAGATATAGAGGCTGTCACAGGCTAAGGGTAGCCCACCCGAATTGTCAAGGCATGCCGAAATCGGATGTGCTAGGCCTACAAGGCGCATAACGGTGGCACAACGTAATCACGCTCCCGGCGGAAATCGCACGGATATCCGTGATGGTTACAATGGAGCGAACGAAAAACAAACAAACAAACAAACTGGTTCGAATAACCATAGTTGAGATCAGGTTTCTGATATAGCTCCATTCATTTCAATTTCATTGGACCTCTTATTTTATTGGACATAAAATGTAACAAGTGGACTCATTTATTTGTGCCATTCAGTTGGCTTGATGATCTTTAAAGTTCTATCGCACCCTTGTGTCTACATCGCCGCCATTTCACCCTGCATCGCTCCCGGAAGTCTCCTCGGCGCACCACAAGATGATTTTTGCCGACTTTGAGAAACACTGATTTTAAAGGGATTCTGGTACAAAGTATTGGCTCTTAAACATTAAACCAAGACAGCTGATGTTTTGGCAATATAAAGAAACATTACAGCATGGGAATTAAAGCTAGTAATTAAAGGCATGAAGGATAGGGAAAAAAGTCCACCCAAAACGAAGAAGCAAAATATATATATTCAATGTCTAAACATGTCCTAGGCCGCTGCAGGTCAATTCGCCTAGAATCGTGAGTTGTACAAAGCGTGCATTAAAAAAAGTACTTTCTGGTACGAATATGTCACATGTATGCATAATAGCGTAATTTGGTATACTAAAAGTTAAAGGCAATTCTCTAACTGCCATCCCAAATTGGAGGTTCCTTGTGATAGTTTCACACATTAAACAGTGTTGGTATTTCATAGGAATAAAAGTTCCGGTGTCGGGTAACAACCCTAAACATGAAATTTGTGGCTGGGGTAACACAAGGCAAAAATCAAAATGAACGGAAATAGGTGTTAAGTATTACCAAACTAAGTATAAAATACAGAGAAAACAAGGAAGAGCCGCTGCTCCGTCATAGAATTGAATAAGCTTTGACTTTCCTAGAAATAAAACGCTATCACATGAACAAAATGTTACATGACGCCGGGTCCATGAACAAAATGTTACATGACACCGGGGACTCGTGCTGATGCCTCAGTGTTTTTGTATGGATATAATTTTATGGAGCACAGAATAATATTTATTTTAAATAATGAGGATCCTAGCATCAACGGTATCATTATCAAGTGTTATTTCCGCATCGAAGATTGGGCATGCGGTGAATTTTGATCAATGGGGACTAGGTTTTTTTTCATCGTAAGTTCTGGGTTTTACTAATTTTTCACAATACTATATGTCATGTTCTATTTTCCGATGGAACAGTGGGGTGGGGTGGGGGGGGGGGGTGAAATCTACAACTCCATCTCCCCCACATTATAAAGTTCTGCATTAGAATATTAATTTACCAAGGTATGTCGAACTCCACATGGCTCCGACCCAGACTGGGTCAGCTTTCATTTTCTTCAATAAATCTCCCCAGAAAGTAAATTCTTCTTTTTCCTCAAACACGACAAGCTTACTAGACATATTCAAACACGCTCTGACTGCAAGTGCCCGGTTGGTAGCGCTGTCACAGTAGTAGTAGTTTTCACCGGAGTATATGTTCAATACACATGTACTGGTAACTGAAGAGAATATAAGACGCTCATACATTTATATATGAAGAATGTAGAAGATAAATTCATAGATGAATAATGTAGAAGATAAACTGATAGATGAAGAATGTAGAAGATAAACTAATAGTAGATAAACTGACAAATCAAGAATATTGAAGATAAATTAATAAATGAATGTAGTCGATATACTAATGTATGAAGAATATAGAAGATAAACCAATATAAGATAAACTGATAGATGAATAATATACAGGTATGGCAGCAACCAGCCGTCGGGGATGAAGGTAACTCTTGGTTGGTTGGTTGGTTGCTGATCCAGCGGTCCATGGGCTCATGCCCTTTGACCTAATGCCATTAGATGGCATTATATTGCTGGGAAGTCTGTGGATTTTCGGCCCACCCCGGGAGAGAGCCAGATAATAACTATCACACCTCCAGGAAGTTAGGTTTCAACCTATACACTGCTCCTAGCCACTGTAGCCAAGATAGGGTTCACTGTGCTCATTCCCCGCCACCAATTGACTACTGGTTATGCCGAACTTCTCTATTGCTCCAGGCATGCAACCAAATGTTCAAGTCAAAAGGATTGTCACGTCCTGAGTCACTGTGCCTCTATGATGGGCCTCAGCCATAGGAAAAACAGTGATGTCAGTTTCCTCCTCCTCAGTGCTGCGCAGTACATCTCTGGCTCCCTCCCAACCACAGAGGGTGCATAAATATATTCAGGCAAACATGAAAAAATATTTAAACAACAAAACAAAATCATAACTGTATAGATGACATGCAATGAAGCTTCTATAAGAAGATAACCTCAATATAACGGCATATCATCCACTAAGGTTTTCTGTTGCATGGATGGTATGTCTAGTGGGCCATTGGTGAGACGCACAGATGCAACCACATGCGTAAAGATAACTCTTCATGTACTAAACCGCAGCAACTATTAGGTGAGGTAGCCAGTTTCCTTCCTTGCTGATTTTACCTCCCCTAACGCATGCGTCAGGTACTCATTAACAGCTGAGTCGACTGGAGGAGTGGTCTTGTCAAGAAAAAAATCACAACTCGGATATTTTGAAATCCAATCTAAATACAGATGAAAAACATAGAAGATGATAATAAGCTGAATGTAAAAGATGAGGCTGATGGATGAAGAATGTTAAAAATGATAATTTTATTGATGAAATGCGTATAAGGTGAAAAATTGGTAAACGGAGATGTGGATTATGGTAATCATATGAAGAATATCCAAGATGTTGAACATATGAAGAACATAGTAGCTAGTAAACATATGAAAAATGGAGAAGATGATAAATGTATGAAAAACATAGTAGCTGGTAACATATGAAAAATGGCGAAGATGATAAATGTATGAAAAACATAGTAGCTGGTAAACATATGAAAAATGGAGAAGATGATAAATGTATGAAGAATATAGTAGCTGGTAAACATGTGAATAATGTGTATGATAATAAATTGGTAGATGAAGAATTTAGAAGATGATAAACTGGTAGATTAAAAATGTAGAAGATAATAAACTGGTAGATTAAGAATGTAGAAGATGATAAACTGGTAGATTAAGAATGTAGAAAATTATAAACTGGTAGATTAAAAATGTAGAAGATGATAAACTGGTAGATTAATAATGTAGAAGATGATAAACTGGTAGATTAAGAATGTAGAAGATGATAAACTGGTAGATTAAGTTTTGTTTGTTTTTGTTTTTCGTTCGCTCCATTGTAACCATCACGGATATCCGTGCGATTTCCGCCGGGAGCGTGATTACGTTGTGCCACCGTTATGCGCCTTGTAGGCATAGCACATCCGATTTCGGCATGCCTTGACAATTAGGGTGGGCTACCCTTAGCCTGTGACAGCCTCTATATCTGTCTCCAGGCACGCGTAGCGAAGACTCTTCGCCCAGACGATTTTCTTGCTCTCGTCTCACTCGAACGAGGTGTTCCACTGTCTATGAACTTGCCTCGTGTAATTGGACGTGCTGTGCCTGTGCCCATTAGGTACTGAACCGTTTCTCATCCATGAGCCTGGTTCCTTAAGGGGAAGAACTCAACAGAGGAGTTGGACCTTGGCTCTTTCGCACTCTTAGCCGAAGTGTCATTCACCGACATCATGTACCCCTTGTCCAAGTTCGAGTCTCACACCACGCGTTTGAGAGCAAGGCGTTATCGAGCTGATCGTCCATGTCCCAATAGCGCCTGAGCCCATCAGATAATGAACCCTTTCTCTCTTCAAGTGTATTTCCGGTGTAGGAAAACCTGACAGTAGAGTTGGGCCAGGGCTAAATCGTTGTCCCTTCTGTGCCTGAGCGAATCGAGTACGGAACCCTTTCTCTCTGCAAGTTACTTCCGGTATAGGAAACCTTGACAGTAGAGTTGGGCCAGGACTGCCATCGTTGTCCCTTTCTTGCCTACACCCATCGGGTACAGAACCCTTTCTCTTCGCGAGCATATTTCCGGTTTAGGAAGGCTCGACGTTAGAGTTGGGTTAGGTCTTTTGTTTTACCAAACGCCGATGGATGGGTCTGAGTCTCTGCCTGTTAGGAACTCTGGTGACTAGAAGCCCGTCTCGAGCTGACGGAGCTTGTAGTTCCCTTTCCTAGGGACTTTTCCCTTTCTATTTGCAGTTCGCGCTGCCCTCTAGCGCTGTTCTGCCCTTTCATTGTTTCATTGTACTCTGTATGAAACATATTTGTCTCTCGCCATGCATTTACCTTTACGTGCATTTTACATTGGCCGCCCCTCCAATGTTCGGACTGGACTGACTAGCTTCACTGTATGTCGACAGTGTCGCTATATGTGGTGATGCTGGTGGTGTCGGAGATATTGTCTGTCTCTTGTGCAGTCAAATCTCTTTCCATCTGCTACCTCCACATTCTCGGACACGATCCCCAAATGATTTGGCCAGAATCAGCACGAGCTGCTGTATTTCTGTTTCCAGGGTGCACCGCGTGGAGGTACATTTGGGATCTTGGTTATCTGCTAACCCTGGGTCCGCCTAGAGCAATGCGTTCCCTTTGCACCCCGGTAGATTAAGAATGTAGAATATGATAAACTGGTAGATTAAGAATGTAGAAGATGATAAACTGGTAGATTAAGAATGTAGAAGATGATAAACTGGTAGATTAAGAATGTAGAAGATGATAAACTGGTAGATTAAGAATGTAGAAGATGATAAAATGGTAGATTAAGAATGTAGAAGATGATAAACTGGTAGATTAAGAATGTAGAAGATGATAAACATATGAAGAATATAAAAGGTTGATCATCAAAAAATGTAAAACATAGAGCAAGAGTATGAGAGAGATTGAGACAGGGAAAGTGAACGTTGGAGAGACAGAGATAGGCGAAGATGGAAATGGAAGATATAGGAAAGAGAGATGGAGATATAACTATCAGTAACTATTACCCCATTCAAACCTGGTAAATAATAGGAGACCTGCGAAGAAAATGTTTTTGCATATAATGCACTTCGCTATAAACGGATGGACATCACAACCGTGGCTGAGCATTTCTGTGAATATCTGAAATGGATTAAAGAGCATAAATGTGTATGTAATTAGAGCAGACAAAATCATTATATATAATAGTTATATACATACCCGAGAAAATCAAATAATTGTATATAATAGTTATATACATACCCGCAGAAAATCAAATAATTGTATATAATAGTTATATACATACACACAGAAAATCAAATAATTGTATATAATAGTTATATACATACCAACAGAAAATCAAATAATTGTATATAATAGTTATATACATACCAACAGAAAATCAAATAATTGTATATAATAGTTATATACATACCAACAGAAAATCAAATAATTGTATATAATAGTTATATACATACCAATAGAAAATCAAATAATTGTATATAATAGTTATATACATACCCGTCGAAAACCAAATAATTTTATATAATAGTTATATACATACCCACAAAAAACCAAATAATTGTATATAATAGTTATATACATACCCGTCGAAAATAAGAATATTAACTTGTATATATAATAGTATGGGGCAGGGCGGGCGAAACAATATAACTATAGGTTGGCCGCCTAGACAAAAGTCCAGACATGATTGCTGACAGACGAATGAATGAGTAAAAGGTAGCAAAATATTTCCACACACCTGCCTCATGGCTACATTACCTGTATAGATTAATGCAGACACATGAATGCAAAATGTCGGAGGTGCGAGACAAAGGCATTCTCCTGACCATGTCGTGAGAACATTGACCAGTTGTAGACAGCCAAACAAAAGACATTGTTCATCTCCGCCACGAATACGGCACTTTGTCGAACCAAACGATATTGTGTTTTCGGATATCAGAGAACAATTAACTCTTTGTCTAGGAAAAATTACGATTCCACCGATGTATGATTGTGTGAACATGCGTCTGATGTAATGACTTGCCGTACCCTTTTGTAAAAGGAGCAAAGAGGGTGGGACTTGGAAACGGATGAGAGTATGTTTGATGGATGAAGCATTTTGATTATTTAGCAGTACAGGAAGAACTCTAGGAATTCGAAACTAGGAGGCGAGAGAGTGGTCGCAAGTTCTCGGTAGTAAAGCCGGGGAGTGCTCTAGTTGGAAGTTTTAGTTAAGAGTTTTGTTATTGATACAGATGGGAAGAGAGTGCCACGACTGGGCTGTCAACAGAACAGAGGGAATGATCCAAGAACTCATTCTGCAGCACTCGAAGCCACACGATACGATAATTTACACGGACGTCTCAGCAATACAATAAACAAACAATTGTGGTTGGGGTTTCGTGGCCTACCAAACTGGCAAGAAATTAGCTGAGAAGTCAGCTACGTTCCCCACTATAAAATCGAGTATGAGAATGGAAATAAAAGTGGTGGCAGCAGCTCTCATTTGGCTGGCAACGCAACCAGCTACAGACTCAGTGATTCTTTCGGACTCTCAAAATATGCTGCGCAAGATAGAAAAGTATGATCAGAACTGAGTGATCACTCTACTCAACAACGCGCAGGGCATTACATGGATCGACTATCCAGGTCATGTTTCAGTCAGGGAAAACGAGAGCCGATGTGTTGGCTGGTAAAGCCTTGGTAAACGGCACCGATATAATAAAAGATATGAATGAATTTATTAGAGCAGTTATGAATACCCTACGAGAAGATGAGGAGGAAGTCAAACGAGACAATGTACATATTCAGAGAATGATAAAATGGGAATAATTAGAGGCGATGTGAGAAAGGGCTCCCTCTCCGGAAAGATCAGAAGAACATGTAATGAGCAACTGACTGGGACACTTAGTTTATACACTTTTAGATGACTGACGGAACGGCAAACAGAGCATACATGGGAATGCCCTCAGTGATGTGACGCTTGTTCCTAATGAAGAATCAAGCCAGAAGTTTTTTTTAGTTCGAAGTTTTTAGTGAGAGCTTGAAATTGAAAAGCTCTAAGTTGGGAGATGGCATAAGTCTCTAGGAAAGTCAGACTTCTCGCTTGCTAGCTGGATGTTGGATTTCTACAGTTTCAAGATACTGTGGAATTATTGGACCAGTTGTTAAACTTAAGGCTAGAGACTCGAGAATTATCTACGGGACCAAGAACAGAAGAACTCGAACAGCCATACCTGAAGTGCTAGTCGGACTTTGTCGAGCAGACTAGTTAGGATTAAGCGTCAATCTGAACTCACTTCATGAACAGCTTAGAGTAAATTGTTACGATCGCTGCAAGGCCAGATAAAATAGGCAAGAACCATATTAGAACATTGGGCTGAAATTCTAGTCGCTTATTATCACGGATAACTGTGATGTGGAGCCCATTCTTCATTTTTTTAAACTGCCAAAATGTCGCCGAAGAAGGGATCCCGACATATCACGGTAAAACTGATGCAAACAAACACTCGGAATTACACAATGTCAGTGGAAAGAGGAGGACCTCAATAAACAGGTAATTACAGCCAAAACCCAGATTCATATATTAAACTTTGATCATCTGCAAATAGCAGTTCGTTGAGTGATCTATGATCTTCATTTGATGCTTCTGCAGGGGTGAATTTGTTTCTTGGGTCTGTTTCTTTAATTATCATGTCCATGTATGTTACGAACAGAAGTTGAGATCGTATGCCGCCTTTCTTCTGATCCCAGCATTACCAGAGCAGTATATCCTTGTAATGCTCTGGACAATTGAGTTATTCAATAAATCAAACCATTCCTTTCTCAGCAAGCACTTTTCTATCTTGTGTAGCATGCTTTGAGAGTCTATGAGTATTACCGAGTGTGTTGATGTATCAGTTCCTAAAACCAATTTAGTGCTGCTGTAACTCCCTCTTTCTATCTCCATCCTCATGCTCGATGTGACAGTGGAGTATGCAACAGATTTCTCAACTAACTTCTGTAGGCAATAAAACACAACCCATATTATTTATAATTCTGTTAACTAAGCCATATGTGTATATAATTATATGTTGTAATTTTGAGTGTAGCTAGCATATCTCACGCACTTCTCATGTTCGATCTCATGCTGTAGACCAGGGGTCGGCAACCTTTTGCTAACTGTGTGCCAACTTAAGGTTTCAAATTATTCAGAGTGCCAACATCACATATCATTTTATACAAGTCGACCCCATCAAGGCCAGCACCTTGCAGTGGTGATGGGGCTTAGTTCAGCCATCAGGGGCTGGAAACTAAGACTGGTCGGGCAGTCCCATTCGAGCAGGACCATAGTCCTGCCCAAGTAAGCAGAGTGCTGAAGACGGAGGCATCCAGCCAAAAGGCGCACAGATAATCAGGATGCCACGCACAAAACACAATGGAAACATGTCTGTATCTATAAAAAGTTATGGTGCCTGCCCTGTGGCGGACGTTCAGGCAGGGACGGTGCCGGGCCCTATACCTCGAAAGGGCCCAACCTCAGTTACTGAAAGTCCTTCTCAATTGCCTCGAGGAGCCAGGAGGCAAGTGAATAGAGCTACTGGCCAAACAAACAAACGACCAATAAAAATAATGCACTGGAATGCTGAGGGTGTCAACAGTAAAAGAGATGGATACAGCAAAAAATTGGAACTTGAAAATGTCCTCAGTGAAGAACAAGTTAATATATGCTGTATCCAAGAAACACACCTCAGCAGCGACATAGCCTTCAAAATCAGAGGCTACCAGTGCTACCGATCTGACCGAAAGGACAGGCGAAAGGGTGGAATTCTGACACTTGTTAAAAACAATATCAGCGCATATCAGCTGGAAGTATATATGGAAGGGGCAGAATACCAGATGCTCCACCTAAAAACAGACAGTGCAGAATTCCATCTCCTGAACTACTACTGCCCAAATGATAAACCATTGGCACTAGACACAATTCCAGATAAAGAGAGACTTATGGTGTGTGGTGACTTCAACAGCCACTCTCAGAGCTGGGGCTACGATCATATCGACAAGAGAGGTGAGGAACTTGAGAGCTGGCAGGATGAAAATAATCTCATCCTTATTAACCAGCCAGCTGACTCACCAACCTTCTACTCGAGAGCATGGCACACCACTTCTACACCAGATCTGGCATTCCACTCACCAGGCCTGGAATGGAACATCACACGTGTCGTTGGAAAGCAGCTTGGGGGTAGTGACCACAGACCAGTATTTCTGGAAATCCACAATGAATTTACCAGGGACAGCAGCACGCTCACTAGGTGGAACTATAAGAGGGCAGACTGGAAAATGTACCAGCATTTAACCAGTGTTCTAGCTAAGGACATGAACTTGGACAAAGACATCAATAGAGCAGTGAGTGAATTTAATAGATGTATACTACATGCTGCTAGTAAAACCATACCCAGGGGGGCACGAAAAAACTACAAACCCTACTGGAATGGTGAACTGGAAAAGCTGCAAAATGAGATGGAAACATCCAGACAGCAGGCTGAGAACAGACCTAGCCAAGAACATCACAACAAATATCAGCAAACAAAGGCTAAATTTCAAAGAGCCAAGTTACAAGCCAGACGGAGCAGCTGGAAAGAAAAAACAGAGTCGCTGAACCTAGAAAGAGATACTAGGAAATTATGGAAACTTGTAAAACAACTAAATGATGAAGGTACAGGGAGAAATACCAGGATCACACTTTATAAAGATAGAAACATTTTAACAGGTAAACATGCAGCTGATTACTTTGCAGATTCCTTTGCAGAAGACAATAACATCAAAGTCAGCCCAGACAAACAACAGGAGGTTCGTGAGAACCAGCAAAACATTGGACAAGGCGAACCTATACCTGAAGTCATGGAGGCACCAATCACAATGAGAGAACTGGAGCATGCAATATCCAAATTGAAAATGAAAAAGTCCCCTGGAGCTGATGGAGTGTCCAATGAAATGATTAGAAACCTGGGAATTGCAGCAAGAGCAAAGCTACTGCAGATCTTTAACACAAGCTGGTCCACGGGTAATGTACCACAGGCGTGGAGAGAAGCAATAATGATACCACTCCTCAAATCAGGAAAAGATGGCAACACAGTCCCCAACTACAGGCCCATCAGCCTCACAAGCTGTCTATGCAAAACAATGGAACGCATTATCAATCTTAGGATGCAGTGGTACCTTGAAAGTGAAAACCTTCTGGTATCACAGCAAGCAGGTTTCAGACAGTGCTACTCTACTGAAGATCAGGCAACCTACCTCTCCCAAGAGATTGAGGATGCCTTCCAAGATAAGAAACTGGTACTAGCAGCATGGATAGACCTCAGAAAAGCATTTGATAAGGTCTGGAAAGAAGGGCTCCTAAATAAATTGCGAAATTGCAGGGTTAGCTCAAGAATGTACAAATGGGTAAAAGCATACCTGCATAATAGAAGAGCCAGGGTACAATTAGATGGTCGCAAGAGCAAGAAAGTTCTACTGCGTCATGGAGTCCCCCAGGGAGGAGTCCTGTCGCCCACACTTTTCTTGGTTTACATCAATGACCTAGTTGCTGAACTACCACACGGGATCAAAGTGGCAATGTATGCTGACGACCTGGTGATCTGGTGCACAGAAGAACATGCGACAGTGGCCACTAAACAAATGCAAAGAGCTATCGATTCCCTAACCATATGGGCTAATAGATGGTGCGTCAGCATTAACACAGATAAGTGCAGCACTACACTTTTTACCCTCTCACCAAAACAAAAAGCCGGTCATATCAAGATAGATGGAGAGCTCTTGAAAGAAGACAAACAACCCACATACCTCGGAGTTACTTTTGATGATAAACTGACATGGAAGCAGCACATAAACAAAGCAACAACAAAAGCCAGGAGGAAGTTAGCTATCCTGAGAAAACTAAGTGGAACCACATGGGGAGCCAGTGGGAATATACTCAGTAAAGTTTACCAGCAAGGCATAAGACCACACCTGGAATATGGTTCAGCTGCGTGGTGTCCTGCATCAAACACCACATTACAAGATCTAGATAAAGTGCAAAACCAGGCACTTAGAATAATGTTGGGAGCAATGAAATCAACACCCATAGCAGAGATGCAGAAAATGGGAAGAATGCAAACACTTGGCGAACGCAGAGACACAAAAGTACTAATTCAGGCAGAAAAGTTTCAGTGTATGCCAAGTCATCCAATGAAGGAAAGATTCCAAAATCTAGCAATGGGACGATTGAAAAGAAGCAGCTTTATCCATCAAGCTAAACGACTCCGCAGACAACTAACAGACCTACCTGAAGTTGACAGCCCGTTAAGGCCTGTACCAGAACAAACCCCGTGGAGTGAAAGACATGGAATGCCAATATACATTCAGACCCATGTGAAAGGAATACTAAGCGAGGACGAACAGAACAGTGTGCAGCGAAGGACAGTCACCCTCAGTTTCCTGGATGAGGAATATCCACAAGATATATGGGTCAGAGTATACACAGATGGATCAGCACAAAATGCCGTGAGGAATGGAGGTGCAGGTGTATATATAGAATATCCACACAAGCCTAGAGATACAATCAGAACGCCGACAGGAAAATTCTGCAATAATTATGATGCAGAAATCCAGGCAATTAGTGTGGCAGCTAAAAAACTGCTGAACTCCAACTCTGACCTACAGCCTGTGGTATTCCTGACAGATGCAAGGTCAGTGCTTCAAGCTCTCCAGTCTGAAAAACTAACAGACTTGAAAAAACTACTTAGCGAATTGTCTTACCAGTATAGGGTAACCATGCAGTGGATACCCTCTCACTGTGGAATACCAGGAAATGAAAAAGCAGACCAACTGGCTAAGGAAGGTGCTGCCGAAGACCAACCAGATATACCAATCACCTACCATCAGAAAAAACAGATGATCAAGTCAATAAGAAAGCCACAAACACCAACACAAGATGACTATCATATTATGAACAGACCAGAGCAAGTTATAATTCTACGTCTCAGAACAGGACACAACCGACTCCGCAGTCACATGTATACAAAGTTCAAGATTGGCAACACGGCCATGTGTACATGTGGACAGGCAGCACAGAGTGCCAAACATATACTTCAAGAGTGTTCTGAGCATGAAACGCTGAGGCAGACATATTGGCCAGAGGAAACAACACTGGAATCAAAACTCTATGGGACACTGTATGAACTACAAAAGACAGTGAGTTTTATTAAGGAGACAGAATTACAGATATAGACATGTTTCAAGTGAACGAAAGAAGAAGAAGAAGAATACAAGTCGAGGCCAATATTCTTATTTTACCATATATTTTATTTTTATATTAAATTAATTAATATATAGTGATATTCAATAATATGTAAAGTTGTAAACAACATTAAAAGAAATAGAGTTTCTTGAAATATTTAAATAAAAACAAACTTTTTTATTATTAATGGGAGCCTTGCCCTTGCGTGGTCTTGGCCAGTTTCCTCAATATCGACAACATACTTTGTCACTTTGAGTTTGACACTACGCTGTGGATTTAGCACTGCTTTCCAGTGAGATAAAATTTATACAGGAAACGTGAAGAGTCTGTGTGCCATTTGAAATTGCTTGGTGTGCCAAGTGTGGCACGCGTGCCATAGGTTGCCGACCCCTGCTGTAGACGATCGCTTGTGGATTATCAGGGATATTGACACTTCATTGTTTGCCTGTGTGTTTCAGGAATCCAAATGGAGAACAATGAATAGTACCACTTTTACCATTTCGTAAGAGGCGACTAATGAATTTTAGGGTGGAGCTAACAGCAAAATACCATATAGGATCAGTGATACAGAAGTCATACTTAAGTCGGATGTGTCAAGCCAAAAGGCGCAGATAACATATCAAATCAGAAAATAGTGCATTCGGACTACATCCTGCAGATCAGCAGGAGTTTGATAATGAATATTAAAGAAAACCTTTTACAGAATACTTGTAGGATATCAATTAATGTTAATTTTTGCGAATATAGCAATATATGTGTGCCCGGCATGAAGTGGATCTGTGTCTTATAAGTGTCATACTGGACCTTGTGATCTATGTCTTACCAGTGTCATACTGGACCTTGTGATCTATGTCTTACCAGTGTCATACTGGACCTTGTGATCTGTATCTTACCAGTGTCATACTGGACCTTGTGATCTGTAACTTACCAGTGTCATACTGGACCTTGTGATCTGTATCTTACCAGTGTCATACTGGACCTTGTGATCTGTATCTTACCAGTGTCATACTGGACCGTGTGATCTATGTCTTACCAGTGTCATACTGGACCTTGTGATCTATGTATCTTACCAGTGTCATACTGGACCTTGTGATCTATGTCTTACCAGTGTCATACTGGACCTTGTGATCTGTATCTTACCAGTGTCATACTGGACCTTGTGATCTATGTCTTACCAGTGTCATACTGGACCTTGTGATCTATGTATCTTACCAGTGTCATACTGGACCTTGTGATCTGTAACTTACCAGTGTCATACTGGACCGTGTGATCTATGTATCTTACCAGTGTCATACTGGACCTTGTGATCTGTATCTTACCAGTGTCATACTGGACCGTGTGATCTATGTATCTTACCAGTGTCATACTGGACCTTGTGATCTATGTCTTACCAGTGTCATACTGGACCTTGTGATCTATGTCTTACCAGTGTCATACTGGACCTTGTGATCTATGTCTTACCAGTGTCATACTGGACCTTGTGATCTATGTCTTACCAGTGTCATACTGGACCTTGTGATCTATGTCTTACCAGTGTCATACTGGACCTTGTGATCTATGTCTTACCAGTGTCATACTGGACCTTGTGATCTGTATCTTACCAGTGTCTTACTGGACCTTGTGATCTGTAACTTACCAGTGTCATACTGGACCTTGTGATCTGTATCTTACCAGTGTCATACTGGACCTTGTGATCTGTATCTTACCAGTGTCATACTGGACCTTGTGATCTGTAACTTACCAGTGTCATACTGGACCTTGTGATCTGTATCTTACCAGTGTCATACTGGACCTTGTGATCTGTATCTTACCAGTGTCATACTGGACCTTGTGATCTGTATCTTACCAGTGTCATACTGGACCTTGTGATCTGTAACTTACCAGTGTCATACTGGACCTTGTGATCTGTATCTTACCAGTGTCATACTGGACCGTGAGATCTGCATCTTACCAGTGTCATACTGGACCTTGTGATCTGTAACTTACCAGTGTCATACTGGACCTTGTGATCTGTATCTTACCAGTGTCATACTGGACCTTGTGATCTGTAACTTACCAGTGTCATACTGGACCTTGTGATCTGTATCTTACCAGTGTCATACTGGACCTTGTGATCTGTAACTTACCAGTGTCATACTGGACCTTGTGATCTGTATCTTACCAGTGTCATACTGGACCTTGTGATCTGTAACTTACCAGTGTCATACTGGACCTTGTGATCTGTAACTTACCAGTGTCATACTGGACCTTGTGATCTGTAACTTACCAGTGTCATACTGGACCTTGTGATCTGTAACTTACCAGTGTCATACTGGACCTTGTGATCTGTAACTTACCAGTGTCATACTGGACCTTGTGATCTGTAACTTACCAGTGTCATACTGGACCGTGTGATCTGTAACTTACCAGTGTCATACTGGACCTTGTGATCTGTAACTTACCAGTGTCATACTGGACCTTGTGATCTGTATCTTACCAGTGTCATACTGGACCTTGTGATCTGTAACTTACCAGTGTCATACTGGACCGTGTGATCTGTAACTTACCAGTGTCATACTGGACCTTGTGATCTGTAACTTACCAGTGTCATACTGGACCTTGTGATCTGTAACTTACCAGTGTCATACTGGACCTTGTGATCTGTAACTTACCAGTGTCATACTGGACCTTGTGATCTGTAACTTACCAGTGTCATACTGGACCTTGTGATCTGTAACTTACCAGTGTCATACTGGACCTTGTGATCTGTAACTTACCAGTGTCATACTGGACCTTGTGATATGTATCTTACCAGTGTCATACTGGACCTTGTGATCTGTATCTTACCAGTGTCATACTGGACCTTGTGATCTGTAACTTACCAGTGTCATACTGGACCTTGTGATCTGTATCTTACCAGTGTCATACTGGACCTTGTGATCTGTAACTTACCAGTGTCATACTGGACCTTGTGATCTGTATCTTACCAGTGTCATACTGGACCGTGTGATCTATGTATCTTACCAGTGTCATACTGGACCTTGTGATCTATGTCTTACCAGTGTCATACTGGACCTTGTGATCTATGTATCTTACCAGTGTCATACTGGACCTTGTGATCTATGTCTTACCAGTGTCATACTGGACCTGTGATCTGTATCTTACCAGTGTCATACTGGACCTTGTGATCTGTATCTTACCAGTGTCATACTGGACCTTGTGATCTGTGTATCTTACCAGTGTCATACTGGACCGTGTGATCTATGTATCTTACCAGTGTCATACTGGACCTTGTGATCTATGTCTTACCAGTGTCATACTGGACCTTGTGATCTATGTATCTTACCAGTGTCATACTGGACCTTGTGATCTGTATCTTACCAGTGTCATACTGGACCTTGTGATCTGTATCTTACCAGTGTCATACTGGACCTTGTGATCTGTAACTTACCAGTGTCATACTGGACCTTGTGATCTGTATCTTACCAGTGTCATACTGGACCGTGAGATCTGCATCTTACCAGTGTCATACTGGACCTTGTGATCTGTAACTTACCAGTGTCATACTGGACCTTGTGATCTGTATCTTACCAGTGTCATACTGGACCTTGTGATCTGTAACTTACCAGTGTCATACTGGACCTTGTGATCTGTATCTTACCAGTGTCATACTGGACCTTGTGATCTGTAACTTACCAGTGTCATACTGGACCTTGTGATCTGTATCTTACCAGTGTCATACTGGACCTTGTGATCTGTAACTTACCAGTGTCATAATGGACCTTGTGATCTGTAACTTACCAGTGTCATACTGGACCTTGTGATCTGTAACTTACCAGTGTCATACTGGACCTTGTGATCTGTAACTTACCAGTGTCATACTGGACCTTGTGATCTGTAACTTACCAGTGTCATACTGGACCTTGTGATCTGTAACTTACCAGTGTCATACTGGACCGTGTGATCTGTAACTTACCAGTGTCATACTGGACCTTGTGATCTGTAACTTACCAGTGTCATACTGGACCTTGTGATCTGTATCTTACCAGTGTCATACTGGACCTTGTGATCTGTAACTTACCAGTGTCATACTGGACCGTGTGATCTGTAACTTACCAGTGTCATACTGGACCTTGTGATCTGTAACTTACCAGTGTCATACTGGACCTTGTGATCTGTAACTTACCAGTGTCATACTGGACCTTGTGATCTGTAACTTACCAGTGTCATACTGGACCTTGTGATCTGTAACTTACCAGTGTCATACTGGACCTTGTGATCTGTAACTTACCAGTGTCATACTGGACCTTGTGATCTGTGTATCTTACCAGTGTCATACTGGACCGTGTGATCTATGTATCTTACCAGTGTCATACTGGACCTTGTGATCTATGTCTTACCAGTGTCATACTGGACCTTGTGATCTATGTATCTTACCAGTGTCATACTGGACCTTGTGATCTATGTCTTACCAGTGTCATACTGGACCTTGTGATCTGTATCTTACCAGTGTCATACTGGACCTTGTGATCTATGTCTTACCAGTGTCATACTGTACCTTGTGATCTATGTCTTACCAGTGTCATACTGGACCTTGTGATCTGTAACTTACCAGTGTCATACTGGACCTTGTGATCTGTAACTTACCAGTGTCATACTGGACCTTGTGATCTGTAACTTACCAGTGTCATACTGGACCTTGTGATCTGTATCTTACCAGTGTCATACTGGACCTTGTGATCTGTAACTTACCAGTGTCATACTGGACCGTGTGATCTATGTATCTTACCAGTGTCATACTGGACCTTGTGATCTGTATCTTACCAGTGTCATACTGGACCGTGTGATCTATGTATCTTACCAGTGTCATACTGGACCTTGTGATCTATGTCTTACCAGTGTCATACTGGACCTTGTGATCTATGTATCTTACCAGTGTCATACTGGACCTTGTGATCTATGTCTTACCAGTGTCATACTGGACCGTGTGATCTGTATCTTACCAGTGTCATACTGGACCTTGTGATCTATGTCTTACCAGTGTCATACTGGACCTTGTGATCTATGTCTTACCAGTGTCATACTGTACCTTGTGATCTGTATCTTACCAGTGTCATACTGGACCTTGTGATCTATGTCTTACCAGTGTCATACTGGACCTTGTGATCTATGTCTTACCAGTGTCATACTGGACCTTGTGATCTATGTCTTACCAGTGTCATACTGGACCTTGTGATCTATGTCTTACCAGTGTCATACTGGACCTTGTGATCTATGTCTTACCAGTGTCATACTGGACCTTGTGATCTATGTCTTACCAGTGTCATACTGTACCTTGTGATCTGTATCTTACCAGTGTCATACTGTACCTTGTGATCTATGTGTCTTACCAGTGTCATACTTGACCTTGTGATCTATGTGTCTTACCAGTGTCATACTTGACCTTGTGATCTATGTGTCTTACCAGTGTCATACAGGTCCAACAACTGTGCCACATATTATTTCTGGTAGATCATTGGACTACATAGCGATACCTTTACCCCAGTAAAAATTCATACTGAATTTCTTTTGAATACCTTTTATTTTGTATGCCCAGTTGTCCACTACTCAATGGTAGAGTGCATATCCTAACTCAATTTCTTACTTTTGTCAAATACTCCCCATGGATGTCGAAGAGGTGCAGGAAAGTGGACATTGCACTTTTGTCCTCCTGTGCAGACTCCTAGGTAATGGAGAATGTCTGATGTAACATCACTGCAGATGGATCAACAAATCTAACGGAAGAATGATAGCCATGAAGTATATGCTATGCTTCTATCAGGACATGTTTATTCTGGTAAACTGCTGCACTTGAATATCTCCCTTCGAGGATCAAAACCTAACACAACCATGTCTGGAGAAGACCCGTGCTTTGGTCAGAAAGGATATGGGTTTTCAAGAGCTACCTGCTCATAATGAAAGTATTACCTATAACCTGTATAATAGATAAGAAAAATCGTCATGCAACAAACGCTATTTAAACCAAGTCCACTCAGATTGCCCCAACTCGCCTCACAACATGAGTCAACAACAGCGTTACGTCTTCGATAACACTGAATTCCTAAAGAGATGCTATTTCAGTCAAGACTTTCAATGTGTATATCTCCAAGCTACTATGAATATATCTCCAAGATACTATGAATATATTTCCAAACTACTATGAATATATCTCCAAGCTATTATGAATATATCCCCAAAATAATATAAATATATACCAGTCGAACGACACACAGACAACAACAACAACAATATATCCCCATGCTATTAGGAATATATCCCCAAAATACTATGAATATAGACTAGTCGAAAGACAGAAAATAACAACAATATATCCCCAAGCTACTATGACTATATTCAAGTTTGAACGTTATTCGCTCAGTCGTCACTTGAGGATTATTTTGATTGTATTATGTGTTATTTTAAGTGAATGACTAATAACTGTACTGTGCAGATAATTCCTTGTGTGTTTTCTAGTGTGGAAAGTTGAATATTCCTGGAGGGATGTCTGGAGTTTAGTCGTTGATCGTGCCGTCATGATATTCGCTAGGCGCGAACAAGGAAGCGACCGATAGCCACCGGTATAAGTGGTAGCTCTGCAACTGGGCAGGGCGGGGCACCCATTTGTCCCGACATAAAATATTGTCAAAGGGAGCGGATACAAATGGATATCCCCCATATGGATATGGAAAGCAACGGGAAACTACCACATTATTCTCCCAAGATGAAAGTCATGGCGACACAAAGAAGTAGGCCTACAGTTAGTGTTAATATAGCAACATGGAACGTCAGATCGTTAGCGCAGTGTGGTAAATTAGACAACATCAAGCAAGAAATGGAAAGAATGAACGTAAATATCCTAGGAATGAGCGAAATGAGGTGGACTGGGGCAGGAGAGATACAGTCAGATAAATTTAAAGTATTATACTCAGGAGGACAAAAACACGAGAGGGGGGTAGGAGTATTATTAGACACAGAAACAGGAAAAACGGTGAAGGGTTTTATGGCAATATCAGATCGGGTAATATTAGTTAAATTAACAGGAAAACCGTTGGATATCAACATTGTGCAGGTATATGCACCTACATCAAGCAGTTCAGAGGAGGACATCGAAATTTTCTATGAAAATCTAGAAATCGCAATGAAACAGTGTAAAAATCAGGAAGTAACTATAGTAATGGGGGACTTTAACGCAAAAGTAGGTGAAACAGAAATAAAAGATGTGACAGGAAGATTTGGTTTAGGAACTAAGAATGAAAGAGGTGATTTATTGATAGAGTGGGCACAGGTACATAACTTAATAATAGGGAATACATGGTTCAAGCAACATCCAAGAAGGCTGTGTACATGGATTAGCCTAGGTGATAATACTCGGAACCAAATTGATTACATTTTAGTCTCTAAAAGACATAGAAACAGCATTAGAACTATGAAAACAATGCCAGGTGCTGACTGCAACATTGATCATATACTAGTGGTAGCGAAATTGTGTATAAGATTAAAGAAGATAAAGAGAGCACCAAGGAATATGAAATTAGATTTAGCTTTATTGAAATCAGATGCTGACATTAAAGAAAGATACAATATAATTGTACAAAATAGATACAATGCCATTGCAAAGGTTCAGAGTATTGAAGATCAATGGAACATGCTAAAACAGTCGATAAACCAAACATCTAAAGAGATAATACCAAAAGTAAAACATACATCAAAACAAAAATGGATGACAGAAGAAATATTAGAATTGATGAGCACCAGAAGGAAAAATAAACACAAGATAGTGGAATATCAGAAAATACATAAGGAGATACGAGAGAAATGCAAAATAGCAAAAGAAAGCTGGCTGAACAAGAAATGCACAGAAATAGAATTGCATTACAACCAAGATACAACATTATTATATAAGAAAATTGAGATGATAACAGGAAAGAGAACGCAAACAGTTACAGGGTGTCTAAAATGTAAGACAGGGTGTAACAGTATATTCTTGATGAAGGGATGTGTTACAGTATATTACTTTTGTGTTCCGAACCCTGGGTTCTATGTTTGATCAACAATGACTGCTAAAGTAGATCTCTTCTTGGTTTTAATAAGTGCTTATCAATGAACACAGAGGCACTTCTTATTACATAATCAGAATGTCGTTTAATATAATTTCAAACCAATGACATGAATCAATATTAAACTCTGGAGTAATTAATATCTCCGCGACGTATGATACATCACCAATACAAAATGCTAAGGTTTCACGAACTACTCTAGCACATCCAGGAATTATAGGCACATTATAATATAAGCTTACTGAGATTATAGACTATCTCATTATTCTACTATTAATCTCACTTTTGCTCGACTATCTTTCTTTCTATTTCAAGTCGGACCGACCTTCTAACAAGACTGCAGCTCTCTGCCTGTCTGTTGCCAAACTAACTAGGACTTGTCTCTCCGGGGAGACAAGTACTCTGTCGACTGTTTCTGTCGACTGATTCTGTCGACTGATCTTCTGACTCCCTGGGACACTCTCTCTGTGACCGACTCGACTGTGCGTGACCGACTCGGGGCTCTGCTTTTCTGTCTCCCGGTGAGGCCCTCAACCACACCCCTCGTATACTCCCCACCTATCCACTCTCTTCTCGTCCGCACGTCACTGCTTCTGACTCCGCCTCTACATTATCACCTGTCAAACTCCTGTACGCGTTTATTAGAACATGCGTAACGTTTGATGTCCCTCTCTGGTCGGAGGCTATGCCCTTGGCGTTACGCACTTAATACTCTTGCCACTTCCATCTTCCATTGTCTGGTCGTTTCAAGTATTCGCGAGTTCAGACGGCTTGTGTGAGTTTGTAGACTCTTGTCTGAACCTAGTCCAAAAATCTCATTGTCCTTTCTGGGGTGTGGTGTAATGGCGTCGTCTGCCAACTGCGATCGAGTGCGTGGATGCATCTTTCTGATACTTACTTTTGCCCTTGGGCCAACCGTGTAAGCTTGTCTCAGACTTTCTGTCTGACATCTGCGCGACAACTCGTCTGCAATTTAAGGTATCTGTATCAACATTTTCACAGGAGCAAAACATTCGATGTGTTGCATTTCCCCAGTTCATCTCTTGCTAACCGTGAAGGGTTCTCACTTCTTACTGTGAAACCCCCTGCCTGCGAAGGGTTCTGCAACCAGATACTATCACAAGGGCAGGTATTAATGGGAATAGATCACATAGTACAGAGATGGTCAGAATATATCAAAGAAATTTATGATGACAATAGACCAGAAATAAACATACAAGATACGGCGAGGGTCCATCAATACTCGCAGCAGAAGTAAGGGAGGCACTAAGACACATGAAATATGGCAAAGTCCCAGGTCCAGATAATATCACATTAGAAGAATTCGCAGCTTTAGATGACTTTGGAGTTGAAATAATCACAGTAGTAGTCACAGAAAGCAAAGAGAAAGGCCTCTTCCTAAATATCAAGAAAACAGAAGTAATGGTTATTTCAAAGAAAGAAAATAACACACCTTGCAAGATCATAGTGAATCATATAGTATTAAAACAGGTCCACCAATTCAAATATCTAGGTACAATGATTACAGCAGATGGAAGAAGTTCAACAGAAATAAGATGCAGAATAGGACAGGCAAAAACAACATTCAGAAAAATGAAAAATATACTGTGTAATATGACCTTGTCATTAGAGGTGAGAAAGAAAGTTCTGCAGTGCTATATAACCCATATACTAACATATGAGTGCGAGTCTTGGACAATAAACAAACTGGAAAGTGGGAGATTTGAGGCAACAGAGATGTGGTTCTACAAAAGAATGCTGAGAATACTATGGACTGCCAGAAAAACTAATGTAGAGGTGTTAAAAGAGTTAAATGCGAAACGGACCTTAATCAACAATACAAGAAAAAGGCAATTTTTTTTTTTTGCCACTTCATGAGACAGGCAGGTTTAGAGAACATAATCACAACAGGCAAGATTGAAGGCACCAGAGACAGAGGGCGACAACGTGAGAAAATATTAGACAGTTTGACAACCTGGCACGGCAAAGAAAAAACAATGACTTTGATACATAATACTGTGGACAGATAGCTGTGGAGAGCCATGACCGCCTACGCCACCCGGCATGGCACCTGATGATGATGACTATGAATATATTCCCAAACTACTATGAATATAGACCGGTAAAACGACACACAGACAACAACGCACACTGCTCAGATATGTACACTCGCTGAAATGGACGAATTACATGTAGGTAAAACCCGAGTTTTTAAACACTGTTAATTGTATAATTAAGTCAATCCTATACGCCTTTTAATATTTTTGTAAGAGTTAATTATAAAGCATAATGAAGCAGGCAATGGCGTTGATAGTGTAGGCGTATATGGCGCTCGGGATGAACCTCGGTGACTCTCGAACCTCGATAAAGTGACTCTCGGCCCGACATAGATACTCCACTGGAAGCAAGACAGCTTGTAAAAAAACTAACAAGTTTACAGAAACGTGAAATACGTTCCGCGATGAACATACCATAGAAAATACAAGAAAAACGTAGAACTCATGTTTCATAACTCACCGTGCAAAGAATACGCTAGTTGCTCCGATTGGCGGAATGGGTTAACACAACGCTTGATTTTATTTGTTTGGAAACAAAACAAGGGCTAAAAAAAAAGATTGGAATACAACCAGACTCTTGAAACTTCCACAAAAAATCCTTCATAGCAAAGTTTAAGCTGAAACCGTGACCAATGTTATACGAAAACACGTCAACTCACAGTAATCACAATCACACATGCGCACAAACTATGCGCATTTATACTTTCCCTCGTTGCTTCCCATTCAAGCATGTCCACTTGAGGCTGCAATTTTCATGTCAATTATTATGACTTAACTGTAACATCACTGAATGTTCATGTTTATTGAACCATACAAAAAAAGCTATTCAATACTTCATAAATGGCCATTAGTGAGTTCATAAATCACAATTGCCATATGATTGATTATTTGTCTCCTAATTATTTGTGTTCAGGTGCTTTGTTCAATCTACTGTTTCCGGCCTATTCTCCATGCAGAACAATAATTTATCTGTAGCCCGTTGGTGGGCGTACACCGTGTTTGTATTGTAGTCACATTTGACTTAATTTTTTTTCACATTACCAACGAAGGGGCACCATCAAGCGACCATCGTTATAGGTAGGCCTGTATTTCTAGCTATCCACCCATTTACCCATATATATATATATATATATAACACACACTGGGGAATAGAACAGTTTTGCCTCTTTAGCGATAATTTTATTAATGTTCAAAATACACATGAATTTCATATTTTCTGAAAGCTTGGGATGTACTTATGAGTGAATTGTCATTAATTTTTTCCAACATAGTTCCGGTCCACGCACAAACGCCAACGTCGGACTAGTTGTTGTATCCTGTCGAGGAAGAAATCTGACGTTTTCTCCCGAAACCAGGCATGCACGACTGCTTCCCACTCCTCTTCAGAAGCGTGACGATGTCTCTTGAATCCTTCAGATTCGGGAAGAGAAAAATGTTACAAGGTGCCAGATCGGGGCTGTACGACGGGTGCGGTAAAATGTTATCAAACTTGAGACGCTCCAGTGCAGCTACTGTTTGTCGACTTGTGTGTGGGCGAGCATTGTCGCGCTGAAGAACTGCGGATTTGCCCACATAAAAATGCAGCAGTCGTATTCGGAGTTTCATCAAGGTTGTCACATTCAGATTGGAGTTGACGGTATTGCCGTGTTAAAAAAAATTCCATGTTCATTACACTATCGCAGTCCCAAAAGCTGGTCATCAACACTTTCCCCGCCAAAGCGATAACCTTGAACTTTCTTGGTGACAGTGGGAGTTCTTATGCATGTACTCCATGGGCTGACAATTGTTTTCGGGGTCAGAATGAAGTGTCCATGACTCGTCGCCAGTAACAATTCTGTGGATAAAGGCATCACCTTCCTGTTCATATCGCGTCAGAAGTTCCTGACACTTCTGCTGTCACCGCTGTTTCATTTCTCGTGTCAGCATTCGAGGTACCCATCTCGCACATACTTGTCACACTTTCTTTTGAATGCGCATATTGATATGATTAATTAGTTGTGTGCGGGGGTAGTTTTGTGAGAGTGTGGTCTTTAATTTGCTTTATGCGAATGTCAACCAATACATACTTGGGGTGCATCATTTTCTTCTTTTGCGTAATAACTATATAAACTTTCTTCTCTCTTGAAACTAAATAACTACCCCCAGGAGAGGTTGTGTCCCCTGGTTATAAGGCCTTGCATGAGTAAATGGATATGAATCTTAATAAGGAATTCGTTGTCATAGCCCGAAAACAGATTGTCATTCACTCCTGCGACGCCTCACAGCATAAGCAGAGAAAAGACAATAGCTAGATAGTTGTGATTGAGGCAGCTTTCATTGAGTAGGTTTATGTAATCTTGCAGCTCTTCACTTGAACTGTTAAGTGGGCACTAATTGTCAGCAAATCATAGTTCAGTTAGGTCATTTGGATGGTGTCTAGTGGTGTTTTTACTGCTTTGGTAATATTATCCATATAGATAATAAACAATAACGGTGATCAGACACAACCTCTGTCTAATTTCTGATAGTATGTGTTAGATTCTGTTAAATGTCTATTTTCTGGTATTCAAGAGGTCTTTAAAATATTCTTTCCATCTTTCTTTGGTCTTATCTTCCTCATATATGGGAATGCCCCACCTGTCATTAACATATTCTATTGGCTGAAAATGTTGGTCTCGTGTCATTTTTGCTACAGCTTTATAGAACTGTCTTCTGGACTCTATGCACAGTCTGCTAGGCTTTTCTCCATATACATGATCCAAGAATTTTCCTTTTCTTGTTTGATTACTCTTACAGATTACAAGGTGGTGCTCTGTTGTTACTATGGTATTGGGAATGACTTTGGCATTTCTAGCAGTGTGTCTTCCTGCTTGTCATGTCAGTATGAAATCTATCTGAGCAGTTTGACCAGGATTATCCCATTTATATCATGTGTGTAGTTTACTCATTTTATACTCATAGAAACTGTTGGTGATGTAGTGCCCGTGTTCTATACGGTTCTCTAAAATGTGTTGTCCATTGTAGTTGCAAACTGGTCAGTTCTTTTTCTGCGTTCGTTCTTAAACTCCTGCAGAATAGCAGAATGTAGTCCAGAGAACGGAATGCGTTGTATCATGGTTTACAGCATTGCTGCAATATCTGTGCATTTTGGCCTGACACATCTGACTTTCAGCATGGCTTTGGGTCACTGACCCTATATGGGATGTGACAACCAACTCCATCCCATAACCCCCTTAGTCACCTGTTACAACATGCATGGAAGGTAAACAGTGTTGTTATTCTTTGCTCCCCCTTCAGGTCCCAGCACCACACGGGTGAAATTGTATCAGTAAAGTATTAATGTTAGTCCCTTTCTCCAAACAATTATCATATGCCTCCTGTAAGTGAATAAAGACAGCAACTGTACCCTTCCCTTCCAGAAAACTGTCTTTCACATTCTGAGTAAAGAGAAAGAGTTGGTCTTCAGATCTTGATCTTCTGCAGAAACATGCTTGAGAGTTCTGCAAGTTCTTGGAAGTGAATGATGAGATTGGCTGAAAGCTTTTCATGCCAACTTCATGCTCATCTTTCTTCACTATTGTTTGTTTGTTTGTTTTTCGTTCGCTCCATTGTAACCATCACGGATATCCGAGCGATTTCCGCCGGGAGCGTGATTACGTTGTGCCACCGTTATGCGCCTTGTAGGCCTAGCACATCCGATTTCGGCATGCCTTGACAATTCGGGTGGGCTACCCTTAGCCTGTGACAGCCTCTATATCTGTCTCCAGGCACGCGTAGCGGAGACTCTTCGCCAAGACGATTTTTTGCTATCGTCTGACTCGAACGAGGTGTTCCACTGTCTATGAACTTGCCTCGTGTAATTAGACGTGCTGTGCCTGTGCCCATTGGGTACTGAACCGTTTCTCATCCGTGGGCCTGGTTCCTTAAGGGGAAGAACTCAACAGAGGAGTTGGACCATGGCTCTTTCGCCCTCTTAGCCGAGGTGTCATTCACCGACATCGTGTACCCCTTGTCCAAGTTCGAGTCTCACACCACGCGTTTGAGAGCAAGGCGTTCTCGAGCTGAGCGTCCTTGTCCCAATAGCGCCTGAGCCCATCAGGTACTGAACCCTTTCTCTCTTCAAGTGTATTTCCGGTGTAGGAAAACCTGACAGTAGAGTTGGGCCAGGGCTAAATCGTTGTCCCTTTTGTGCCTGAGCGCATCGAGTACGGAACCCTTTCTCTTCGCGAGCATATTTCCGGTTTAGGAAGGTTCGACATTAGAGTTGGGTTAGGTCTTCTTGCTTTACCAAACGCCAATGGATGGGTCTGGGTCTCTGCCTGTAAGGAACACGGATAACTAGAAGCTCGTCTCGAGCTGACGGAGCTTGTAGTTCCCCTTTCCTAGGGACTTTTCACTTTCTATTTGCAGTTCGCGCTGCCCTCTAGCGCTGTTCTGCCCTTTCATTGTTTCATTGTACTCGGTATGAAATATATTTGTCATGCATCTATCTTTACGTGCATTTTACATTGGCCGCCCCTCCAATGTTCGGACTGGACTGACTTGCTTCACTGTATGTCGACAGTGTCGCTATATGTGGTGATGCTGGTGGTGTCGGAGATATTGTCTGTCTCTTGTGCAGTCAAATCTCTTTCCATCTGCTACCTCCACATTCTCGGACACGATCACCAAATGATTTGGCCAGAATCAGCTCGAGCTGCTGTATTTCTGTTTCCAGGGTGCACCGCGTGGAGGTACATTTGGGATCTTGGTTATCTGCTAACCCTGGGTCCGCCTAGAGCAATGCGTTCCCTTTGCACCCCTCTTCACTATTGACATGACAACAACAATCCTCTAGACTGTTAGTATGATTCAATTTTTTTTTTTTGCATGGTTTTATTTCTGAAGTTTAGGAGTCCTATTTTTCCTTTGGTTCCTAGGTGTTGCATCATTACATTTGATATTTTATCTTGACCTGATGCAACTAACCAGTGTTAGCATTACCATTTATTATGTCCCTTTGTTCGTGCTAATCTCACTAATTACTGCTGGGAGGGGAGGCAGAGTATTTTAGTTGTTTGGGGGGGGGGATTTATGGTTAGGGGTTGGTTAGATGTTTAGAATTTGGGAGAGGATCGCTTTCACAGTTGGAGTTAGGATTTGGAACAGTGTATCTGATAGGTAGGGATGAGTGTTATATTGTGGAGAGGGTTGGTGTTGGTGGGTTTATAGGGATGGGTGGCCTGTATCTGCTCGTTTTCTTCCATATGACATGGAAAGGATTGACATTGTTCTGGAGCCTATTTTGCCACATGAACTCTGCTATGTAGCTGTTTAATAACAGGAAAGACCGAAGACAACGCTCAGAACAACATTTATGAATGAATAAAAATCAACAGGCATAAAGGCACAAGACCTGCAATCCTTGGCAACTGACAGACAGGCATGGAGAACTATGACATCCGCCCTATGTGCCAAACTTGGCAAAAGAGGAACTCACTGACTGATATTGTTCCACTGTGTTTCTTATTTTACTACTTCGCACTTCCCCACATTCACTCCACTGTTTTTGGTATGGGCCCCGGCTACCTGATCCTCAAAGTTGTATCTGTGGTTCACTGTTAGATGATTGAAGTCTTGCTCTCCCAATCTTGGTAGTTTTATATCCTTTCCAACAATCAGACTATATCATTTATCCAGGCTCAATATTGTCATCAATCACCTTATCTTCTACTTGCAGCAAGAAAACGCCTTTTGTCTCACGACATAGGCAACCAAATACCCAATAATGGGGCAACACTTTACCAGAGTTTGCCTTTATTGTGGTAAATAGGATTTCGTCTACCTTGACGATCATTCCTTCCCCTCCAATACATCTTCGTGGCAGCTGTAGACACAAACTTCCTGCACAAACGTGTTCAATTCAACAACTGTGTCTTGCTAACCTGCAGTTCACGAACTCACCAGTTAGCAGATGTCATCTAGAAAGCTCATCCCTAAATGAAACTGCATATTTTTTACAAATGACATATTCGTGCATTGTAAGAATGTGTCGACGTCTGCATTTATGCACTGTCGGTATCGCTTTACATTGAAATACCATTGAATCCGTCCATCATTGTTGTACAATATGATCATTGGATGACCCTGACCGCACATCTTGTCATGTTGTAGCACTCCTCATGTTTGTAACAAATGTACAGTGTCTTTTTCAGTAGCTGGATAGCTCAGTAGACAGACATCGATTGCATAAGCCATTTTGTTTTGCTGACGAGTGGACACAAAACATGCACGCACTGTGTCTTGCGCACAACACACATTAAAAGGTTGAATGAAATGCGCAAACAGTGTCTGCACATGTCATTAACACTGCTAGCCAACAATCCTGAGCATTTCTATCTCTCATTACCAAGGCTGTTTGTAAATCTTAGAGAAATTTTGAGCGTTGGTGTTTGAAAATAAAAAAAAAATGGAAAACACGTCATATCAAAATGAAATTTTCAGAGAGACACAACAGATGTTCTTTATGCGCAATAAACTTAATTTGTGCAACTTAGTCACGTGATCATGGCAGTCATCTTGAATTAAATATTTTATTCTATTTATAGATATTTGCAGGTGCTTTTCGAAATAATTTTTTCTGAATTTCAGATGAACGTGCTCATAGTCATTGCACTAAAATGTTAAGAATATGGACAGTAATCAATAAAATGTACATTAAATTTAACAAATAATCATAACGTACATTTCATTGCAAACAAACAATACAATTTTGTAATAAAAAATGAAATTGTTTTTATTGTATTTTAATTTCTTGAGTAAATTATGTGTCTATGGATTCTAGTAATGAATAATTGTGAATGTTTTGAACAGTTCTGTACCTCTTGTTAGTCTGAACTGCTTTCTTCATTAGTGGTCGTTGAAGTTATAGGCATGAGTCTCTGCAAGAATCTCCTTTGATGTTGCTGATAATTATCAACAGTGTGATATAATCTGAAGCAAGGCATCATGCAGAGGTACATTGCAATCAGGGCTGTACGTACAAATAATTTAAATCCCCACTTTGTGGGTTTTGCTGGTAGGTATTGCTTGAAATATATGCGCCTTTTCAACAACACCATCGATTTGTCTATTGCCAACTCACGACCAGGTGTGTAATGTTGAGTGTAGGTTAGCAAAACAATGTCAAGAAGAGGTCTTATCTTGAACAGGGGGTCATATCCAGGCTGTCCCCGTGGAATTCTAACCTGATTATTATTGAAGTTCAGGTTTCTTCTGTGAAGCAGTTGATATCTGTTCCTACTCATGACTGTTAAATAGGGTGTGACTTTCAACCAATAGTCCTTACACCAGTAGTCAGAAACTGCTGGTTTGCAACATATTCCCATTGCAATATGTAGACCAATGAAAGCAGAGATCTCAACTGCATCAGTTCTGTCCAAGACAACTTCTTGAATTTAGCACTGCCTGTGTACTCAGTTAAGTGGTTTTCACGATATCTATTCACTTCTGTGATATGATGAATGACAGCATCAGGGGAACACAATTTTGAAAAAATCATTTCACTGAAACCCATCCCGACATCTGTGCACATCATGACACCTTGTTGTTCACTGTATGGAACAACAGTAACAGTATTCAGCTCAACAAGTTAGTTTTTAGCAAACTATCTCCATGCCAAACGATTGTTTTGCATGTCAATCATTTCATGGCCAATTCTGCTACGCCTACTTTCACTTTCAAACATATTTACACTTATCAAATCACCTGCATCGCTTTATGCTGTGATTATCTAAATTATCACTATGCCTATCGAAACTGATCCATGAAACATCACTTTCAGCTTCAAATTCACTCCAAGAATCAGAATCCTCTCTGCTGTATTGATGGTCAACAGTTTCTGCCATGGTAATTATATCTAACAGGCAAACTTGCACAAAAACAATCAGATTTTAATAATTTTTAGCCACCAAATACCATTACGTGTTGTAACTCATGGGAGCAGCCATTTCGGAATGGCGTATTGCCTC
This sequence comes from Meghimatium bilineatum, assembly GCA_034231615.1. Lineage (NCBI taxonomy): Eukaryota > Metazoa > Mollusca > Gastropoda > Stylommatophora > Philomycidae > Meghimatium > Meghimatium bilineatum. The sequence continues at coordinate 15,384,396 of CM067322.1, forward strand.
AGATGAGGTATATTTAGTAACAATATCACTACGGTGGCCGTATTTCTGATGCATCATAGCAATTTCGACGATCGGCGAAATTGGTCTCCAAGGTCCAGTACCAGAAATTCAACTATTGTCGGCAAAGTGTGAAAAGATGTGACCCTGTCCACTGAGACCTGCATAGTACCCTTCTCTTTCTTTTTTCCTCTTTCTGACAAGTTCTTCAAATTTCTTTGTTCAGAATGTTTATATTTATTTCTGCATCCTCAAGGGATAGTTCTATAGGTTATTTAATAACTTCCAGGATCTCCTGCCATCAGTGCAGCGGTTGAAATAGCTACAAGTGAGTGACCATTTTTGTAGTTTTGCTTTGAGTCTGCCAGTTAGCTCTATTCTGTTTTCATATGTTGGAGCTTATCTGTTCTCTTTCTTTCTTTTCTCCTCTTTCTAAGTTCTTCAAGTTTCCTTGTCCAGAATGCTTATATTTATTTCTTCATCATCAAGGGATAGTTAGTTCTATAGGTTGTATAAAGTATGGTTGATGTTTCTGTAAAAGTTGTTTAAATCTCTACTTCTGTCAATTTTTGCCATGTTTTTGTCAGTGAAAGTTTAGAGTCGTTCTTAGTCCACTCTTTTGTGGCTCAAATGAGGTATTTTTCATGACGGTTACTTGTTTGTAAGATTTGGAAGAGTATGTGGACTAATAATTTCCTATATCACCAAGGACTCACAGTGTACGGTTGTTATGATATGATGGTACAGTTGGATCTGAATGTGGAATTATTGTCTTAGTGGAGGAGTGTGTGTGTCGATGAGGAATTTTGTAATATTATTAGGTTGCTAGTGTTGTATAGAACATCTATATAGTTTCTGTCCTTATATAATGTGACAGGTATGTGTGCTTTGAAATCTCCTGCTATGATAGTTCTCTTGGCATCTGTGGTGATATTTCTTTCTTGGAATTAGGTAGGTAGTATGCATTAAGCAGTGTATGCCTCAGGTTATGGTAACATATATTTATTTCTTGAATATCTTTTTCATTCCTAGGATCAAGAATACCATTTTCCAACTGGTCCAGTGCTACATTTGACTTGGCTCTTTCCAGACTTCCATCTATGAGTAGTAGGTCTGAGGTGTACTTCATCAATGTCCATTTCCTGCCACCTACAGCCCAACAGGACAGTCTTGTGTGCCATGTCTGCCAACTTTGGAAAGACAAGTAGGATCGTCATATCCTAGATTGAATAATTACATCTAAATTTTCACTTATTCCAAAATGACAATCAATACAAGGTAACTGCGTGAAACGTAACAACAATTAGACTTACGTAAAACACAGGTTTATATATCGTCTCAATGGGACACCATAGACTATATCTAACACTAGTGGGTAATGATGAGCACATAAGAAATCATAAAAATTACAATACACAAATCATATTCAACGTTTCAACCAAAATGTCTTTATCCAGACACCAACATAACATTAAAAGACGACGAATAGAACAATTATCACAACGTCCAACGGAAATATGGAAATGATATGCCGGAAGGTCAGAAAGTACATAAAAACGTAAATATATGTGGAAACGAAACGAACAAAAAGATGAGTAAATGACGGAACAAAAAGAATAAAGACAAAGACCACACCAGACCAGTACTAGACATAAGAGTGGTCGGAATTGAGTCCAAAAGGCTTGAGTGTACCCATTTCGAAAATGAGACGATTTTCTAGAGCATACCTAGATCTATCATCGGTGGTGCAAGATCTGATGGCGGTGACCTGAATATCCAAAGCACCATGATGACCATCGCCGTTGAAGTGTGTGGCCACAGGAGTGGGTGTTCTGTGCTTGATGGCATGAAGATGGTTACAGAAGCGATCGCTCAATCGTAGGCCGGTTTCACCGATGTACTGTTTGCCACAGCGTTTACATATGATCACGTAAATGACATTACGGGATTCACATGTAAAGGCCTCATCGATGGAGAAAGTGGCCTTGGGAAATGAAATGGAGCGCATCTGAACCACATAAGGACATGTAAAGCAACGGACACGTGAGCAACGAACAGTGCCAAAATGGTCAGGAACAGAAGACTTAAGGTGGCTATGAACCAAGATGTCCCTCAGATTTCTATCACGCCTATAAGCCACCAGAGGTAAGTCATGGAAAGCGTCACGGGTGTCAGGATCAGACTGGAGAAGAGAATAATGTTTGAGCATGATGCGTCGAACAGAAGAGTTATGGGGATGAAAGGTAAGAACAAGTTTAACCCTATCAGAGGAGGAGGAAGAACCCTGAGAGTTAGTCAAGGTATCGAGGCGAGACAAATGGCGCACACGGAGCCAAGCGGAAGAAAGAATGCTGTCAGGGAACGATCGTCTACGGAAAAACTCAATCATCTCAGAGGACTTGTCGAGAAAATCGTCGTAATCGCTACATAAGCGACGCAAGCGAAGAAGCTGGGAGTACGGTAGAGAGTTGCGACAAGCAGGAGGATGAGAAGAAGTGTAGAGAAGAAAGCCATGTGCATCAGTAGGTTTATAGTAAACGGATGTGCTAAGGTAAGGGGGATGAATGGTGACAATGATGTCAAGGAAGTTGACAGAAGTAGTGGAGATATTAGATGTAAATTGAATAGCAGGGTTAAAACTGCCGATGAAGTTGATGAAACGAGACAATTCAACTTCGGACATGTCGGTGATACCTATCCCATCGTCAATGTATCTATGGAAAAGAGATGGGAACAGGCCATCATAGGTAGACCAAAATAAATGTTCTAAATGTCCCATGAAGAGACACGCATAGCTAGGTCCCATTTTGGTGCCCATGGCAACGCCACTGATCTGATCGAAAAAGTGTCCATCAAATTCAAAAGAGTTGAGCGTAAGCACCAGTTCAGCAAGACGGATAAGAGTAGAAGTGGATACAGAGGGGTGGGGACTCTTGTCAAGAAAGAACTGTAGAGCCCTGAGACCATCTGCATGGGGTATAGAAGTGTACAAAAAAGTATTATTCCAAAGTTGGTTTCTGGATGTCAGTTTGAAGAATGGCATCAAAACAATGAGATCTCGCCAGTCCAGATCATGGGACCTAGATTCTATGACGGAGAGGAATTCCACAAGTTGGAAGGCCGTTTAGTCCAGAAGGGATGATCAACAACAGAATAAAGCACTGAAAATTATGGGATGTTATGTGCAGCGTGGTGGGTGTATTTTAAACCAGTGACATTGGTATTCATTTAAAGTGACGTTTGATTTTTACAGTAATTTTCATTGACTGTCGACAAAAAGTGACTAATGAAAAACAGAGGAAAAGTAAAATTGCATCATTTTAGAAGGACACATCCACATGACTGTATTGTCAATAGACTAGATTCATTTGGAATCATTCCATCCAAAGTGACACATTTTAAATTCCCCTTGATTTTTATTGGTCACTTTGTGTTGACAGCCAATGAAAATCACCAGAAAAATCAAATTCATTTCTTTAGAAAGATGATCCCCAGATGAATAATCAAGTCCATTTGTGGATGGTTACTGAGTAAATCCTAAAAGCCAAATATCTATAACAAAATAATTCTCCTGTTCCTAAACAAAACCAGTATTATCACCTTCTTCTTCCATCTCTAACAGGAAGCCCAAATGAAAGTCAGATAACAAAACAATACATAACTCTCTCCTTTCCCATCACTAAGATTGAAAAGGTGTAGAGGATTTAATGACGGTCAAAGATGACTTAACAATAGTTCCACAAGGAACTGGCACACCATCCTCTGTTCCTTGAAACCCAATTACCTCATGTGAAACACTGTACAAGGGGAATTACTTGCTAATAATTGCAAGGGACATAACTTATGGTAATAATTGTCCATAATTGTATATAATACAATTCAGTTATTACACATATTCTGCCAGTACTGACCAATTCGTTATAACTGGCTGATGAAGATGAAGAAAATGAAGATGTTGACAATGAGACTGAAAACATGCACGTATAAAGAATGACAGAAATAAAAGGGATTAGAAGATAGGGAAGAAAATGTACTCTATTTGGAAAGAACAGAAGATCAATTAATCAACACATAACTAGCACTTGAGTCTACATACACTTGAATCGCTGCTTAAAATGAGAGCGGACCACTTATGGGAATATCCCTTGTGCTATAATATTAGTTTCTAATCGAGAATGATTGGGATATCAATGATCGCCTAGGCCAGCCGGCTATGTGCGTGATTATAGTGATATATGATGGTATGACAGTTTGATAGACAGTAAAATGTGACAATTGTCATTTATCTCTATGCCTATAGATATATTACATCTTTAAGTAAGAGAAGACACCAAACAGCAATATGATTCTACAACAATAAGAAGAAAACGATGGACTTATATCGAGCCTGTACTTAGAATGAATGAATACAGACTGACACTACAAGTATTAAAATGGGTACCAGATGGAAAAAGAAAAAGACCAAGAGAGACTCTTAGCAGAACAATCATCAAAGAGAGTATGACTGTGGGTCTCAACAACATACAAGAATTACACACAGCAGCATCACATCCCATGAGGTCTCGGGTTCATTTCATAGTTGGACAGGATTCTTTCTTTCGGAGGCACAATCAAAATCCTTTCTATACACTTCGCGGCGTCTGCTATGGCAAAGCGGCCTTTATTTCCACAGCGCATAGAAAGCCTCCCTGCACTTCTTCACAGGAAAACAGGCATTAGCGAAAGCAGCACATCGCTCAAACTGGTTTTCTGCCCTATGCACCGTGTTCGGCGCTGAAGGAACATAGATAGAGGCCTATATAGCCTTCATGTTCCTTAGTAGGAAAGAAGTTGACGAAAGGCCCGATTGGCTGGCTGTCTTAGTCGTTTGAAATTAACGAAATTTATGTTGCATATCAATTAAATGTATAGTTTAATCTACACCATTAAGAAATACTATCTCTCTCTCTCTCTCTCTATGTGACGTATCCTTGACAGAATGTTATCCTCACTGCCACCATGTAGGCCTAAGTCTCACGGTTCTTTGTGAGCTGCCCAGCTTCTTCCAGTGTCATATTCAGAAGGTCTTCGATGGCAATGTATCCATTGTATTCTTAGTTCTCTCGTTCTCTTATCCAGAAACCCCCCCCCCCCCCCCCCCCCATGATTAATCTTTCCAAACAACTGTGACTTTTTATACGTCCGAAATATCTACGTTCGCGTTTTTTGATAGTTTTAAGAAGCCAGTCTTTATATCTTTGCAGACATCTGCATTAGTTATTTTTTTCTGTCCATGATATTCTTATGACTTTTCTATCGCATTTCATTTTGAATGCAGATAATTTCTTTTCCATTGTCGATGTCATTGCTCACAACCGTAGTTTACCACGGGAAAGATGTAGCTTCTTAGTAGTTCTAACTTTGTTTTTCTGTTTGTTCCTTGCTATATATTTTTTAATGTAATGTTTTTTTGTAGTGCCATTGCTAATCTCTTTATTATCTCTGTCGAGCAATCTCATGTAGTGTTGATTCTAGAATATTGAACTAAGTAAAATAAATAAAATTTATCTTTAGTGAAATTTAGTTGTATGTTTGTTTTGCGTTCGCTCCATTGTAACCAGCATGGATATCCGTGCGATTTCCGCCGGGAGCGTGATTACGTTGTGCCCCCGTAATGCGCATTGTAGGCCTAGCACATCCGATTTCGGCATGCCTTGATAATTCGGGTGGGCTACCCTAGCCTGTGACAGCCTTCCTATCTGTCGCCAGACGGTGAATGTGTACTGACTATGCCGAGACGGTTTGTCTTTCACGTCGGTCCTGCACGAGACGTTCCGCAGTCAGTGAACATGCCTCGTGTAATTAGACATATTGTGCCCGTGCTCATCGGGTACTATACCTTTTCTCGTCCTCAAGCCTGGTTCCGGTTTAGGAAGAACTTGACAGAAGGGTTGGGCTCGGGCTCGTTCGTCTTCTTAGACGAAGTGTTGATCACCAACTTCGTGAGCCCTTCGTCCAGGTCTGAATCTGTACACATATTTAGGAACGTTAGGAACTTGTGCTTTGTTCTAGGGCTGAACAGTGCTTGTCACCTCGGACTGCTATGCCTGTGCCCATCGGGTACTGAACCTTTTCTCTCCGCGAGCACGCTTCCGGTATAGGAAAGACTCGACAGTAGAGTTGGGCTCAGGCTGGGATCACCGGTAACTAGAAGCTTGTCTCGAGCAAACAATGCTTTAGTTCCAATTTCATCGAACCATTTTCCGTGCTTTTTGCACATGACGCTGCCCTCTAGCGTTGTGCATCTTTCTCAGTGTACTCACTGTGCTTTTTTAAAATTTTATTGGGACATCTGCCTGCTTCGTACCGACTACATTGGCCGCCCTCCAATGCTTCAACCAGACTTACTAGCTTCAATGTGTGTCGACAGTGTTGCTGCATGTGTTGGCACATAGGTGTTGGAGATATTGCCTGTCTTTTTGCAGTCAAATCTCTTTCCATCTGCTTCCTCCACATTCTCGGACACGATCCCCAAATGATTTGGCCAGAATCAGCTCGAGCTGCTGTTTTGTTACCAGGGTGCACCGCGAGGAAGTACATTTGGGATCTTTGTTATCTGCTAACCCTGGGTCCGCCAAGAGCAATGCGTTCCCTTTGCACCCCGAAATTTAGTTAATTATTCTAAAGATAGGCTATTAAACATAGGTCTACGCAGTACCAAGATAGATGCAAAAAAAAATTAGAGAATTGCTCATTATATTAACAATAATTTTTTTTTAAAAGACAATAAGGAGCACCAGAGTAGATTTAGTTAAATTTTTTGTTTATATATATATATATATATAGTAAAACCGTTGTTAGAAGATGGTAAACAAAAACTGAGGGAAGACAAAAAGTTGGAAGTATTTGTCTGTATTAGGCCTATGATATGGAGGGTCCCATGGGCCTACAATAAATAAACTACTTGGGCCTATATAAAATATAATAGTCATTCATAAGACAAATATGTATTAAATATGATACAATTGTAATGAAACCATCGTAAAACAGCAAAACTTAGTGCTTTGAAGATTTAAGTAAACTAGATTGCATATTTATTATTAAATTCAATGTTATTTACTCTTCGTCACAAACTTAGTTTCATCTTCTTAAACAGATCTGGCAACTTGAACCTGTACGTTTTGCTGTCTGCATCATCTTAGCGGAAGAAACCAAGAAACCAACAAACAAAATAAGTTCTGCGATGTTCTTTTAGAGTTCTCGACTACCTTTAGTTAGTTATTTTATCTGCTCTTGGAATTAAATAACATTTCACAATGCCAAAGAAACCGTCGATAAAGGGTGTTCGCAAAACTGTTGTAGAAGATACACTTATAATGAAAGCAGTGCAGAGATATTTTAAGCTTGCAGGTGTTGTATCCGTAGTATGGTTGGTAGGTTACTTTAAGTTTTCAGTCAGTTGGTTGTGGCTTCTTCTGGTAGTGTTTGTGTGGAAGGAAAAACATACAGCAGGCAAGCGCCACAAGATTGCTATCTCGCAAGAGATTGCAAGAAACGAGAAAGATGTTATTTTGGCAAGAGTTGAAGATTTACCATCCTGGGTAAGAGATTCCAGTTGAATATTATTGAATGATTGTAATTAATTCTGAAATCTAAATTCAGAATAGGCCTAAATGAACGTTGCTGTTTGGTGCTAGAAGATCATTCTTGTCATAGATAAATGCTCCAAACTAGAATAAAGAGTAAGTTTGAAATAATTACTCCCAAAACAAATTACTTAGTTTAACAATTCTCTGTTTTATAGCTCCCATTTTAAATATTGGAGGAGTATGCTGCAACCATAGGCGTACATCAAGGGTAGAAAACAGTTTATTTTGGATTTGGAGTTACTAAGCAATGCTAATAATTGATTCATAATTGAAAGTACTGTGATTAAACTTGAATACATTTGTGTATTGAAAGCCCGAAAGGGGAGCAAAGAATAACACAGTTTACCTTTCATGCATGTCGTAAGAAGTGAATTAGGAAATTTTGAGGTGTAGTTGGCTGTCCCATCTCATATAGGGTTAAAGTGACACAAGCCATGTTGAAGTTGTATGTGTCAGGCTGAAAGATGCAGATATCATAACTAAGCTAAAAATAATGAAACAATGCATTTTGTTCTCCTGAATATATCCTGCTACTCTGAAGGAGTTTGAGAATGAATGTAGAAGAAGAAGATAGATCGTACATTTAGAACTATTAAATCGCCTGTGTGTTGCCGGGGCCCGAAAGGGGAGCAAAGAATAGCAACATTGTTTACCTTCCACGCATGTCGTAAAAGGCAACTAAGGAGGTTATGGGATGGAGTTGGCTTCCCATCCCATATAGGGTCAGTGACCCAAAGCAATGCTGAAGTCGGATGTGTCAGGCCGAAAGGCGCAGATATCACAGCGATGCTGTAAACCATGACACAACACATTCCGTTCTCCGGACTACATCCTGCTAATCTTCAGGAGTTTGAGAACGAACGCAGAAGAAGAAGAAGAATATTACATAATCTGTAAAACTAGTTAGATAAACATAACTGGGTTCAGTGTACCCCAACCATAAAGCCCATTTCAACAAGCTAGCAGTGTTATCTTATAAGTGGACAACTCCTTATTGACTGCCCTTCTCTCTCAACTGCCAGGAAAAAACACTTTTGCAGACACCTTAACAATTACTAGCTCTTTGTATAAAATGTACTTTAATGAAAATCCCTATTAATCAAAAATGATGTGAGTGCTATGGTTACTGTAAATGCTTTAATATCAATTATAATGACATGTATCCTTGTAACTAGAAATGTATAGTTTTTATCTTTTGTATAAATTTAACAAGTAACACAAATTTATCCACAGGTGAACTTTCCTGATATTGAGAGAGCAGAATGGGTAAATAAGGTAAGAAGGTGCTAGCATTTATATATATATATATATATAAGACTCCATTGTGCTGTAGCCACAAGGTAAATGAGACATATACATTTCTGGTTATAATTTATTTTGCTAAAAATAATTTTTTTAAACCACTAAACACCAGATCTTGATTCAGAGAAAGCAAATGGTTTATGGAGCAATTGTTACAAAATGATCACTTGATCACCACCAAAATTCCTGCTGCATCTATCTTTTAGGACTAGTAGTATGCCATATTGGTTCCTTATAGTAATATTTTGTTAATCATTGTGCATCTCCATGGCATGGTAGTAAAACCATTTGCCATTGTGTTCTTGAGCTTACAGAACTGAAATTTCACTTTGATGTCTGCTTCATATATTATTTGTTTTCAATTCATGGGGATTATCATTTAAAACTATGAGGTTATGTACTCTGGTTAAACTTTCAGCAGGCATCTTGCTGCTCAGTTGAGAGAGATATAATAAGTACAGTTTTCCTTATTCATGCCTGATGTGAACTGGGAATATGATGTTAGACCCATATTTTTTATTGACCAGCGGCATACTTAAGGATAATGTCATCACTATCATGCTTGCCACCTTTACTTTCTTAGAAGATCTGGTACCTATTTCCATTGGTTTGGATCGACCTAGGACCACTTGGTGATTTAAAAATATTTCCAGTTGAACTGGTTATTGAACCACAAGACTAGGAATGAAAAAACTCAAATACAATCATGTCAATTCTCTTTACTTTTTGAGCCTTTACTAATCATTACAACTGATTTTATTTCATTTTTTGAAGTTGTAATTTTTTACAGATACTAAGCCACATGTGGCCGTACATTGGAGAGTATGTTGAGAAGATCCTCAGAGAAAGTGTTGAACCTTCAGTTAGAGCAAGCCTACCAGCATCTCTACATTCTTTCAAGTTTAGTGAAATAGATCTGGGAGACATTGTAAGTAAATTTATCATTTAATTTTGTTCCCTAATTGGTTACTACACTGCTATTGGTTATTCTTCCAAAATGGTTTAAAACTGGAATAGCTAGGTCAAAGGACATGAACCCATAGACTGCTGGATCAGCAACCAAGCAGAAATAGAAGCTACAAAAAGGAAAAAAAAGTAGCATACCCTATTCAGGATGTAGCCATCAGCCCAACATTTTATGGCTGTAGAGATTTTATTGGCAATATTTACAGCGACACACTGTATTTCCATTCACTGGACTACATCCTGCTTTAATTCTAGTAGAAAAATTGTATACTACAAGAGAGATCTGGCTGAAGAAGAAGTATACAAAACAGACTGAATCACTCAATATATGTACACATACATATACATTTTTTGTCATTGTGTTTGTTTCCAGGTTTCAGACATGTTTAATCTTAATTTCTTTAGTTTTTGAAACAATTGTCCTGTTTTCTACAGTAATACAACATTGTTTCTGTGTTCATTGTCTCAGTAGATTCATCATTGTTGAGCTGATGATACCAAGTATGTGTTAATAAACTGTTTTCTCTGTATTTGGTCATTCTAAGTTGTCTATTATCTCTTTCATTATCCTGTACTCCAGAATGACTAGGACAGTAGAATCACACAATTATTTTAAAGGTTGAAAAGATTACTCTTAAAAAATTAAACTTACTCTGGTTACCCCATATGTAGTCGTACTACTCGATGAATTTTACTCTCAGTCGGTTACCCCATATGTAGTTACCACTCAATGAAGTTTACTCCAGTTACCCCATATGTAGTTACCACTCAATGAAGTTTACTCCAGTTACCCCATATGTAGTTACCACTCAATGAAGTTTACTCCAGTTACCCCATATGTAGTTGTACCACTCAATGAAGTTTACTCCAGTTACCCCATATGTAGTTGTACCACTCAATGAAGTTTACTCCAGTTACCCCATATGTAGTTACCACTCAATGAAGTTTACTCCAGTTACCCCATATGTAGTTACCACTCAATGAAGTTTACTCCAGTTACCCCATATGTAGTTACCACTCAATGAAGTTTACTCCAGTTACCCCATATGTAGTTACCACTCAATGAAGTTTACTCCAGTTACCCCATATGTAGTTACCACTCAATGAAGTTTACTCCAGTTACCCCATATGTAGTTGTACCACTCAATGAAGTTTACTCCAGTTACCCCATATGTAGTTACCACTCAATGAAGTTTACTCCAGTTACCCCATATGTAGTTGTCCCACTCAATGAAGTTTACTCCAGTTACCCCATATGTAGTTGTCCCACTCAATGAAGTTTACTCCAGTTACCCCATATGTAGTTACCACTCAATGAAGTTTACTCCAGTTACCCCATATGTAGTTACCACTCAATGAAGTTTACTCCAGTTACCCCATATGTAGTTGTCCCACTCAATGAAGTTTACTCCAGTTACCCCATATGTAGTTGTCCCACTCAATGAAGTTTACTCCAGTTACCCCATATGTAGTTGTCCCACTCAATGAAGTTTACTCCAGTTACCCCATATGTAGTTGTCCCACTCAATGAAGTTTACTCTGGTTATTCCATATGTAGTTGTCCCACTCAATGAAGTTTACTCTGGTTATTCCATATGTAGTTGTCCCACTCAATGAAGTTTACTCCAGTTACCCCATATGTAGTTGTCCCACTCAATGAAGTTTACTCCAGTTACCCCATATGTAGTTGTCCCACTCAATGAAGTTTACTCTGGTTATTCCATATGTAGTTGTCCCACTCAATGAAGTTTACTCCAGTTACCCCATATGTAGTTGTACCGCTCAATGAAGTTTACTCTGGTTATTCCATATGTAGTTGTACCACTCAATGAAGTTTACTCCAGTTACCCCATATGTAGTTACCACTCAATGAAGTTTACTCCAGTTACCCCATATGTAGTTGTCCCACTCTATGAAGTTTATGCCGGTTACCCCATATGTAGTTATACCGCTCAATGAAGTTTACTCTGGTTATTCCATATGTAGTTGTACCACTCAATGAAACAACATGCCACTTACCAAGAGTACCACTCATAACACATAACTCTAGCTTCAAGCTATACCGGTAATTCCTAGGGATTTCAGAAAAAAATCTACTTTGTAAACGAGGTCACCAGCGGAACGCAAACTCATGACCTCTTGGATACAACCTGAATTGTTTAACCACTATGCAACTGAGATCAGTATGAAGCCCTAATGGATTCCATTGATTCATATCTCAACCGTTCCGTCGTTACCTGTAGTCATGGATGGCAAATGCTGACACAATAACAACCTTGGAGATTGGTGTCAGGAATCAAGCATAATATACATTAATGACTGGAATATAAAACATTTGACTTCAGACAATTTGACATAAGCAAATATTAATATTGACATTAGATTAGAAAACCAATACATTTGTGTGTTTTTGTTATCAGCTCCGTGCTAAGACAAACATTATCTAAGGGCAGTAATTCTGTTAATTGTTTACACACTTTTGCTTATACCAGCCTCCTCGTGTTGGTGGAGTGAAAGTCTACTCCAAGCTGAGAAGAGATGAAATTTATATGGATCTAGAACTCAAGTAAGAGCAATAGAAATATTGTAGATCATTATATTTGTTCTTTTATGAATAATGGTCTTCCAGCATTCTGTAAGCATATTGGCCAATCAGTGAAGCCAACCATACATGCAAGTGGTGATCTCTTCTTGTGTAATCATGATTGTTGTGAAAGAACAATAACCAGTGTCATATAAACAGTTTCATTTGAATTACATGGCTAAACCATTGTGTAGAGTCCTTGGTTGATATCTCAGAAACTATACAACTGAACAAGTCAATGGTTGATATCTCAGAAACTATTCACCTGCACAAGTCTATGGATGATATCTCAGAAACTGTTTACCTGCACAGTCTATGGTTGATATCTCTGAAACTGTTTACCTGCACAGATCTATGGTTGATATCTCAAACTATTCACCTGCACAAGTCTATGGTTGATATTTCAGAAACTATACAACTGAACAGGTCTATTATTGATATAAATAATCACCTGTGTGTTGTCGGGGCCCGAAAGGGGAGCAAAGAATAGCAACACTGTTTACCTTCCATGCATGTCGTACAAGGCGACTAAGGCAGTTATGGGATGGAGTTGGCTGTCCCATCCCATATAGGGTCAGTGACCCAAAGCCATGCTGAAGTAGGATGTGTCAGGCTGAAAGACGCAGATATCACAGCCATGCTGTAAACCATGACACAACGCATTCCATTCTCCGGACTACATCCTGTTGATCTGCAGGAGTATGATAACGAACGCAGAAGAAGAAGAAGATATAAATAATAACTAAACTGTTGGAGGATATCCAACAAAGTGGAGAGTACTGCAGTAACAAAACTAAGAAGTGATAACAACTATGATACAGTATTATTGTCATTGATTACTAATATAACTAATAAATAGAAAAATATTGTCAATGAGAAATAACAAAATACAAAGGAACAAAGGCTTTTTCCATGTTTTGGTCCAACAAAGGGACCTTTCTCATGAAACAATAACAAACCAGAAATAAACATACAACAATGTCAAATACAATGAGATGTTCTCACAACTGGATCTCACTGTATTTTTTAAATATGATTTTTTTCTTCAAATTCTCTCATTGCACCTTTCTTGAAATACAGTCTGTGAAACTATTTAACTTAGCACATCCACCTAAGACGGATGTGTCTGGCCATTGGCGCAAATAAAACGGCAACACAACGCATTTCCATTCTCTGGACTACAGCCTTCTGGAAATCTAATAGGACCATGGTCCTGCTACAAGAGATATCCAGTGGGAGTTTGAGAATGAACGCTGAAGAAGAAGAAGAACTTAGCACAGAAAATGTTTGATATCTCTGATGAAACTATTCAACTGAACAAATCTATGGTTGATGTATCTATAACTATTCAACTGAACAAACCTATTGTTGTTCTCTGAGGTTGATGTTGCTAAAACTCTTCAACTGGACAAGTCTATATTTAATATCTCTCTAACTGTTCAAACTAGCTAGTCTATTGTTGTTTGTATCTAAAACTTTACAAGTCTATTATCTATATTTATGAAACTTGAAAACAGAATGGTAAAATATAATAATTGTTTATTCACAGTTACAGCAGTGACTCCAAAATTGAAGTTTCAATCAAGGGTGTGACAGCCGGGATCAAGGACCTGAGGGTAGGTCAGAATTCAAATCAGACTGCAGTCTTTAAAGTTATTAATTTATTTTTAAATTCTTTAACTATCTAGATTTATTTATTTATTTTAGAGCTTTTTGTTGTTTAGATCTATTTTTGTTTGCATAGAATAGTTATTTACAGTCTGCCTATAATAATTATTCACCTAAAGTTTGCTTATAGTAGTTATTCACCTGTAAATTTGGCTAGTATATTTATAACTATAAGTCTGCCTAGTATAGTTATTTACCTACAAGTCTGCTTAGAGTAGTTATTCACCTGTAAGTTTGTCTAGTATAGTTATAATTATTAGTTTGCCTAGAATAGTTATTTATCTAAAGTCTCCTAGAATAGTTGTTTACCTACAAGTCTGCCTATAGTAGTTATTTACCTGTAAAATGATCTAGTATATTTATAACTATAAGTCTGCCTAGTATTGTTATTTACCTACAAGTCTGTCTAGAGTAGTTATTCACCTGTAAGTTTGTCTAGTATAGTTATAACTATTAGTTTGCCTAGAATAATCATTTACCTAAAGTCTGCCTAGAATAGTTGTTTACATACAAGTCTGCCTATAGTAGTTATTAACTGTAAGTTTGTATATTTATAACTATAGGTCGGTCTAGAATAGATATTTACCTACAACCCTGCCTAGAATGGTTATGCTTCTGTAAGGATGCGTAGAGTAGATAATTACCTACAAATATGCCTAGAGTGGTTATGCTTCTGTAAAGTAGATATTTACCTACAAGTCTGCCTAGAATAGTTATGTTTCAGTAAGGATGCGTAGAGTAGTTATTTACCTACAAGTCTACCTAGAGTAGATTTTCACCTGTAAGTTTGTCTAGTATAGTTATATCTATAAGTCTGCCTAGAATACTATAAAATCATTTCTATTAATCAGTTTTATTTTACTTGCAGATTCATGGCACTCTTCGTGTGGTCTTCAAGCCATTGATTAACAAGATGCCACTCATTGGAGGGATTCTTGTATTCTTCCTCAACAACCCAGTGAGTTACATGTTAGAGACATCTGTTGCACATTGTTTTTCTTCTCAATTTTCTCTAGTAAAGTAAAGGAGATGACTTTATCAGTGGCCTTCTTCTAGTGATATATTATTTCTAGAATGTTATCTTTTTTTAATGGAGGCTCTGAGCTCCTTATGATTAGAGATTAGTTGATTTGCTGCAACTAAAAAAAGCAGGTTCAAACACTGTCTCTTGTCCATTGTCATCTTGGACTGCCATTCTTATTGTTACAAGCTATCATGCCTTCCATTATAAATTTTCCCATACTGTCACGTTCTTCTTTAGCGTTCATTCTCCAACTCCAGCTGTATCTCTCTCTTGTAGCAGAACAATGATCCTACTAGATTTCCAGCAGGATGTAGTCCAGAGATTGGAAACGCATTATGTCGCCGTTTTATTTGCGCCAATGGCCCGACACGAGTGTACATATAAATTATATCTTACATTTCCAAAACTAGGTCTAATACTTTGCTAATTTAAAAAAAACCGTAATAAATCAGTCTTACGTCCGATTGCTTCAGTTAAAACATAAAACAGGAAGCTAAACCATGGATCTACGCAATGGTCATGGCTTCTAATAGACCCGGCACACATAAAAAATGTCATCGATCGCAGCGACACAAGTTTAAAAAAGCGACAGTAAGGGGCAAGTAATAATGGCGACGCGCGGCAACTCTAATTGCAATCTGGTTAAGGATACGATGAGGGGTTGCTGCTATTTTGCAGAGATTTTCTTCTTCTTAGTTTCCCAGGGAAACAATTCGTCTGGATACTTTATTATAAGCTTCCAGACAGTTTTTTTCCCTGGGAAACTAGGAAGAGGAGGATATCCATAATATGGTGATGGTTTCTCATTATATCCTTAAGAATACCCCCCCCCCCAGCTAAGGGGATAGACATATATTGAGTGACTGCAGGAATCAGGTAACGTCCATCGTTTTTCTACCCTTTCTTCGTAATGTACACTTTTTACCACAAGTAACAGTATAAATACGTACAGATTTATTTTTTTACCACAAGTAACAATATAAATACATACAGATCTAGTAATTTTGAAGATCCACAAGTTTTCATTGAATTATTACTGCCAAATCTTGACATAATTTAAATTTAGTTTATATAAAAACATAGTTTTTGTCTATTTGTTATAGAAAAGTAACATGCTTTGCTTATACATGGTAAGCTTAATATATGGTGTGTAGAAAGTAGTATGATGTTATTAAACTCACTCATTGGAATTCTTTTTAATCACTCATGTGATATCAAGAGCCCAAAAGAGGAGAACAGAATGGTAGCACTGTGACCTGCCATTCATGAAATAAGACTAAATAGGTCTAAAATTTAACAATATCCGCAAAGTAATTTCCTATGCATTATATGCTTCAATTATTACTGTTATACTTTGAGTTAAATTAGATTAATAGCACTGATTTTTGCCAGTATGTTGCCAGGCCCATAAAGGAAGAAAAAAAAGGTACCTGCCATGCATGTCATAAGAGATGACTAAGGAGGTTTGCCATGGAAATGGCTGCCTCCCCCAAAAAAGACATAGGGTTTTGACTCCATTGTACTCGGTATTCCAAATGTGTACTCTGTCCTTCTCAACGAAGCAGAAAGTACTGCTCATTTTATTTATCTAAGTAGTTTCCAGCAATAATCTCATGGATCTCTAAAATAAATTCCCTTTGTAAACAAGATGTGACAAGCTAGATGTGCCCACGACCTCCTGAGCACAAGGCAAGCAGCTTAACCTCTAGGCCAGGGTCATCAATATAGAGCAGTGGTTCGAAAGCTATTTTTATAATGGCGTCATCAAATTCATCATCATTACGTGCCGTCTCCGCAATGAAGGTTGGCTGCAACGGATCTCCAACATCCCCTCTCTTGTCTTGGTGGTGCATTCTGCTAAACTGTAACCTGTCCATCGTGTGAAGTTACTCTCCCACTTGTATCTCTGCCTACCTCTTGCTCGCTTCCCTTTGACTTTACCCTCAAGTAAGGTCTTCAATAAGGTGTCATGTCTTTTAATATGTTCAAAATATTTTATTTGCCTGATCTTTATTTCTCTTAGTAGTTCTTTCTTCATATTGTCTTTAGCACCTCTTTATTTGTTTTCTTCTCTTTCCATGATGTTCTCCCTATTCTTCTATATACCCACATCTCAAAGGCATCAATGTCATCAAATTATCAGTGGTTATTGTTTGTTTGTTTTGCGTTCGCTCCATTGCAACCATCACGGATATTCGTGCGATTTCCGCCGGGAGTGTGATTACGTTGTACTACCGTTATGCGTCTTGTAGGCCTAGCACATCCGATTTCGGCATGCCTTGACAATTCGGGTGGGCTACCCTTAGCCTGTGACAGCCTCTATATCTGTCTCCAGGCACGCGTAGTGGCGACTCTTCGCCCAGGCGATTTTTGCTCTCGTCTGACTCGTACGAGGTGTTCCACTGTCTATGAACTTGCCTCGTGTAATTGGACATGCTGTGCCTGTGCCCATTGGGTACTGAACCGTTTCTCATCCGTGAGCCTGGTTCCTTAAGGGGAAGAACTCAACAGAGGAGTTGGACCCTGGCTCTTTCGCCCTCTTAGCCGAGGTGTCATTCACCGACATTGTGTACCCCTTGTTCAAGTTCGAGTCTCACACCACGCGTTTGAGAGCAAGGCGTTCTCGAGCTGATCGTCCTTGTCCCAATAGCACCTGAGCCCATCAGGTACTGAACCCTTTCTCTCTTCAAGTGTATTTCCGGTGTAGGAAAACCTGACAGTAGAGTTGGGCCAGGGCTAAATCGTTGTCCCTTTTGTGCCTGAGCCCATTGGGTACGGAACCCTTTCTCTCTGCAAGTGAGCTTCCGGTATAGGAAACCTTGACAGTAGAGTTGGACCAGAACTACCATCGTTGTCCCTTTCTTGCCTAAGCCCATCGGGTACAGAACCATTTCTCTTCGCGAGCATATTTCCGGTTTAGGAAGTCTCTACATTAGAGTTGGATTAGGTCTTCTTGCTTTACCAAACACAAATGAATGGGTCTGGGTCTCTGCCTGTAGGGAACTCAGGTAACTAGATGCTCGTCTCGAGCTAACGGAGCTTGTAGTTCCCCTTCCCTAGAGACTTTTCACTTTCTATTTGCAGTTCGCGCTGCCCTCTAGCGCTGTTCTGCCCTTTCATTGTTTCATTGTACTCGGTATGAAATCTATTTGTCTCTCGCCATGCATGTACCTTCACGTGCATTTTACATTGGCCACCCCTCCAATGTTCGGACTGGACTGACTAGCTTCACTGTATGTCGACAGTGTCGCTATATGTGGTGATGCTGGTGGTGTCAGAGATATTGTCTGTCTCTTGTGCAGTCAAATCTCTTTCCATCTGCTACCTCCACATTCTCGGACACGATCCCCAAATGATTTGGCCAGAATCAGCTCGAGCTGCTGTATTTCTGTTTCCAGGGTGCACCGCGTGGAGGTACATTTGGGATCTTGGTTATCTACTAACCCTGGGTCCGCCTAGAGCAATGCGTTCCCTTTGCACCCCATCAGTGGTTATAAAATATATTTGTATTTGGAACAATAGTCGTTCACTTTTGCTTTTTCTTAAATATATTACTTTGAGAAACATGCTTATATTTTTATCTGGAAAGCAATCATACCTTTAATGCACTAAATTTTGTGTGTGTGGGACACATGGCTTAGAATGCCATTCTCAGACCCTTGAGGTCCAGGGTTCAAACCACGTTTGGGACAGGATTTTATCTGTCGAAGGTACAATCAAAATCCTTCCTGTACATGTCACGATAGCTGCTATGGCAAGCGGCCTTTATTTCCACAGCCCATAGAAAGACTTTCTGACTTCTTCACAGGAAAACATGCAGTAACGAACATTTTTTAATGCACTAAATTTTCAAATTCAAATATCTTCTTGATTCCCCCCATTCCATGATCACTATGGGCCCCTAATTTGGAACCGCTGTTATAGAGAACCCACACAGGGACTACCCTATCACGTAGATGGTTAAAGTGATCCACAATGCCACTCTGATATTGGATGAGTCATACCAAAAGAGCAGTTTCAACAATGACACTTTATCTTCTGATCTCTAGACTTCATCATGCAACCTGAGTGGAGAATGAAAATGAATAAAGATTAGCATAATGTCACTACAGTGACTTATCATCCAAATTTATTAGTCTCAAGAACCCAGTTGACCCAGCTGTACAAATATGGGGGGGGGGATGCCCAAGAATACAGCAAGTAAGAGTGCTGGCCTCCTTATCGCATAGAAAGCTAAATTATTGCACCTTGAGAAAGATAATTCCTCATACTTCTACAGCATGATGTTCTATGTGACTATCTTTATTTACGCTTCATGAACATTTAAAAAAAATAACTATTTATCCAGGAACTGGATTTTGACCTCACAAACCTGGCTAATGCATTTGATTTACCAGGTCTTAGGTGAGTGTGCTCTTCTATAAATACTAATTAAACAAAAATTTTGTTTTATCTTTATAATGACTATCGGACTATATGGAATAGGTACAAAAAAATGCAAATAACGTTATACAAGACATTTTCAACATTTCAACATTAAGGTCTTTTTCAAGAAAATACCAAACAAATGGTGAACAAACAATAAAAACCATAAAATCAGTGGTACTATCACAGAAACACAAGATAGCAGACATTAACCTTTAGCAAGCCGGATTAAAAAATACAAAACCTCTTCCTGCCACCGGATTCTTTTTTGAGAATTTTCATCTTTTCTGGTTGGTGTTGCGGAAATGCAATAACTTTTTTGTTATTCGTGATAAAAAAAAAAAAATTATCCATGCAAATGCAGAATTGAATACCGCAAATGTATGTATATTTAAAAAAATTTTATGTAACATACCCGGGGTTTGCGCAGGAAGTGAACACCTTTTTTGCGCAAAAAACCAACAGAAACAACAAGACATGGGTGTTCGGAAAACTCAATAACATTTTTGCTATTAGAGATTTTTAAATAATTTCAACAGATTTAAATGCAGAATTGAATACTGCAAATGGGTGTGTAATTGTTTTTTTTTTATGTATCTTACTCGAGTTTTGCGCAAGAGGTGAAGACATTTTCTCGAAAAAACAAAATATATGCAAAAAAGACACGGGTGTTCGGAAAACTCAATAACATTTTTGTTATTAGAGCTTTTAAAATAATATCAACACATGTAAATGCAGAATTGAATACTACAAATGGGTGTGTAATTGGGTTTTTTTTATGTATCCTACCCGAGGTTGGCGCAAGAGGTGAAGACAATTTTTATTTTAAAATTACATAAAAACAAACAACACAAATGACTTACCCACTGGCCATGCAGCTCTGGAGTAAACCTACAGGCTGTGCTGCTCTCCTACATGCTGTGCAGCTCAGAGGAACAATCAATTTTGAAATGTACCAATGTGTGGTATCTATGGAAGCAGGGGTAGGGGCACAGAGTGACCTGACATGCTGCGCACACGTACTGAGTCTGGTGACGCTTCTTTGACCGATCTGAACAGACTACACAGTCAGGAAGCGCAGGCTTGCCACTGGACAACCGTTTAGGATTTATAGCAATATGGTGTGTTGGTCCTATTGCCAATCATGCTTTCATCGATACTGATTTCTTTGGAGAGGCCATAATACTGTTGGAACAGAGGAATAAGTTTGTCAACAAACCCCTGTATCTTGAACGCCTTGCTGTGACCCGGTTGCCCTCGTGCAACAGCTGTTGTGTTGTCTACAAGGTGCAGGAATGAAAGAATAGCTAAAAATCTATTCCTACTCATGATATTCCTGAACCCATGCATCTTGATGAGACCATCATTAGACCAATACAATTCAAAGGAGGAACGTTTGGTCAGTCCCATCAAGAGCACCAAAGCAACAAAAGCTGTCATCTCATCAGCTGTGACTTCCTTCCACATCTTCACACGAGATGCATTGCCGGCGGCCTGTCCCTTCGAATCACTAACCTGCTTAGCGTAACGATTAGTTTCAGTTACCAACATGTTCACAATATCATCTGTAATAAACAGACGAAACACGTCTACCGCACTAATGTCATCAGCTAAGCCTATAGGTCCAACAACTTCATCGAAGTTGCTAAGCCAATCATGGCTATACCCCGAAGGAACACTAGAATTTCCAACAATTTCTTCTTCCAATATGTCGTCATCGGCCACGCTGCGAACTGAATCAGTATCACTATTATCTCTATCTAACAACACATCATCTATTGGAGCGATATCTGCATCTGTTAACGGCACACTTACCTCCTCATCCGAATCGGGATCCATTACGAACGCAAAATAAATTGTATCCATTGTAGGCCTAGGTTGCTGTCGGAAAATGCGATGGAACAATGTCTGGACGCTACTGTAAATTATAACAAATGGACAGGGCGGACGTGAACTGGTACCGGCTTCGATTGCGCATGCCCTGAACTACATACATGCTGTGATTAGGCTGTCGTGGGTCTATTTCGCACGATGTCTACTTGCGCGAGTGCACTTGACAACGGTAAACAGCAGCCATCTTTTTTTTGTCAAACAGATTTAACAACGGCGCGGTGAAGGTTAAACAGCACAGACAATGACATGTGTGACAAGGTGACAATGACATGCGTGTACACAAGTATTTCCTGGTATTTGAAAATGAAAAACGCATATCTTCTATTAATGTAAATTTAAGCAGGAAGCAAGAGGAAAAATTAAAAATTCTTGAGACTAACGGAAAGTAAATCAGTCTGTTCTAACGGCACCGAATTGCCTGGCAACTTAAGTAAACGGGTTTTTACCGTACTTGATTAACCGTATCTCCAAAACAAGATGAGATTTTGTCAAGACATTCAAACTGTGTACTTAAGTCACTGAGAATAGACCAATCAAGACAAGGACTATTACAACAACAAGGAACATCCCGTACAAGCACTAAGCATCCTCAGCAACACAAACACATAATATCCGTATTTGTAATAGACTAAGATTGGTACCATCACCTCTGTGCCCTTGTGGGCAGGCAACACAGACTGCTTAACATATCCTGCAAGACTGCAATACACTAAACCAGTTAAGGGAAGAACACTGGCCCACAGAGATGGATATCCACAGAAAGATGTATGGGAGCAAACATCAATATTTGCATCAAAAAGTCTTTGCTAAGCAAAGGATTGTCCATGCATTATTGAAGCAGTGCATTTGTGAACAAGACATGATGAGAAGGTCCTCCAAGTGGTATTGATTCTTGTGACACATCATCAGGAAAGCTACAAAAACCCATATGTAATATATATATATTGCACCGATATATATTATATATATATATATATTCATACATACAAATTTCTGATTAAAGTTTTTGCTTCCAGTACACTCGATTCCCAGTCTGTCAAGCTGGAAATCTTTAGCCATCCTCTTAATTAGACAGTATTTAAAATTTCAGCAGAAAACTCCTAGTAGCTGCTCCGAAGCTAAAGTCAAAAATGATTGAAGGTAAAAGGAACAGAAGAAGACATTGAAAATTATGGATAGATTATGTGAATGGACAGTTTACAATTTTTATACTCTCATTACCAGCATCCCTTAAGATAGAAATCGTTTGAGGTTTCGTTGATGCATCAAATGCAGTACCCCTACAAACTTGCATGTTTTATGGATTTATGGTTCTTTTTGCAATATGTATGTGTAAATGTACTCCCTCAATCATGATTTTGTTCACAATACAGATTTACTCACTCATCTTGTTTTTTTAAAAACACATCCACTAACCCACTCAGTTATAAATTATATTTGTAGTCTATAAATCTTGACTCTCATGATTGTGTTTGTAACATCACATCCATCTGCCTAGTCTATGATTGTGATTGTAACAGAACATTACATCCATTAATACAACCTCTCATGATTGTGTTTGTAACATTACATCCATCAGTTTAGTCATCTTTGATTGTGATTGTAACACATCATTATATCCATTAATACAACCTCTCATGATTGTGTGTGTAACATTACATCAATCAGCCTAGTAGTTTGTGATTGTAGCACATCATTATATCCATAAATACAACCTCTCATGACTGTGTGTGTAACATTACATCAATCAGCCTAGTAGTTTGTGATTGTAGCACATCATTATATCCATTAATACAACCTCTCATGATTGTGTGTGTAACATTACATCCATCAGCCTAGTAGTTTGTGATTGTAGCACATCATTATATCCATAAATACAACCTCTCATGACTGTGTGTGTAATATCATATCCATCACCCTACTCTATGATTGTGATTGTAACAGAACATTACATCCAATAATACAACCTCTCATGATTGTGTTTGTAACATTACATCCATCAGCCTAGTAGTTGTGATTGTAACACAGCATCATATCTGTTAATACAACCTCTCATGATTGTGTTCCAGTGATATGCTACATGCCAGCATAGAGGAACAGATTGCAAACTTCATGGTTTTGCCAAACCGTTACCCTATCAAGATGGTTGATGGACTAGACCTGAATAAGCTTCGATATCCATTGCCTGAGGTAAACAGTTTGTTAAGGTTTTATCTGTGTTTGATTTAGAAATTACCTGCTCATGTGGACTTTGAATAAAGATGATGAAGTTATGCAGGACTATTGGGTCTAGAAAAGTAACAGTGACATGGATTTGTGCAATATCTTCTACTTCTGTCATTATCAACAAGGATTGCATGTGTCATCAACCTTTCCCACAGCTCTTCCATGAACTAGAAATATCTTATCTCTAGCTGTTTCCTATTGATCTCCTACCTGCCTCTATGCCCTTTCTCCTTTGCGTTTCCCCCTTTTTTAAGATAGGGCCTACATAGTCTGTACATGAGACCATCTAGTTTATCATCCATCTTCAATAGAGTTAGTTATTTGACAAGCTACTTATGATATGAGTCATTTCAAGATATTTTTTCTGAATCCCTTTACTTATGATCAAACTCAAGTCCTTTAGAGTGAAATTTCAGTATCACACATCAACATCAGGAGAAAAGGGCTCAACTAATGGGTCAACAAATTGGAAGCACATTTACAAACTACATATGATCAAAGCTTGAAATAGGGTAATGAAGTTTTGCTAATCACTAGTAACACACAAATCGATGATTTGACCATAAAACCTTTTTAAAGAACACAACATAACATGGTGAGAAAACGGCACTATCCAAATTTACACAATAATAGCTGGTAATGAGAGTATAAAAATTGTAAACTGTCCATTCACATAATCTATCCATTTTTTTCAATGTCTTCTTCTGTTCCTTTTACCTTCAATCATTTTTTACTTTAGCTTCGGAGCAGCTACTAGGATAATAGACAGGATAAATCTGGAAGAGTATGAATGATGAAAAAAACTTGAACAATAATGATATAAAACCAAACAGAAAGGTCATGAAATTTCTCAGGATATTGACAAAATACACATAAATGTGACAGAAAATAACAGGATATCCCGTTGTTTGTCCATCACAAGTGATGATAACCGTTTGTTACATCCATTAAAAAAAATTCAGTTAAAGTTATGTCCTTGACTATGAGTTCGTAGATGGTAAATAAGCCCTATTCTAGCCGCAAATATCCTTGGCTAGTTTGGGAACTGAATGACCACTATAGGTGGTTTTGATCTACCCATGACTTTCTAGCTATTCTCCACTGTTGAACTGCTGAAGTTATCCTCTTATTTTCACAAGATAATACACATTATTTTTCTGTCGAGCGCCATGTAGCTCTATCTTGTGTAAGTTCTTCCCATGTATCTTGATCTATTTCAAACAGGATATCTATGCTACATATGAATGACAGACATTAATCCCCAAGGGCTGCAGTGTCTCAAATTGGAGGATATACCAGTTCTCAAACTTATCAAGTCCTGTTATCAGAAGAACATGTCTTAATGGTCATATCCTGGACATTATGGGTAACCCGATAACCTGCGCTGTAGAACTGATCATCAACAGGAGTCCTAGACCTGTTTTTAATGCTGTGCAAATGTTGACAGAATTGTTCTGTGAGCTTACAACAGCTAGAAATTGTCTACATTTCAACAAGTGAGACAATATTTTTTTACCTAGAATATTCTCACAGGAATACACAAAGTATGAAGTTGACCTATGTCTCCATTGTGTTCTAGATAAAAGTGGCCCATTTGAAAGTGGCAATACTGTTATCTTGAACATTTTGTAGTTGAGATGAACTCCCTCTGAATAGCAACATGTTGAGAATTGGTAGTCCTCCAACCCAAGCATAGAATGGTAACAGTGTGACATTGTATAATACAATGTGTTTCTGTTCTTTGTACTACATCATGCTAGCCGACAGGAGTTTGAGAATAACCCAGAAGTGCACTTGCTGTGTAGACATGCTAAACTGTGAAGAAGAAGAAGACCCAGAATAGCTAATGTTTCATGGGATTTAAAACAAAATAACTTCACCTGCTCGACACATGAACAATCTGCATGTATATCTTCTTCTTCTGCATTCAGAATTCTTTTGTTCTTGCTAGATCTTCAGGCCAGTCTCCAGAACGATGCTCCCAATCTTCTCCAGATCAGAGCAGCTGCCTCAAAGTTTTTGACTCAGTTCAGTCGAATGTGGTCATTTCCTGCCTCACTTTTCTTTGTATTCCGGACAACCTCTGCCTAACCTCATAAACCTTGAGGGAGTATGAATGTTTTTATTGTTGCCTATTACAAGCACAGATTTACGATCAGCTCCAGATTGAGTATTTTTCCTGGTATTTCTTTTGACATGAAGATTTGTGTGCTTTTAATTTGGGTCCCAGATGAGTGATTGAGTCAATATGTTTTACAGTTTGTAAAGTGCAGTGATACAAGTTGGATAGTCTTCTGTTTTAGAAAGACTTTTTCATTATTCTCTTGCAGCCTCAAGACATTCTACATATAAAATGGTTGATTACCTCCCAGATGTTTAAACAGGAATTTTCAGTAGACTAAATCATACAGAGATTATATTATCCTTTGCTTCATGAATCTGGTGCTAGGCCACCACATGGAGAGATGAAGTAAGGTCTGGGTCAATGTATGTTCTTCTTCTACATTCAGCAACTGAGGTCATGGTATATTGTGAGGGCAAAGTTCGCTGTCTTCTCTGGGTCAGAGTGGCTGCCCCATAGTTTTTTGCCTCAAATCTGTATCCTCTGGCCAGATTTGCTGTCTCTGATCTATGTATGTTGGGCAGTCCTAAAGTATGTGTTCTTCTTCTTCTTCGTTCATTCTCAAACTCCCGCTGGATCTCCCTTACAGCAGGACGATGGTCCTAATAGATTTCCAGCAGGATGTAGTCCAGAGAATGGAAATGCGCTGTGTCGCCGTTTTATTTGCGCCAGTGGCCCGACACATCCGTCTTCGGCGGGAAGTATGTGTTCAGGAATCTGAGTTTTTTAATTCACATGGACATTCATCTGTGTATGATATCTTCAGCCAGTAAAGGAATTTTATTCTGTCATGTGACTTATTCTTTCCAGAACATAGTCTTCCTTCTGAATCTCCTGAAATCCATACAGTCTCTGGCAAGTTGTTGTTGCTCCTCTAGCAACATGTACATGCATTTCTGAATATTTCCTTTTCCTCTACTGCTTTCTATCACCCATCCAACACTCTTCCCATGCCATTGTGTCTCTTTCTATGCCATTGTGTCTATTCAGAAGGAAGACTACGTTCTGGAAGTAAAACCCAACTTCCTTCTTAATATGGTGTTTAAAAACCAGCCTTCTTGGACATTGAATTTGCTTACTATGTCTTGGTTGGAATATATGTCCGGATTTCATAAAGCTGCATTCATCCCTGCATTCCAATAACCAACAAAATCATACAATATCACTAGCATTATTATTGCGTTGTTTGCTTCCATATTGACAAGGGTAATAATGATATATCTTGCTCACATCTTTGCATCAAGTGTAAGCGATAACATCTATGATAAAATTCTATTGTACCGATTGCTAATATAACATAAATAGCAAATGTTTGTTTGTTTGTTTTGCGTTCGCCCATTGTAACCATCACGGATATCCGTGCGATTTCCGCCGGGAGCGTGATTACGTTGTGCCACCGTTATGCGCCTTGTAGGCCTAGCACATCCGATTTCGGCATGCCTTGACAATTCGGGTGAGCTAACCTTAGCCTGTGACAACCTCTATATCTGTCTCCAGGCACGCATAGTGGCGACTCTTCGCCCAGACGATTTTTGCTCTCGTCTGACTCGTACGAGGTGTTCTACTGTCTATGAACTTGCCTCGTGTAATTGGACGTGCTGTGCCTGTGCCCATTGGGTACTGAACCATTTCTCATCCGTGAGCCTGGTTCCTTAAGTGGAAGAACTCAACAGAGGAGTTGGACCCTGGCTCTTTCGCCCTCTTAGCCGAGGTGTCATTCACCGACATCGTGTACCCCTTGTCCAAGTTCGAGTCTCACACCACGCGTTTGAGAGCAAGGCGTTCTCGAGCTGAGAGTCCTTGTCCCAATAGCGCCTGAGCCCATCAGGTACTGAACCCTTTCTCTCTTCAGGTGTATTTCCGGTGTAGGAAAACCTGACAGTAGAGTTGGGCCAGGGCTAAATCGTTGTCCCTTTTGTGCCTGAGCGCATCGAGTACGGAACCCTTTCTCTTCGCGAGTATATTTCCGGTTTAGGAAGGCTCGACATTAGAGTTGGGTTAGGTCTTCTTGCTTTACCAAACGCCAATGGATGGGTCTGGGTCTCTGCCTGTAAGGAACACAGGTAACTAGAAGCTCCACTCGAGCTGACGGAGCTTGTAGTTCCCCTTTCCTAGGGACTTTTCACTTTCTATTTGCAGTTCGAGCTGCCCTCTAGCGCTGTTCTGCCCTTTCATTGTTTCATTGTACTCGGTATGAAATCTATTTGTCTCTCGCCATGCATCTATCTTTACGTGCATTTTACATTGGCCGCCCCTCCAATGTTCGGACTGGACTGACTTGCTTCACTGTATGTCGACAGTGTCACTTTATGTGGTGATGCTGGTGGTGTCGGAGATATTGTCTGTCTCTTGTGCAGTCAAATCTCTTTCCATCTGCTAACTCCACATTCTCGGACACGATCCCCAAATGGTTTGGCCAGAATCAGCTCGAGCTGCTGTATTTCTGTTTCCAGGGTGCACCGCGTGGAGGTACATTTGGGATCTTGGTTATCTGCTAACCCTGGGTCCGCCTAGAGCAATGCGTTCCCTTTGCACCCCAAATAGCAAATAACACTAATATAACATAAACGGCAAATAATACTAATATAACATAAATAGCAAATATAACTAATATAACATAAATAGCTAATAAAAGGTCTCTTCCAAAATATCAAGAAAACGGAAGTAATGGTTATTTCAAAGAAAGCAAATAACACACCTGGCAAGATCATAGTGAATGATATAGTATTAAAACAGGTCCACCAATTCAAATATTTAGGTACAATGATTACAGCAGATGGAAGAAGTTCAACAGAAATAAGATGCAGAATAGGACAGGCAAAAACAACATTCAGAAAAATGAAAAATATACTGTGTAATATGACCTTGTCATTAGAGGTGAGAAAGAGAGTTCTGCAGTGCTATATAACCCCTATACTAACATATGGGTGCAAGTCTTGGACAATAAACAAACTGGAAAGTGGGAGATTGGAGGCAACAGAGATGTGGTTCTACAGAAGAATGCAGAGAATACCATGGACTGCCAGAAAAACTAATGTAGAGGTGTTAAAAGAGTTAAATGCGAAACGGACCTTAATCAACAATATAAGAAAAAGGCAATCTTCTTTTTTTGGCCACTTCATGAGACAGGCAGGTTTGGAGAACATAGTCACAACAGGCAGGATTGAGGGCACCAGAGACAGAGGGAGACAACGTGAGAAAATGTTAGACAGTTTGACGACCTGGCACGGCAAAGAAACAACAACGACTTTGATACATAATACTGTGGACAGAGAGCTGTGGAGAGCCATGACCGCCTACGCCACCCGGCATGGCACCTGATGATGATGAGCTAATAATACTAATACAAAATAAATAGCAAATAATACTAATATAACATAAATAGCAAATAATACTAATATAACATAGCAAATAATGTCCATGAGAAATAATAAAAAACAAAGGAACAAGGACTTTTACCACTCTCCAGTCCAATAGGGACATTTATTGAAAAAAATGTTCTTAAAAAGTTTATTTCATGTTATATACAACATTTACATCAGAGAATATCAACAATAACATTTGAATAACAACAATAGTCATTTAAAATGTGATGAATTTTGTCCATGAGTTGAATTGTGGCCCTTACAATTTAGTGAATTCAGTATTAAAAGGATGACAACAATTACTTGATGAAAAGTGTGACTGTACATGTACATTACAGACTGCACGTTACAGACTGTAAAACATATTGACTCAATCACTCATCTGGGACCCATTTCTGTACATGTTCATATTATGTGCTGTGTCATGCGACTGATATATGTAAAGTAGTGTGTGGTTGGAATATTGTATTGTGGAATGCTGCCCTTATCTAACAAAACCAGATCAGATAATCTGCATTGGGATAACAAGATGATCCGTTTGTTGAGTACACCTATTGTCTGGGGCAGTATGTTCAACATGATAGCTTTGAAAATGTCTGTGTTGAGTATGTGTGTTTTTATTATGTCTCTGGTAAGAGTGATTTTACTGCATGTGTAAAAGATATGGTATTCTATTTTCGGGATGTCTCTCCTGCAGTTTACATTTTGGTGTCTGTTCTAGTCTGCTTGCTTGTTTTCCTATTATGGGTGTCATATAATATCTAAAGTCTATTAAAGTGACACATGCATTGTAAAGGTTGGTGAAAGTCTCCGTTGTGTCTGTCATAAAATAGGTGTACTCTCTTTTTTGTTTTCTTATGAATGAAATGTTCATGACCTTAAATGGCTTTAATGCATGTTTTGTCAACTGTTGGTGGTTTGCCATCATGGTGGGGGATTGTGTTTAATTGTGTAAGTCTTGTGAGCCTTGTTCCCATGTAATTGGGACCAAGGTACGTCATGAGTGTTTTATGATATGGCCTACATGGTTTATTCTAATGGCTCTGATTCTTGTGTGAATGTCTTGTAGTGCAATGCCTCTGTGTAGTTTATCCTGTATGAGTGTTTTTTATGTTGTTTGCTCCTTATCTGTTTGTTAATTTCTATGACAATGTCTTTTGGAGGGGTCAAAATTGTAGCTGTGTATATCAGTTTTGGAATGATGTATGTGTTCACTACTCTGCTTATGCCAAAAATTGTAGTGGTTTTAAATTGAAATCTGTACAGTATGTCTGTGATCTGTGTAACAAGATTGCACCATGTGATTTTGTGTATGATTATTGGGTTCAATGGGAACATTATGCCATATAGTCTAATGTTGTTTGTTTTTATGTTATAGAGAAAATCTGCTTTGTTTTTCCACTTACCCAGGCCCATGATAACTGAATATTGGACATTCAGTTTGAAACCACCTTTCCAAATTCTGGAAATGTATCCCAAATGTTTAGAATAGGCTTTTTGTTTGGTGGGAAGAAAGCAGTGGTGCCCGCAGAGGCACACAACTTTTGCTCTCCTTTCCCTGAAATGAAAGTTCCCGAAATTGTGGTATCATGTCTGATCTTTTCAAGAAGTGACTTCAGAGCGAGAACATAGAGCAGTGGGAAGAGTGAACAACCCTGTCTAACCGATCTCGTTAGCATGAAAGTCTCAGTAAATGAATGCTTCACTAAGACTCTCCTCTGTGATTTTGAGTAAATAATTTGGATCCACTTCCTAAAATGTTCATCTATGTTGCAGTTTTGTAGTATTTTGTGTGAGCATGTGTGTGATAGTCTATCAAATGCCTCTCTTGGTCGAGAGACAATATTGATGATGTACTATCTATGTCATGTGTGTAATTGACTAAATCTCTTGTGAAATGTGCATGTTGGTGTATGTTTCTTTGTTGGTTACTGCACTGTTGATGTTCATGGATGAGCTTTCTGGTACTGTCAGCAGAAGTATAATGATGGATACACTCAGGGAGAGATAGGAGAAATTATGCATGTGTCCAATTTGCAGTGATGATGCTCTAATGACTAACTATGGATGAGCTTATTCATGATTGGTTTTAGTTTGTTTGTTATGGATTTGGTTAAAATTGTGTAGTCTGTATATAAGTGATATATATCTTTATCAAAAAACAAAACAGAAATAAACACATAAAACTCAATACAATGAGATGAGATGTTCTTAAACCTTTGGTTTATTTTTATGTGGGAAAAAAAATCATTTTTTTGGTTGGTTTATTTCTCATTGACATTATTTGCTATTTATTAGTTATATATTAGTAATCAGTGATAATAATACTGTAACATAGTTGTTATCACTTCTTAGTCTTGTTACTGCAGCGATTTACACTTTGTTGGATATTCTCTGACAGTTTAGTTATTATTTATCAAGTGTAAGACCACCTGGTGATTACATCTCTTAGATGTTCTGAAAATCTATAATGTTGCAATTAACTAGGATGTATTCAATTCAGTCAGCCATTTGGAAATGGTTTATTGATTATTTATTAATTATGATGTTATGGGAGTTGCCCTCAGTGTGTTAACAGTATTCTTCTTGTTTTTTTTCATTAGTAATTCTTACACAAGAACCATAGTTTATTATTATTAAGTTGGTTTGTTTTTTTCAGCATTAATTCTCAAACTTCCACTGGCTCTCTTTCGTAGCAGAACAGTGGTCCAAATATATTTTCAGCAGGATGTAGTCCAGAGAATGGAAATGCATTGTGTCGCCATTTTATTTGTGCCAATGGCCAGACACATCCATCTTCAGCTGTATAAATTTTAAAAGTACCTTTTATCATGAGGTATCTCCTTTCAGCCGTAGACTTTGGTCTAATTTAGCTCTATCAGAGCTTTTTACCATAAAAAATAATGGTGGTCAAGGTTCAGGTTGTCTTGCTACTACATATTTCAAACTCTAGTTCATTGTTGTTTGTTTGCATTCGCTCTCTGATAACTAACATTCATGTTATTACTGCTGAGAAGTGTGAATTATGTTGTGCTACCTACCATATTCATTGTGTGCTGTGTCCTAGCATATCCAATTTCTGCATAATGTTGTTTGTTAAATAGGGGCTTAAAGCCTCTTGCTGAGGCACGACTCTTTCAATCTAAGACAGGAGTCTATGTTGTTTACATCGGGCCCTTGTTCATGTGCAGTGACAGAGTATTTTATAAGGTTGAGTTAGTAAGGATAATTCCCTAGTTTATCCATATGAAAATCATACTCTAAGATGAGAGATAAATTATGAATCATTAGTGTAAGTGTTGTTCCACAAAGACATTGAACTAGTTAAATGTAGCTACACACATATGGATGTTCAGAGATATTCATTCTTATATATTCTCTAGTTTTAGTAAATTGATGTTAGTATGCTGTTTATGTCCTCTTGTTGATATCTTTGCTCTAAAACTCTTGCTGTTCAACAGGATACAACCTCTCCCCGACATAAGCCATTTTCTTTGTTTTCAAAAGGTCACAGCTTTGAATCCTGCTGACAGCATGTTGTTTAGAAGGTGGATTGTTTTTTAGATTCCTGTGATTATCACTTGAAGCTACATAGTTAATGTGCGATGAGGTGTACTCTCTGCAGGTTGTGTGCCGCTTCATTGAAAGGGCACATATGTGGTTATTGGGGTACAGTTGCGTAAATCCACGATTTACTCAATTTTTTCACGTTTTATTAGTTTTTTTAGTTCATATTATATTAGTTTTGATATAAAACAATATATATACAATAAGCATAGCTATTTATGAGGATTTTATCAATGTTGTCACACATTGCTCATGTATTAGGGTCGTCACGAAGATTTTTCGCCCGTTGGACGTTTTTCGCCCGAATTTTCAACTTCAAAACTTGCTCACAACTGTCATATCACACATACAACAACAAAAAAACACGATTATATTCACTATTCACTATTCACTCCTTTATTTAGATATGCAAAAATTATTTTGATATCTTTTAAAACAAAAAAAATGACGTTTTCAAACACCCACCATCAATAACGCAAATTTTCCAAAAAATAAGTCAGGCCCTGGGGGAAGTTTTGTAATTTTAAGCCAGGGCTCTAAAGGTTAAGAGCTAATGCAGAAAATAATTTTTAAAAAATATTTATGCAGACCATGAGTGAACTTAATCCGATTTGAGTTCTCCAAGGTTAACCATTCTCAGAAAATGGGTACCAGAACAAATCAGAATAAGTAGAGACGGTTATGTGGAGACACATCACCCCTAGCATGCTTTAAATTACATCACAGAAAAATGCGGATCTAAAATTGTATTTCCCAAAGTCACAATAGCATGAAAAGGGAATTTACATTTTTATTTTTTATGTCATGAGATCAAAAGCTGGTGAAGGCTCATACATCTATTTGAACATTTTGGGAAAAGATCTAGTCTTATTCATCATGTAACCACTCTAGATCTTCTTTGTTTCTCATGTGCTTAATTTTTATTTAGAACATCATTGTATTTTTATAATCTGTGTTGAGCATGTCTCCATATTCTTTCCATGAGTTGATTTTGGCAGTTTTAATAATTTTCTTAGCATTTTTTTTTGCTGTCTTGTATTCTTTGTAATCTACTTGGTTTTACTTTACCCATTTCTTATATTTCTTTTTCTTTTCTCTTGTGACTTTTTTACTTCTTCATACCACCATTATTTTTTGTTTCTTTACACGGTTGCTGTTCTTGTATCCACATGATTCTCCTGCTGCTTGTGTGATAGCATCTTTGAATAATTTCCATTCTTCTTCTGTTGTTGTAGTATCTACTGGTAGTTTTCAATTTTTTGCAATTATGTGTATGTATTGCTCCTGTACTATGTCGTCTTTAAGTTTGTGTATTTTAATTTGTGTTGATGTTTTATCTTTGCTGTTTATTTGCCATAACGCAGGCATTTAACTGCCTGAAATCGCAAGCTTATCCCATTTGTGCATACTAAGTGACTCACTGAATATGATTCAGAATGTCAAAACAGGTTATGTACGTAGGGGATGGGTGGAGTCATTAGAGAGAGCTAAAATGTGGGCATCACTACGGAAAATACCGGTAACCCTTATCTTTGTCCCTGGATACGTGGGCATTGAGGGAAACGAATGGCAAACCAATTATCAAGCCTTGTCACCATAACAGATGGTCAGCCTATGAGCCAAACGAACATACTTGTTGCTCTTTGTGAGTCCGTACAATCAGAGGATTTTGAAATGAATTAACATGACTCAATATCAAGAATGTGCGAATTGGGAGTGAAGATAGGCATGGCCCATAGAGAACATTTGACAAAGATTTAAAAAAGAGCAGTGAACCAACATAGAACCGAAATCATCAGCCATTATACCCTGAGAGATTTACTGAAGCGGAAATCCTAATCATCCTATGCATAAGAAAACCAATGAACTAACAAAAAACAACTGAAAAGACCAAGTTTCGAT
Organism: Meghimatium bilineatum; assembly: GCA_034231615.1. Classification (NCBI taxonomy): domain Eukaryota; kingdom Metazoa; phylum Mollusca; class Gastropoda; order Stylommatophora; family Philomycidae; genus Meghimatium; species Meghimatium bilineatum. The sequence continues at coordinate 15,419,065 of CM067322.1, forward strand.
CATCTGTCCCAAACGTTTATGAAAGCAAATGAAGAAGTAACCAGCAACAATCCAGATGAATGGGAACCGCCCTATTACAACATTGCAAACACTTCACCCATATATACTGCAAAACTTAAATCACAGGCATTGAGAGCAAAACTATGGATACTCCAACTGCTCTAAAAGCAAAAACACTTGGTCATCCAGACACCCAAACAAACTACATGGCAGAGCTACAAGCAATCTTAGAAGCATCAAAGGCTCTAGAGAAACAGAGACTCAAAGGAGCTAACATAGTCTTCTTGTGCTACTCCATGTCAGTACTCCAGGCCATTCAAAATGAACCTAAAGATTAACAAAAACAATTGTAAAACTTTTAAATCAACTGTCTGCTAACAATAAAGTTGTGCTACCTTGGATCCCTGTGCACTGTGGAATTGCAAGAAATGAGACAGCTGACAGACTGGTAAAAGCAAGTGCAAAAAAAAAATTCCATCACAGAATATCACTGACTGAAGCAAAAATTCTCATCAAAAGAAATACAAACTAACATGGAGTTAGAAAACGGGCAGAAACTTTCCACAGGACTCCCATTCTAAAGCTGAGCAGAATACAGCAAACCACAATTTTTAGGCTCTGCACAAGACACTGTAGATTACAAGCACATTTCCACAAAATAAAGGCTGACCAATGTCAAAAGGGTCCCAAGACTCTAGAACATATTCTGCAGACATGTCTACTCGAGGATGACCAGAGAACTAAAATATGATCTCAAGAGACAGATCTGAAGTTGAAGCTGTGGGGCAACTGTGAGGACCTCTTGCTGATGGGACCTCTTGCTGATGACAGAATTCATGAAGACTTCCTGCCTAGACTCAGCATAGGAAACTTCTTCTTCTGCGTTCGTTCTCAAACTCCTGCATATTAGCAGGATGTAGTCCGGAGAACGGAATGCGTTGTGTCATGGTTTACAGCATTGCTGTGATATCTGCGCCTTTCGGCCTGACACATCCGACTTCAGCATTGCTTTGGGTCACTGATCCTATATGAGATGGGACAGCCAACTCCATCCCATAACCTCCTTAGTCGCCTTTTAGGACATGCGTGGAAGGTAAACAGTGTTGCTATTCTTTGCTCCCCTTTCGGGCCCGACAACACACGGGCGGCATAGGAAATTGATTGTGGAAGAAAAAGCATTTCTGTCTACTTCTTGCTTGCCTCCCATTGACTCTACCCTCAGGTAATGTCAACAACAAGGTTTCATATCTTTTAAAATATTAAAAATATTTATTTTTTCATCTTTATTGCCTTTAATAGTTACTTTTGCATAAAAAGTGTTGTTAGAACCTCTTTGTTTTCTTCTCTTTCTAATAAGTTCTCCTTATTCTTCTATATATTCACATCATTACCGTCTTTGAGTTGTTTTTTTCATTGTCCATGTTTCTGAGCCATTCATTCATATAAAATATTCGGTAGATCTCACATTTTATAGTTTTCATTTTTAGTTTGTTTGTAATTTGTTAAGATGTCAATCTTTTCAACATGTCATTGAAAGTTAGTTAGTCGTCGTCAGGATCATCATCACTGCAAACTGGACACATCCATAGTTGCTCCAATCTCTCATTGAGTGTATCTGCCATTACACTTCTGCTGACAGTACCGTTCTTATGCTGGTTGACCCATTCTTCTGCGCCCTCCAAAATGTTTACTTCTAACAACACCTCATTTCAATTTCTGATCCTGGCCATTGAAAAGGAATCATCATCCACATTAGTCTCACTCTCGCGTGCTATATCTCTTAAGGATTTCAAAACGTCAACGTGATCCATTGCCCCATCGTCTTGTGCCACAATCGCACATGACGCCAGTGGATCCGCTTTTTTCATTGCCTCGAACACCCACATGTGCCGGCACGAAAATAATTGTAACCACTTTCCGCCTCGCCTTTCAAGACCTCAATCCACTGTTCGTGAACGAGACCCACTTGTACCTTCTTAATCATACTCATAGAGTCACTCAAGGTGCAGACCTGCGTTACTTTCTGTGTGCATACCCACTCAAATTCCCTGGTCGTCGCCATAATCTCCATGGTCATGCTACTCGTAGTGGCGCAAATGCACCACTCTCCTCCCTGATCGTTTTACCTGCGCACTGAGCTGTGAAGGCCCAAGCACTGCGAACATGTCTAATCACAGATCCATCAGTGTATATAATCACATCCATTTCTTTGATATTCTCACTGACCAAAACCTGCACTTCTTTTTCCACAGCTGTGGGACACCATTCTCTGCATTCCCTGCTAAGTGATATTACTACTCTCAAACAAGTTTCAAAATCTGTGGGTAGACTTATCCATTCCGCACCTGCTGCCACATCCTGCAATCTGCACACGCTTTCTATGACATCCTCAGCACCTCCCATCCATGACCTCCCTATCTTGAGTCTGCTACCTTTAACTTTCCATATTTTGGAATGCAACGGGTGTTCCTTATCTGCATGTATTTGAAGGTACGCCCGTGCACAGTAATACTGTAAGTTGAAAATACTTTTAATCGTTCAAAAGCTACAAACCTGAATAATACATATTAAATGTTTGTTCTAATTCTCGCAGGGAGTTGTTAGGATCAAAATAATTGAAGCCAAAGACCTCATTAAGGCTGATATTAGTATTACGGGAAAGGGCAAATCAGATCCTTATTGCAAAGTCAGAGGTAAGTACATAGACAGTCACTCATTATAACACTGTAACTATTATCACTGATGTCTTCAAGTCTTGTGGTTTTGAATGATGCCGGAGAATGTATTCTGTTTTTTATATAAATGAATGCTCTTTTACATCATACGCTGTTGTTTATTTACTAAAGCCTGTTGATGGCAATTGGCTTTTTTCAGAAATTGGGTGATAAATATTGCATTTTTTATTTTTGCCTTTGTACTGAAGAATGTAAATAACCCAAATATCAGAGGATGTCAAATGGTAAGAACAACACAAATTGCACAGACGTCATGTCCAAATTATTCACACAAAAAAAAGAATTAGAGGCATCTATAGGGAAACTAAAGGATAGAAAATCACCAGAACCGGACGGTGTCACCAATGAAATGCTTAGGAACCTAGGACACGCAGCAATGTACAAATTATTACAGATATACAACTATAGTTGGGAAACAGGCAATGTATCTCAGTCGTGGAGAGAAGCGTTTATGTGTCCTATTATTAAAAAAGGCAAGGACAAACAGAAGGCAGACAGTTATAGACCAATAAGTCTAACGAGTTGTGTCTGCAAGACAATGGAAAGGATGGTCAACAGAAGACTAAAGTGGTACCTGGAATCAGAGAAGCTATTGGTGCCAGAACAAGCTGGGTTTAGAGAGTGTAACAGCACAGAAGACCAAATAACATTCCTGTCCCAGATCATAGAAGATGCATTTCAAGAAAAGAAAAAAGTTTTCACCCTGTGGATAGATCTTCAAAAAGCTTTCGACAAGGTCTGGAAAGATGGACTGATAATAAAGCTGCAAAGAAATGAAATTAGGGGCAACATGAGCAAGTGGATCCATTCCTTCCTACACAATAGGAAAGCAACTCACAATGGAAGGGAAGGGTACAACAGCAAAAAAAGTTCTCCTAAAACACGGAGTTCCTCAAGGCTCAGTATTGTCTCCAACTCTGTTTCTTGTCTTCATAAATGATATAATTTGTGAATTGCCACAATGTGTAAAAGCTGCAATGTACGCTGGTGACTTGGTGGTGTGGTGTGTAGAAGAACATCTAAAGATCAGCAACAACAAAATACAAAAGGCAGCAGACAACATAGCAGCATGGGCAGATAAATGGATGGTAAAGATAAATGCTGAAAAGTCTTCAACAACACTCATCACACTCTCAAATAAGGACAAAGCAGGAGAGATAAAACTTGGAAATGTACATATCCAAACAGAAGACGAGCTGGTGTACTTGGCACTATGCTAGATAAGAGACTAACATGGAGACCTCACATTGAGAAAATAGAAGCAAAGGCAAGAAAGAAACTTGCCATCCTGAGGAAATTGGCAGGAACAAACTGGGGAGCCAATGAGGCAGCTTTGAAGAAGGTATATACTGGTGCAATTAGACCAGTACTAGAATATGGATCAACAGCATGGACTTCAGCAGCCAACTCCCATCTACAAGCCCTGAACAAGGTACAAAATCAAGCACTTCGCCGTATCACAGGTGCCATGAAGACCTCTCCCATAAATGAAATGGAAAAAATTACAGGCATCACCCCCTTACCATACAGGCGAGACACTAAGACCATGGTACATGCAGAAAAGTACAAGAGCATGCCAGCACATCCAATGAGGACCAGACATAGTGACCTAGCCAGTGGAAGACTGAAGAGTAGCAGTTTTATACACCGATCAAAAAAAAATTAATAGAAAATATAAGGATGAACTACCAGACATAACAAGAGAGATATCACCAACACTTTTTCCAGTTCCGTGGGAGCAATACCCAAATCTCACTATCAGAACCACCATAAACAACTACCACACTATGATAGAACTGAATAATCTTCAAAAGAAATCAATAGTATGCAACATGATTGAAAATATGTACCCCAGAGAAGCATGGATACAAGTATATACCAACGGATCAGCAACCATAGCAGTAAAGAATGGAGGTGCTGGCGTGTACATAAAATATCCAGAAAAAGAAAATGAATCCACATGTTCACCAACTGGAATATTCTGCTCCAACTACTCTGCAGAAGTACAGGCTTTAAACATTGCTGCAGAAATAATTCAAAACACAAGCCAATGCCAGCAGGTGGTATTTCTTACTGATGCTATGTCTGTCCTATAAGCCCTTGACAGCGATAAACTGCCAGACCTGAAGAAAGCCATGGGAGAAGTGAGCATCCAAAGAAGGATAGTGGATACCATCCCACTGTGGTATAACAGGAAATGAAGAGGCAGACAGACTGGCAAAGGATGGAGCAACACAGGAACAAAAAGACCAAGAAATCACCTACCAAGAAAAGAAGACCCTCATCAAAGCCATCAGGAAAGTCGACCACCCAAAAGACAATTACCACTATCTTGACAGAGCAGAGCAGGTTATTATCTTCTGCCTCAGAACAGGACACAACAGATTAAACAGCCACTTAAATAGACTAAGATTGTTCCCATCACCACTGTGCCCTTGTGGGCAGGCAGCACAGACAGCTGAACATATCCTGCAAGACTGCAATACACTAAACCAGTTAAGGGAAGAAGACTGGCCCACAGAGATGGATATCCACAGAAAGATGTATGGGAGCACTGAGGAGCTTTCAAATACAGCAGCATTTATTAAGACAGGACTTGCTGTGTAGACATGTCAAACTCCAAACGAGAAGAAGAAGAAGAGGATGTCAGACAAAAAGGAAGTTCCGCAGTAACCATACAAATAGAGGTAAATGCAAATAAAGTAAATAGGTTATTAGAAAACTATCAATATAAAATAATAAAATATAGAAAATAACAATAAAAAAAAGAAAAAAATTGGACCGACACGTTGACAATTGTATTTGTTCTTTTTTTATTGTTATTTTCTATATTTTATTATTTTATATTGATAGTTTTCTAGTAACCTATTTACTTTATTGGCATTTACCTTTACTGAAGAATGTCATTGAGACAGAGGTGTTGAATCTATTGTTGTCTATGATAAATTGAAAATCCTTATCCATTGTACATGAAAGCAAGGATATGTGTGCATATGGGCCCAATGGCTTGATTGATTGATTGTTTTCTATACCCATCTTTGGGTTATTCCTGACACTGGAGATGTATCCCTGCATCTGTCTATTGTGTATACTGTTTATACCATTTCTATTTATACTGGACAGGATGTAGCAGTCATCACAGCCTTTTGAAACTTCTGCCGATCTTGAGCCAATCTTCCTGCTTCTGTATGTGTCATGTTCAGGGGGTCTTTGATATTTTGCATCTATCTTCTTCATGATCTATCTCTTTCTCGTTGTCCTTGTTTCTTCCTCTCATTTATGGTCTTCTCTATGCTGTCATGTGTTTATATTGCTGGTTGGTTGGTTGGTTGCTGATCCAACAGTACATGGGCTCATGCCTTTTGACATTGTGTGATATATGCATGTGTTTGTGAGCTGTTTTGTTCCATATAATTTGTTCCATTTATCTGACCCTGGTTTATATTGATAAAATATTGTAATTTTCTATAGAAAACCTTGTTGTTTAGCCAGTCTCCTTTTACTTTCAATTTTTTCAGAATGTCCCATTGGTGATTTTTTGGTCCATACTATACTGAGGATTCTTCTATAACATTTTGTTACAAATTTCTGTTTTTGTTGCTGCTGTTTCTATGTTATCTATATAATACGTCTGCTTGTTATTTATTTTTCAAAGTAATACATCCCTATATGTATTATGTTTTGTTTGTTTGTTTTTCGTTCGCTCCATTGTAACCATCACGGATATCCGTGCGATTTCCGCCGGGAGCGTGATTACGTTGTGCCACCGTTATGCGCCTTGTAGGCCTAGCACATCCGATTTCGGCATGCCTTGACAATTCGGGTGGGCTACCCTTAGCCTGTGACAGCCTCTATATCTGTCTCCAGGCACGCGTAGTGGAGACTCTTCGCCCAGACGATTTTTTGCTCTCGTCCTACTCGAACGAAGTGTTCCACTGTCTATGAACTTGCCTCGTGTAATTGGACGTGCTGTGCCTGTGCCCATTGGGTACTGAACCGTTTCTCATCTGTGAGCCTGGTTCCTTAAGGGGAAGAACTCAACAGAGGAGTTGGACCCTGGCTCTTTCGCCCTCTTAGCCGAGGTGTCATTCACCGACATCGTGTACCCCTTGTCCAAGTTCGAGTCTCACACCACGCGTTTGAGAGCAAGGCGTTCTCGAGCTGAGCATCCTTGTCCCAATAGCGCCTGAGCCCATCAGGTACTGAACCCTTTCTCTCTTCAAGTGTATTTCCGGTGTAGGAAAACCTGACAGTAGAGTTGGGCCAGGGCTAAATCGTTGTCCCTTTTGTGCCTGAGTGCATCGAGTACGGAACCCTTTCTCTTCGCGAGCATATTTCCGGTTTAGGAAGGCTCGACATTAGAGTTGGGTTAGGTCTTCTTGCTTTACCAAACGCCAATGGATGGGTCTGGGTCTCTGCCTGTAAGGAACACAGGTAACTAGAAGCTCGTCTCGAGCTGACGGAGCTTGTAGTTCCCCTTTCCTAGGGACTTTTCACTTTCTATTTGCAGTTCGCGCTGCCCTCTAGCGCTGTTCTGCCATTTCATTGTTTCATTGTACTCGGTATGAAATCTATTTGTCTCTCGCCATGCATCTATCTTTACGTGCATTTTACATTGGCCGCCCCTCCAATGTTCGGACTGGACTGACTTGCTTCACTGTATGTCGACAGTGTCGCTATATGTGGTGATGCTGGTGGTGTCGGAGATATTGTCTGTCTCTTGTGCAGTCAAATCTCTTTCCATCTGCTAACTCCACATTCTCGGACACGATCCACAAATGATATGGCCAGAATCAGCTCGAGCTGCTGTATTTCTGTTTCCAGGGTGCACCGTGTGGAGGTACATTTGGGATCTTGGTTATCTGCTAACCCTTGGTCCGCCTAGAGCAATGCGTTCCCTTTGCACCCCATATATTTATGTAATACTAGATTCGTTCCAATTTATTGGGCTACTTACCCTGATATGCCTCATTGCCAATGTACTTGCCAACCCGGATCAATGTATTGGAACAAAAGCGAATATTACATCATAAGTCCATATCCAATTCATCAAATGCAGTCCATAACCAATATTTTATGAATGAATAAAGGCGAATGTCACAGTGAAAGGGTGCTTCGCCAGCTTCGTTGACGAAAACCATTGATGTTGGTTTATTATAGCGATGTTGATCAGATTGACAATCGCGCTTAAAAATCATGTATACTTTTGGGGTATCTCTTCCAGTTTGAGCAGCATTCTGAATCTCTATTGTTTCGATATCACACTTTAACTGGGGTGCAAAGGGAACGCATTGCTCTAGGCTGACCCAGGGTTAGCAGATAACCAAGATCCCAAATGTACCTCCACGCGGTGCACCCTGGAAACAGAAATACAGCAGCTCGAGCTGATTCTGGCCAAATCATTTGGGGATCGTGTCCGAGAATGTGGAGATAGCAGATGGAAAGAGATTTGACTGCACAAGAGACAGACAATATCTCCGACACCACCAGCATCACCACATATAGCGACAATGTATGTCGACATACAGTGAAGCTAGTCAGTCCAGTCCGAACATTGGAGGGGCGGCCAATGTAAAATGCACGTAAAGGTAGATGCATGGCGAGAGACAAATAGATTTCATACCGAGTACAATGAAAGGGCAGAACAGTGCTAGAGGGCAGCGCGAATTGCAAATAGAAAGTGAAAAGTCCCTAGGAAAGGGGAACTACAAGCTCCGTCAGCTCGAGACGAGCATCTAGTTACCTGAGTTCCTTACAGGCAGAGACCCAGATCCATTCAATTGTGTTTTTTAAAGCAAGAAGACCTAATCCAACTCTAATGTCGAGCCTTTCTAAACCGGAAATATGCTTGCGAAGAGAAAGGGTTCTGTACCCGATGGGCTTAGGCAAGAAAGGGACAACGATGGTAGTTCTGGTCAAACTCTACTGTCAAGGTTTCCTATTCCGGAAGTACACTTGCAGAGAGAAAGGGTTCCATACCCAATGGGCTCAGGCACAAAAGGGACAACGATTTAGCCCTGGCCCAACTCTACTGTCAGGTTTTCCTACACCGGAAATAAACTTGAAGAGAGAAAGGGTTCAGTACCTGATGGGCTCAGGCGCTATTGGGACAAGGACGATCAGCTCGAGAACGCCTTGCTCTCAAACGCGTGGTGTGAGACTCAAACTTGGACAAGGGGTACACGATATCGGTGAATGACACCTCGGCTAAGAGGGCGAAAGAGCCAGGGCCCAACTCCTCTGTTGAGTTCTTTCCCTTAAGGAACCAGGCTCACGGATGAGAAACGGTTCAGTACCCAATGGGCACAGGCACAGCACGTCCAATTACACGAGGCAAGTTCATAGACAGTGGAACATCTCGTACGAGTCAGACGAGAGCAAAAATCATCTGGGCGAAGAGTCGCCACTACGCGTGCCTGGAGACAGATATAGAGGCTGTCACAGGCTAAGGGTAGCCCACCCGAATTGTCAAGGCATGCCGAAATCGGATGTGCTAGGCCTACAAGGTGCATAACGGTGGCACAACGTAATCACGCTCCCGGCGGAAATCGCACAGACACCCGTGATGGTTACAATGGAGCGAACGCAAAACAAACAAACAAACACATTAACTGATACGACTGTGCTTGCCTATTGCATGACGAAAAAAATTGATCGATTTTATCAAGAATTTCTCATTTGCATGTAGCATTTGCTGCGTGTGTTTGTCGAATGTCTGTTGCTTGAGTACTGTCCAAAACATACAACTTAACGAAATGTAGAATTTTGTTGTATGGTGGTTGTATATGAAAAGTCTATGAACTTTTAAAACATATGGACCTCAACCTCACCAATCCGTAATTTTTGCTCCCATTGATGTGAAAGAAATTGCGCTGTTATAAAAGCAAATATTCCAGCAATAATGTGTGTAAATACAGTGTGTATTATCAGAGAGCATCATCAAGCGCAGAAACTTATGATACTCCAGTTTATTACCATGGATGTCTTGTTTGTGGTTTTGGGAGCATGATCTTTCCCTTCTGGCAACTCCTTGTAAACTTGCCATCATTAGGAAGTTCGGCCATAATTTTTTTTAGCATCACAAAATTGACATATAATTTCGAAAATACAACAGTTTGTACAGCACCACAATCCTCAACAAAATTTGCTGCTTCATTTGAAATTGCTTGACTTCAACGTATTTGTGACAATGAGTGAGCCTCGGCATCTGCAGCTTGACATCTCTGCGTTTGCTCACCAGTTTCATGTTGTCTATGATGAAGTTGGTATTCTCTATTTATAGCTTGTCTATTTTCTCTTTGCGCTGGTGATTCTAGCTTAGCTCGATGCCGATGCAAATCAGCATCCTTAGCAAGTTGCGTTTGTCTTTGTTGAAGGGTTTCTTGACCAATTCTTTGCATCTCTCTTTCAATTCATGTCTATGCCATACAGCGTTTGTGGCACAAATCTGATAGAGTGACTCTTGACTTTGACGACCCAACCATCTAGCTTTTTGCTCTTTTGTTTTTTTTCATGCTTTCTTGCGATTGAATCATCTTCATCCATCATTTAAAGCAAATTATATGTATATTTTAAATATAATGTATTTTTATAACTTTAACTACAAGCTGATACAGAAGTTTACCATCAATAACATTTGTATACAAAAATGTTGTCTCCTTTGAATAATGTCACAACACCAATCGTTTTGATTGGATGTCGCATGGGAATTCCGTGACATAAATGCGCTATTTATAGAGCGTTCCAGAGATGACAACATGGCTATTATATTATAGATTGCCACTTTTATAATCTAAAAGACAAGACCTGGCAACAGCAGACTGAGCAGAGACAAAACCTTTAGGATTAACACTTCTATTTGGGGGAGACTAGGGGAACTTCGTCCTAGCATCTGTCCTGAAGATCTAGCAAGACTAAAGTGACCCTGAATACAGAATGAACACTGGTTTCTTGCTTCTTACTCAAAGGAGATTATCATTGAAGTGAATTAGTTTCCACTGAATTCTAAATTCAATTTTTTTTAAAATCACTTTCCGAGTCTATGACAGTCACTTACCTGTGCACAAGGCAAGTGCATCAGTTTTTGTGTTGAGAAAGTCTATAGCACCTTTGTGTCACTTAGGTACTGAGCATTTCATCTCAGAAAGTATATTTTCAGATTAAGAATGGCTGTGTAGATTATGATATGCATCGCATTCATCTTCTTGGAAGAGATATTAGTCATCAACTGTGAGAATGAATGCCATAGTTCAAGTTTCAACATTTCACATCTTTTGGGTTCACTTCCATGTTGTGACAGTCTGCATCTTATTAAAATTATTAGTTAGATAGTTAGTAGTCAGATCATAATTTTTCCACACAATAGACATCCTTAAGTGCTCAGATCTCCCCTTGAGTATATCCGAAATTTTACAACGACTAATTCTAAGTTTCTGTTGGTTGATGAACATTTTCCAAAGCCCATGGTGGCACTTATTTCTGGCAAAGCCACATTTGAAGTCCAGCCCTTTTATTCTGAACATGATATTTCAGATGATTGTTTTATTCAGTGTGGCTATAGGGTGCAATGTAAGCCCCAGATGATTGTTTTATTCAGTGTGGCTATAGGGTGCAATGAAAGCCCTAAATTATTGTTTTATTCAGTGTGGCTATAGGGTGCAATGCCACAAACTGGACTCTGCTTCTTAGTGGAATGAAAATGCTGTTAAAAGAGAATTTTACTAACTTGTGTGTAACAAGAAATATGCAGAAGATGGCTGTTTAACTTTAATCCAGTCTCAAAAAGAGAATACATTGAAGGAGACTAGTTACAGATTTCTTGGTAATTAATTGCATTTTGTCCTTGTCAAAATTGTCATATACTTTGTAAGCATACCTTGTACATTCTTATGCATTATTTCTTTACACACACCTGGCACATACTTTGTACATTGTTTCATCCTTTCATGATCAGTGGGTGCTAAGCAAATGAAAACAAAAGTCATCAATAATACCTTGACACCTATCTGGAATCAAACCTTTGAGATGATTGTTGACTCGGCTGATGGACAGTTTCTATACATTGATGTCTTTGATGAGGACCCTGGTAATAAAGATGATGATTTGGGCAGGTAGAGACTAACTTATTGTGGTCCTTGTTTGATTAGATTTATTTTTATGCCCTAGCATCATCCCCTTCGTTATGGTCATTTCTAGGATATCATGTCATTTGTTAAGAACAAAATATTTTTGTATGATAAAGTTTATTATTGTCACTGATTGCTAATATAACTAATAAATAGCAATAGTAATTTCAATGACAAATAATAAAAAAAATAAAAAAACAGGGACTTTTTCCATATTACAGTCCAATAGAGAGCTTTATCAAGAAACAACAAACTAGAAATAAACATACAATATTGTCACAATTATCTATTGTAATTATCTATAGAAAACCTTATTGTTTAGTCAGTTTTCATTTATTTTCAATTCAGAATGTCCCTATTTGTGATATTTTAGTCATGGCACTCCGATGATTCTTCTGTAACATTTTGTTTCAAATTCTGCATTCTGTTTCTCATTACGGTATATTGGTGGTTGTCCAAGATTAACATCCTGGATGTTATCTACTCTTGCTTTCCTGCTAGATTCTGAGACGTGTCATTTTCCATTTCTTGATCCCTCTCAATTTTCTTCTAATGTTTATACATGCATGCCACACAACAAAATATTTTAAGAAATAATATGTGGACTGCAGTAAAACTATGAAAATGAGTGGGAGAAAAAGAGAACACACAGTTATGTATGTTCAATAGTTTACAAAACAAACTGAATCACAAACAGTTATATATGTTTAACAGTTTATAAAACACTGAATCACACACAGTTATATATGTTTAACAGTTTATAAAACACTGAATCACACACATTTATATATGTTTAACAGTTTATAAAACACTGAATCACACACAGTTATATATGTTTAACAGTTTATAAAACACTGAATCACACACAGTTATATATGTTTAACAGTTTATAAAACACTGAATCACACACATTTATATATGTTTAACAGTTTATAAAACACTGAATCACACACAGTTATAGAATTGACAGTTCATAAAGCAGTATGTTGTAAATCGTAAAATTGTTTCACTCTATTGTAGTTACTCAATCCATAATTTTTTCTGAGCTATCTTCTTCTTCTTCTGCGTTCAGCATGTGGTCATGCTATACCGTCAGACCTGTCGTCAAGACGAAGTCCACTGTCTTCTCCAGGTCAGAGCGGCTGCCCCATAGCTTTAACCTCAAGTCTGTATCCTCTGGCCAGGTCTGCTGTCTCTGCTCTTTGTATGTTCGTCTGAGGTATAATGTCCTACTCTAAATTGCAGATTCTAAGGATGCACAACATGAAGTAGCTTGAAGTGTATCCTTGGGGCAATGTGGACCCCTTCCCATTCCTCTCTCTATATTCAGGGAAAATAATTGATGAAAGTATTAAAGTTCTCTTTCTTTAACAGTTGTTATCTACCTATTTTAGCTTTTTACATTAATATTTTTTGTGGATTTTTCTTATTTCTATTTCAGAGTCAGCTTTGATATGTCCAAACTAAAAGATGTTGGCTTAGCAGATGAGGTTAGTGCAACATATGGTTACAGAAAGTATCAGTGAGAGTCTGTAAATGTGATTTGTTATAGAACAAATTCACAAGATTCTGAGCATTAGACTCATAGATTCTCATTCATTTTTAAGCAGCAGTGCTGTAAACCATGACACAATTCCGTTCTCCGGACTGCATCCTGCTAATTTACAGGAGTTGAGAATGAATGCAGATGAAGAAGAATTCATTGTTAATAGATATCAAAGACTCAGCACAAATGAATGTTTCCTTATTATGTTGTTTGTCCAGACAGGCTAACTTGTGCTCAGCTTGGATAGTGATGATGATTAGGATGATAGTGCTGAGTCTGGGTATTGTTGATTGGTCCAATGCCTACTTAGAGTTTGCTTCCATACTCTGAACATGTGTGAAAGGAGTCTGAGACATTTTGCAGTTCTCGTCTTTCTTTTAGCATGTTTTTTTTGTCTGAGATACTTCGCAGCTGTTTCACCAACCCAATCTGCGATGCTATTCAAATCTGTCCTATGCCAGACTCTTCCATGTAGTTCTTTCATATCGAAATGTGTCAGCGATGTTTTAAGTATGGCAGTGATGTCTTGAGTGTGTGTTTAAAACACTTCTTCTTTTCGGAGTTCAGACTTATCTGGGTAAATTCAAATTTTGTGATTTACCTGATCAACACTTATGAATAGAGTGCTCACACTGTAGTTCAGTTATATGATTCTCTATATCTTGCAGGATGCTGGGAACCCAGCATTACCCCGTAAGTTGAAGAAATAACCAAAGCTCAAGGCATGCTAGATTTATATCTGAGAGACTCAAAATGAACTAAATATATTTTGGGGGATTTTGAGAGGAAGATCTGACCAGAATAAATTGTTTCCTTATGAGAGTCTAGAACAATCACTTATATTTTTTATTCGGCATATTTGGAGAACCTACAATTATAACAGGGAACTTTCAGTCTTGTATTTTTTCATCTCATTGGCTCAGAAGTGAAATCCTTTGTTATACACAAAGTTCAGTTGTAGTTAGATTGCCAAAATTTGATATTTCTGGCCATTGGTAGAATTCAAATGGTGACACAATGCATATCCGTTTTAGTACTTTGATAATCTAGCCAGATGATTGTTCTGCTAAAAGAAAGTTCCAGTGGGAGTTTGAAAACGAACACTTATGTAAGTTTTAATTGGGACTGCATTAAAATTGTTTATTAGTAAGTGAAAATAGAGTAACATTACAACATGAAATTAAACACATCTAAAACAGAGACTATGAAGATAAACAAAATACCAGACCAGTAAATGTATCTGTCAATGGCACAAAACTAAAGCAAGTCCCAGAGTTTAAATACTTAGGAGGCAAACAAGACAGAGATTGAAAAACAAGGTACCAAAAAGCCAATGCTGTGACTTACCAGCTGTCACCAATACTTAAACACCCATCAATCTGCATGACTAAACACCTTTGAAAATAAATGTCTTAAAAGGCTACTGAACATATGTTGGTCAGACTTCAAATCAAACACAGTTGTCAGACAAGAATCAAAACAAGAATATGTATCCACCTATATTAGAAAGCATTGCTCGAATTACATTGGACATGCACTACGAATAGATACTGAAAGACTCCCCTGTCAAGCTTTGTTGTGGTCTCCAAAGGGCAAGAGAAAACGAGGAAGACCAAAAGGAACTTTACATAGAACGATTACAAGAGAATGTTTCACCATTGGTATCAGAAACAATGAAGATCTAAAGCAAATTGCAATGAAATGAGAGACATGGAAATCTATGACATCCGCTCTATGTGCCGTCTTTGGCTCTAGAGGAAGAACTAACTAACTAATCTGCATGGCTACAAAATGACAATTGATAAATTATTGTATGTGTTTCAGTATGTTTTGTGGACTTTAAAATAAATTATTTCGTGTGATTAAGTTCATTTTGTGAACTGTAAAATAAATAACTTTATGTGATTTAGTCAGTTTTTTTAAATTGTAAAATAAACTATTTCATGTGATTCAGACTTTTTTTGGAGGAAGCTTTAGATCTTTCAATTTATAGATCAAGTCAATAAATCAAGTAAGGAATATGGACTGGATATAAACATTCAAAAAACAAAAACCATGATAATCAGCAAAGACACAGAAGAACAGGAGGTAAACATAAACATACAGGGAGAGAAACTACAACAAGTAAAACAGTATCAATATCTTGGACACATAGTCACAAATGATGGCAGATGTGAAACAGAAGTTAAAAGGAGAATAGGAATGGCTAAAAGTACCTTCAATAACATGAGGAAATTATTAATATCTAAACAAATTACAAACAAGTTAAAAATGAGAATTATAAAATGCTACATCTATTCAATATTAATGTATGGCTCAGAAACATGGACACTAAATAAACAATTAGAAGACAAAATTGATGCCTTTGAAATGTGGGTATATAGAAGAATAGGGAGAACATCATGGAAAGAGAAGAAAACAAATAAAGAGGTGCTAAAGACACTTAATATGAAGAAAGAACTACTAAGAGAAATAAAGATCAGGCAAATAAAATACTTTGGACACATTAAAAGACATGACACCTTATTGAAGACCTTACTTGAGGGTAAAGTCAAAGGGAAGCGAGCAAGAGGTAGGCAGAGATACAAGTGGGAGAGTAACATTACACGATGGACAGGTTACAGTCTAGCAGATTGCAACACCAAGACAAGAGACAGGAGATGTTGGAGATACGTTGCAGCCAACCTTTGTTGCGGAGACAGCACTTGATGATGATGATTAGATCTTTCATTGTTTCCATGTATTTATTCACAGAGTTGTTCATCAGTGCTTGTAGATGAACCATATACAACTTACTTATATTAGCCAAAGTAACATATACCAGTGATAATAATATTAACCAATGTGTATTCAAATGATTCTTCCATGTTTTTGGGTTCCAGTGGCTCACCCTAGAAGATGTAAAACATGGAATGATTCATGTACAGATGACATGGCTCTGGTTAATCAACCAGTCTAGTGAGCTGGACCGGGTATGTATCTATGTAATCAGTTAATTAAGACAGTAGGTTATTGGTTGCACTCAGGTTAAATGAATTAAGCTAGATTATGTTAGAGTATTACCAAACTCTGGACATATGTTAACTGAGTATAATTTCATTATATAAGAATACAATAAGGACATATCCATATGTTCATGACTCAAGATTACCTTATAGGAATATGTTGGATTCTGATCATATGTTAGTGGTACAAGATTAATGAACATTTCAGATTTTAATCATATGTTAGTAGTACAAGATTAACCATGATCATATGTTATTGAAATAAGATTACACTTTATAAATGTATTAGATATTTCTATATATTAATGGCACAAGATTAACATTAGTAATATGTTAACTGTAAAAGATAAAACTCTGGCCATATGTTAATGTGAATAAATTAACCAGAACTGTATGTTAATGTGATAAGTTTAACATTAGCCATATGTTAATGTCACTAGAATGACTTTGACAATGATTCAGTAGGACAGTGTCATATCACTCAAATTGAAAATAATTAGATTATATTTTAAATGCTAAAGGAACATACATTTATATGTTAGTGGCAACATATCAAACCCTGGTCATATGTTCATGTGACATGATTAACTTTTGGCTATATATTGTAGAAGATTACATTTTTAGAACATATCAAACCTTGACCATATATGAGTATGAAGTTAATTTTGGCCATATGTTATTGGGGAAAATATTACAATTTTTGAAAATATCAAACCTTTGCTATATATTATTAGAAAAATATTACAATTTTTGAAAATATAAAACTGTATCATATGTTAAAGGAACAAGGTTATGTTATGTCTCTATTGAAGGCAGTCTTCACTCATGTTGTAGGGTAGTCGGGGGAAGACGGCACACTTTTCACATATTTTATTTATGTGAAAATAAATATTCTGATTACTATATTAGCACACTCTGACAACTAGACTTAATTATGAAAGATCAAACTGCCATCAATGTATAGCTTATCCGTGCATCTGACATTAGTGACACTGCTTGTCTTGTCTTCACATAGTCTGTCACATTGTATGACAATTGTATAACATAAAGACTAGGCCTATGTACTTTAAATTATTCTAGTCATCAATACAATCATCAAAGACATCAATACAGAGGATACATGGTAAGATCAGTCTTAAAACTGATCATACCTATGTAGTGTGTAATGCTACTCTGCACAGGCACTGGCAATTTCTTAGCTATGTTGGACTTGCTGAAAAGGGACTCTTCATCCGTGCTAGAGAACCGTGCTGACATTGGGACTTTAAAAAAAATCTCAATGTAACCGCTGTCTTCAAATCCTGTTATCCTTGCCACATAAAAGCGGAATGTGCTTTTACTCTAGCCATCCACCCTAACAACAATGTAGCTGTTAGTGATAGCCTAGTACCGCGTCATCGTCATTATCTTCAGTTTCTGATGTGTTCTATGTCACGCCAATATGTCTGCACAGGCATTGGCAATTTCTTATCTATGTTGGACTTGCTGAAAAGGGACTCTTCATCCGTGCTAGAGAACCGTGCTGACATTGGGACTTTAAAAAAAATCTCAATGTAACCGCTGTCTTCAAATCCTGTTATCCTTGCCACATAAAAGCGGAATGTGCTTTTACTCTAGCCATCCACCCTAACAACAATGTAGCTGTTAGTGATAGCCTAGTACCGCGTCATCGTCATTATCTTCAGTTTCTGATGTGTTCTATGTCACGCCAATATGTCTCTATGTTTTTTTTCCAGAGTCATTTGTGCTACTGTTTTCAAAGTTTATGTTAATATCATAGTCGTTGGATAACATCAAGTGTGTTTTTTTAGAACAGACTAGTTGAGGCTGTCAAATGGATATATCTGTTTAATTATAAAGAGTCAGCCGAAGACGGATGTGTCGGGCCATTGGCGCAAATAAAATGGCGACAACACATTTCCATTCTCTGGACAACATCCTGCTGGAAATCTAGAATGGATCATGGTCCTTCTATTGGAGAGATCCAGCGGGAGTTTGAGACTGAACGCTGAAGTAGAAGAATTATAAAGAGTGATTCTGTATAATAACTTTGAAGTTTATGTGATAACTTAATTTACTTCAGTATCAACAACACATTGAATATCGCTAACTGTAGCTACACCAGTCTTGACGTGTTGTATGAACACAACACCAGTGGACTGCCTGAGGCGTTTTCTAGCTCCACACTCGACTGACTGCATGTTAGGCAGTCATAAAGTAGGTGATGTCATGCTGAGACTGTCTTATAAAGCATACCAGTCATGTCTAACCACTACATGTAAAGTATAGTCGCTGAACTCTAATAATTCTGATATTCGCTGAATTTACGCGTATGAGGTACGATAGTTTATAGGCCCACCGGGTAATGTAGGCGAACGCCAGCAACGCGGTGTGGACCGCATCAAGCATGGTGAAATACATAAAAAACCATGATCATCCACTGCATCGTACTTCACTTCCAGTCGTCTAAATTCGTCTAGCCACTGGTTTCAAATGAAGTTCGACAAGAGAGTGAGGTCGACGCTTTGCACAACTCCTGCAAAATTCATCAGAAGGGAAAAGGTTTTCCCACTGACTCTAAGAGCATGGAATGTACGCACACTACTCGACAATGCCTAATGCAAATAGACCGATTTGTCGAACAGCCCTAATTGGGAGTTAGCAAGGTACTATATTGACATAGCAGCTCTGAGTGAAATGCGCCTTGCTAGAGTCTGGTCAGCTCTGCGAAAGAGTTGCAGGCTATACATTCTTTTGGAGCGGAAGAGAAATTGAGAAAAGACGTGAAGCAGGAGTAGGCTTTGCTATTAAAACAACACTCATTTGCAAACTAGCAGGCCCACCAAAGGCAATAAATGATCACATTATGACTGTAAAAGTTCCCCTCCTTCTGGTAAGAAATATAGAATGATTATCAATGTGTATGCACCAACACTGACAAATCCAGAAGAAGTTAAAGATAAATTCTATGATGAACTTCATGCAGCTAACACTGCAGTTCCAAAAGCTGATAAGCTCATACTACTTGGAGATTTTACTGCAAGGGTGGGTACAGATAATATCTCCTGGAACGGTGTAATAGGGAAATATGGAGTGGGTCAGTGCAACAGCAATAGACTTTGTCTTCTAAAAACATGTGGCGAACATGACCACATTAACAACATCATATTTCAACTCCCAATCCGAAACCGGACCTCCTGGATGCACCCTCGATCAAAACACTTGCATCTTATAGATTATATAATTGTAAGAAGAAAGGACCGCCAAGATGTTCGAGTGACAAAATAGATGTGCGGTGCAGACTGCTGGACTGACCATCAACTTATTGTGTCAAAACTAAGAATTCACATCCAGCCTGCCAGATGGCCACAGGGAAGCAATTTCACTGTAAATGTTTGAAATAGACCAAGATACATGGGAAGAACTTGCACAATATAGATCTACAAGACACTCTACAGTCAAAAGGAGCGCATCATCTTGTGAAAAGAGGAGAAATGCTGCAGCCCAACAGCGGAGAGTAGCTAGAAAGTCACGGATAGGCAAAAATCTGTCTACAGTGATAATTCTATGCCCGTACTGTCCAAGGACATTTACAGCTCGAATAGGGCTCATTAGCCATCTACGAACTATTAGACATATTTATAATTATAATTGAATTTTCAAAAGTGGATGTAAAAAGTGGTCATCATCACTAGTGATTGAAGAACACATACATATACAATTTTCAGTTTCATTGCTTGAAGAAATATTTAGGCTGCTGCTTCTGTCATGCAAAGAAAACATGATCTGAATCTGAATTGTCTTCAGTTACAATTAATTGAACTGTTTAATTAGTTTAAATACTTTGCAACATGAGTGCGGACAAATGACCCCAGTGAGTGGGTCATATTGACACAGCAAGTCAGCTGCACAATTTTACCCCACTAAATGTGCGCAAACTTACCCCAAATCACATGCTTAGCAACTTTAATAAAATTTCTTGTAAATAACAAAACATCTTGACACTGTAACGTGCTTAATAGCTTTAATACAATGTATGTTTCAGTTTTTAAAAATTTTAAAAACATGACAGTAATGATAACAGCAGACAAAGAGTGAAAAGTTGAAACAAAGTTAGATCAAAATCCATAAAAAAAACTTTACTTCATGTTGAAACATGACCTGTCCTTGAACTGTCAAATTTCATTGTGTGACAGAATGGGATGTTGCCGCCTGACCTAGTCATGTTTGCTACCGGAAAAACCCATAGGATCTGGAAAAAACTCACTGTGCCATCTTGCCCACTACGGCGTCTTACCTCCGACTACCTTATACTTATGTTTTATACTTGTTTATGTTGTGTAACTTTCTTACCTTATTAGCTGTTTTAATGTAGTTCACTGACTTTATCCCCTATTATTTCTGTCCATGCATTTTAACGTATATTTCATACGTACTAGGATCACTACACATCTATTTATTTCCCTACCCATGCACATGTATGTACTAATTATTATGTGGTATATGGGACTCTAACAAATATCTAGTACAATAAGATTGTTTATTTGATACAAGGAATAACAAGTGTCCTATAGTCTTTAGGAAGAATGAGAGAGTAGACAGAAAAGAAAAGACCTGGGATGAAAGATGAAATAGTTGTTTAGTACAAAATATTTGTCGTAGACTTCAAAACTTCAAAGGGCAGAGGAAAACCACATTTAGAAGATACTAGTTTCCTTTTTGATGTATAATTAACTAAATCGTCACTGAAAAGTTGTCACACTTTTATCAGACATTATCCCAGTGAACTCTGTATACCATGTTGCCATGATAAACTTTACCGGAACAGCACCTTTCAGAATGATTATTCTGTGTTTGAGCATAAATCCCTTGAAAATTGTGTATTTGACCTCGCATTCTGTATATAGTTTTTTTTACTAAAAGGAAATACTTATGGTCAATATGGACATATTCAATTAAATAGTGGCGATACCTTCTCAAATCTGTAAACAATAATAAAGAGCTTAATACCAATATTATTTGGTTAGATCCAATAAATATATGCTTTATATTTGTGCATCATGTCCAGTTTTTATAAACGAATGAAATCTGTTGATCGTTGTCACAATACTAATTATTGTATATCGAGAAAAGAAATTTTACCACTTCAGACTGAGTTTCTTTGAGATGATTAGGCATATGTGTGTACTATTACAATAATGTGTCCACCATGTTTGCATATCAATACCTGCTGAAGATGATTTCTTAAATGATCTGTATGCGAGATACTCGTGACATTATTGTCATTGACATTAGTGCTCTACCATACTGGGCCTTTATTTATTTAATTATTTCTATAGGTATCACCACTTTGCCGTTAATAAATATAATGGAATGTTGCTCCTCATATGTGCTTGTCAATAAAAGTTAGGTCATCTTTAAAGAAATTAAACTTCATCTGAATCATAATCAGTTGTCTCTAAGAAATTGATAAACAATCTTGGCTCAATGAAGGATAAACCATCATTCTTCTAATATTTATCTTCCTTTTGTATCACATGGGTCGCACCCCATCGAGGCCAGCACCTTGAAGTGGTGATGAGGCTTAGTTCAGCAATCGGGCTGGAAACTAAGACTGGTCGGGCAATCCCACTTGATCAGGACTACAGTCCTGCCCAAGTAAATAGGGTGCTGAAGATGGAGGCAACCAGCCAAAAGGCGCACAATTAATCAGGATGTGACATACAAAACACAATGGGAACATGTCTATATCCAATAATAGTTATGGTGCCTGCCCTTTGGGGGACATTCAGGCAGGGATGGTCCCGGACCCTATACCTTGAAAGTGTCCAACCCCAATTACTGGAGGTCCTTCTCAATTGCCTAGAGGAAGCAAGGGAATAAAGCTACTGGTCAAATAAACCAACGACAAATAAATAATTCACTGGAATGCTGAGGGTGTCAACAGCTAAAGAGATGGATACAGTAAAAAATTGGAACTTGAAAATATCCTGTGTAGACCAAGTTAATGTATGCTGTATTCAAGAAACACACCTCAGCTGCAATATAGTCTTTAAAATCAGATACTACTGATCAGGCCGAAAGAACAGAAGAAAGGATGGAATTCTGACACTTGTTAAAAACAATATCAATGCATGTCAGTTGGAAGTGTATATGGAGGGGGCAGAATACCAGATGCTACACCTAAAGACAGACACTACAGAATTCCATCTCCTGAACTACTACTGCCCAATGAATAGACCATTGGCACTGGACACAATCACAGAAAAAGATAGACTTATGGGGTGTGGTAACTTCAGCAGCCACTCACAGAGCTGGGACTACAATCACATGGACAAGAGAGGTGAGGAACTTGAGAGTTGGCAGGATGAAAATAATCTCATACATATTAACCAACCAGCAGACTTACCAACCTTCTACTCAAGAGCATGACACACCACCTCTACACCAGACTTGGGATTCCACCTACCAGACCTTGAATGGAACATCACACGTATTGTTAAACAGAAGCTTGGGAGTAGTGACCACAGACCAGTATTTTTGGCAATCCATAATGAATTGATTACGGATAGCAGCACACTTATTAGGTGGATCTATAAAAGGGCAGACTGGAAAATGTACCAGCATTTAACAAGTGTTCTAGCTAAGGATATGAATGTGGACATCGACATCAATAGAGCAGTCAGTTACATTAATAGATGCATACTACATGCTGCTAGTAAAACCATACCCAGGGGGCACAAAAAAACTACAAACCCTACTGGAATGATGAACTGGAAAAGCTGAAAAATGAGATGAAAACATCTAGACGGCAGGCTGAGAACAGACCTAGCCAAGAACACCACAACAAATATCAGCAAACAAAGTCTAAGTTTCAAAGAGCCAAGTTGCAAGCTAGATGGAGCAGCTGGGAAGAAAAAATAGAATCACTGAACCTGAGACACTAGGAAATTATGGAAACTGGTAAAACAATTAAATGATGAAGGTCCAGGGAGAAATACAAGGATCACACTTTATAAAGATAGAAACATTTTAACAGATAAACATGCAGCTGATTACTTTGAAGACTCCTTTACAGAAGACAACAGCTTCAAAGTTAGCCTAGACAAACAAAAAGAGGTTCGAGAAAGCCGCAAAGTATTGGGCAAGGCGAACCTATACCTGAAGTCATGGAGTCACCAATGACAATGAAAGAACTGGAGCATTCAATATCCAAATTGAAAATGAAATAGTCCCAGGAGCTGATGGAGTGTCCAATGAAATTATTAAAAACTTGGGAACTGCAGCAAGAGTAAAGCTACTGTATATCTTCAACACAAGCTGGACTACAGGTAATGTTCTGCAGGCATCCTACTGCGTTATGGAGTCCCCCAGGAAAGAGTCCTGTCACCCACACTTTTCTTGATTTACATCAATGACCTAGTTGCCGAACTACCACATGGGATCAATGTATGTTGACAATCTGGTGCACAGAAGAACATGCGACAGTGACCACTAAATAAATACAAAGAGCTATTGATGCTTTAACCGTATGGGCAAATAGATGGTCATTTACACATTAACACGGATAAGTGCAGCACTACGCTCTTTACCCTCTCACTAAAACAAAAAGTAAGTGTTATCAAGAAGATGGAGAACTTTTGAAAGAAGACAAACAACCCACATACCTCGGAGTTACTTTTGATGATATGCTGACATGGAAGCAATACATAAACAAAGCAACAACAAAAGCCAGGAGGAAGTTAGCTTTTCTGAGAAATCTAAGTGGAACCACTTGGGAAGCCAGTGGGAATATACTTTGTAAAGTTTACCAGCAAGGCATAAGACCACACTTGGAATATGGTTCACCTGCGTGGTGTCCTGCATCAAACACCACATTACAGGATCTAGATAAAGGGCAAAACCAGGTGCTTAGGATAATGTTGGGAGCACTTAAATCAACATGCATAGTACAGATGCAGAAAATGGGGAGAACACAAACAATTGGCAAATGCAGAGACACAAAGGTGCTAATACATGCAGAAAAGTTTCAGTGTATGCCAATCATCTAATGGATAGATTTCAAAATCTAGCAATGGGGCAACTGAAAAGAAGCAGCTTTATCCACCAAGCTAAACGACTCTGTAGACAACTTGCAGAACTACCTGAAGTTGACAGCCCATTAAAGTCTGTACCAGAACAAACCCCTTGGAGTAAGAGGCATGAAATACCAATATACATTCAGACCCACGTGAAAGGAATACTAAGTGAGTTCGAACAGAACAGTGTGCAGAGGACAGTCAATCTCAGTTTCATGGGCGATGCATATCCGCAAGACATATGGGTCAGAGTATACACAGATGGGTCAGCACATAATACAGTGAGAAATGGAGGTGCAGGTGTATGTATAGAATATCCACACAGGTCTAAAGATATGATCAGAACACCAGCAGGGAAATTCTAAAATAATTATGATGCAGAAATCCAGTCAATTAGAGTGACAACTGAAAAACTGCTGAACTCCAACCCTGGCCCACAGCCCATGGTATTCCTGACTAATGCAAGGTCAGTGCTTCAAGCTCTCCAATCTAGAAAACTAACAGACTACCAAAAACTACTTAATGAACTGTCTTGCCAATATAGGGTAACCATGCAATGGATACCTTCTTACTGTGGAATACCAGGAAATGAAAAAAATACCAAGGTGCTGCCGAAGGTCAACCAGATGTACCAATCACCTACTATCAGAAAATACAGATGATCAAGTAAATAAGAAAGCCACAAACACCAACACAAGATGACTATCACATGAACAGATCAGAACAAATTGTAATTCTACGCCTCAGAACGGATCACAACTGACTTCGCAGTTGCATGTACACAAAATTTAAGATTGGCAGCACAGCCATGTGGATAGGCAGCACAGAGTGTCAAAAATATACTTCAAGAGTGTTCTGAGTATGAAATGCTGAGGTATACATATTGGCCAGAGGAAACAACACTGGAATCAAAGCTCTATGGATCACTGTGTGAACTACAAAAGACAGTGAGTTTTATTCAGGAGACAGAATTACAGATATAGACATGTTTCAAGTGAACGAAAGAAAAAGAATTGAATACACAAATGTTGACTTTTATTAGCCGATAGTAAGAGAAGAGAAAAAAGAGATCACCCAAAACTGGATGGACACAGAACAATGATTTGACTATTGAACTGATAATAATTAGTTCCTAACAATACAATAAGCCATAAATTAGAAACAAACATTTTGACTTTGAAAGTTCTTTTTTTTTCTTTGCATTAGTTCTCAAACTTCCATCAGATCTATCTTATGGCAGGACAATGGTCCTACTAGATTTCCAGCAGGATATAGTCCAGAGAATGGAAATGCATTGTATCACTATTTTATTTGCGCCAATGGCTGGACACACCTGACGTTTGCTCTGATAATTCATATGTTCAGTATTTTTATGACATCCACTGAATGGTGGACATCTATAATCGTATTGCTAGTTTAGTAAGTCATCTATATGAGAGAACTGCTTCTCACACTTACACGCTGGTCACCAAGTTCAAAGCTAACCACAGTCATGCATGCTTGACCTTTTGTCTACTGTGTTGCTACGCTATTAATTAACATAGCCACAGATGATCACTGAAAGTTCTAGATTGAATGTTCTAGGTTCACTGAATGTTGGGGACATTGGATATTAAATTACTGAAATTTAGATTATGAGAATAAATACAGCAAACAATAATCACATCATAATTTGAGAAACAACTCTAGAGGGTGTGTGATTTCTCTTATATATGGCATAAACAAAACAGGCTGCTTCATCGGTTGATTATAAACAGAAGAAATATGAGTCTGTTCAGAAAGCATAAGGATGTCGAATTTAATCACCAAAATATTAACTTTTTATTTCTGTAGAATTGTGTTGTTGATTTATTTTTATCTATTTGCATTGGAAAATGGCATGAATATACCATCTCTGCCACTTCTTCATGTTTGACAAATTTTTGTGGTAAGTTGCAAACATTACCAGTTTGAAGTGGTTTCCCATATTAGCTATTTTAAACTTCTTTTTGTGTTTCTAAAAAAGTAGTGCCTCTCTAGAAATGTGTAAGAACTTTGACCCGAGGTGTAATGAAACTCCAAGAGATAAATTTGTAATAATAAATGACAGTAATAATATCGCTCATGAAAACTTTTGTTTACAATTTTCTGTCTGAGTTTATTTCTTGAGAGGGTACACTGACATGTGATTAATTATTAGTTATCCATCACAAAGGTTCAAGATCATTTAATTTGTGAGTTGATTCAGGAAAATATTTTGAAGTGGCCTTCAGTAGTATTGGTCAGATACCTAGTCCTGTCAGACACAAACATTTAATTCTAATATATTTTTTCAAGTACTGCACATTGAAAGAATGTCTAGTAATTGGAAAGAGTAGGTAGAGAAGCTGTTATTTTGTGAAAAAATGTCATAGCCGCTTAATATTTTATGAGTGACCTTGTGCACAACAGTTTTTATGTAATTCTAATGGGATCTTTCTGTGTAAGAGAGAGATCAGAGTGTACATGAATGTTGGAGAAAAATGTAATGATAATGGTACTAACATAACAAGCAAATTCTTGTACATTTATTTTGATACTAAATATGGTTAGAGTATTTTAAAATAATAAAGACAAAATCTACATTTTTGGATTCTAAAATATAAATGAAATCAACTTTTATCGCTAGTAGATGGGCCCTAGATTCGTTATCAATTTTTTTTTTGGGGGGGGGGGGGGGGGAGTTTACCTATATTAAATTCAAAATTTGGTGAAAAATATGATGACTTTTTTGTGAAAAATGTAAGGGGCTGAAGGGGTTGACTTTTAACCTGACTTTTGGCTAGTACTAAAAGTTCCTTATACTTCTTCTTCTGCGTTCGCTCTTATATAACCATAACGAATATATCATATGATTTCCACCAGGGGGCGTGAACTATGTTGTGCTGCAAGTTCCACAGTAGAACTGTGTTATTTGCACCTCAGGTGGCCACTTGTGGTCTGGACATCCAAGGTCCAGCACATCCGTTTTCGTCATGCCTTTAATTCGGGTAGGCTTCCCTAGTCCGTGACAGCCTGTCTATCTGTCGCCGGGCACGCTGGTGTGTAGTGCCTCTTCGCTAAGACGCTTGTTGAGCACGTCTATCTCGCACGTCTATCTCGCACAAGATGTTCCACCATCTATGAACTTACTTCGTGTAATTGGACGTACTGTGCCTCTGTCCATCGGGTACTGAACCGTTTCTCATCTGCAAGCCTGGTTCCGTATGAGGAAGAACTTGCCAGAAGAGTTGAACCCTGGCTCATTCGCCCTCCTATCCGAGGCGTCGTTCACCGACATCGTGAACTCCTCGCCCAAGTTCGAGTCTCACACCACGCGTTTGAGAGCACGGTGTTCTCGAGCTGATCGACCTTGTCCCAATAGTGCCTGAGCCCATCGGATACTGAACCCTTTCTCTCTGCAAGTATTTCTGGTATAGGAAAACCTGACAGTAGAGTTGGGCCAGAGCTAAAATTGTTGTCCTTTTTGTGCCTTAGCCTATTGGGTACGAACCTTTTCTCTCTGCAAGTGTATTTCCGGTATAGGAAAGCCTGACAGTATAGTTGTGCCAGGACTGCCATCTTTGTCCCTTTTTTTGCCTGAGCCTATTGGGTATGGAAACCTTTCTCTTCGCAAGCATGTTTCCAGTATAGGAAGGCTCGTCATTATAGTTAGCCAGGTCTTTTTGCTTTGCTTGACGCCCATTATTGGGTCTGGGTCTCTTCCTACAAGGATCACAGGTAACTAGAAGCTCGTCAAGAGCTAACAGAGCTTGTACTTCCCATTTCCATGGAACGTTTTCACTTTCAATTTGCAATTGGCGCTGCCCTCTAAAGATGTTCTGCCCTTTCATGTTTTCATTGTACTCAGTATGAAATCTATTTGTCTCTCGTCATGCATCTACCTTTTCATGCCTTTTTCATTGGCATTGTTTGGTTTTTGACATGCTCCAATGTTCGGACTGGACTGACTAGCTTCACTGTATGTCAACAGTGCCGCTGTATGTGGTGATGCTGGTGGTGTCTGAGATATTGTCTGTCTTTTATGTAGTCAAATCTCTTTCCATCTGCTACTTCCACATTCTCGGACACAATCCCCATATGATTTGGCCAGAATCAGCTCGAGCTGCTGTATTTCTGTTTCTAGGGTGCACCACGAACAGGTACATTTGGGATCTTGGTTATCTGCTAACCCTGGATCCGCCGAGAGCAATGCGTTCCCTTTGCACCCCGTTCCTTATACTAAAAGTCATGTTCTGATTTGTGGGGTTAACATAAAATGGCCCCCTCCTTTTATCTAATATCTGCGGCTCTGAGTATAACATTTTAAAGTGTGCCAGAGCAGCCACTCTAAAATCCTGTACAAACATTTACGTTTTCTACTTTCATCCTTTGTAAGAATTGTCCTCTTTTTAAGAACTTTGACCTTTCTAAGAACTGACCTTTTTTAAAAAATAACTATCTTTAACTTTTTGTAAATAAAAGTATAGCTCGCCTATCCATTGCAAGAATTTGCTCCCATTTTAAGAACTTTGAGATTTGTGAATCTGTGTGAGAATGTTCACATTGAAATAAATTTCACACTTTGAAATTAAAGAAGTCTGATACTTCTGAGAGAAATTACACCAGACAGTAATTAACACAATTTTCTCTATTTTAAAATGCCCCATTATTAAAATTTGTGAATGCAGACAGGAAGGGACTTTTGTGTTAACTTTTTATATGTGAACTTCAATGGCTATTTGCCCCTTTTTGGAATTTGTTGAGTTTTAATAAACTCTTTAATTTAAACATTCACCGTAAGAAATAATATTTCCTGTTAGTACTGACTGAGTTCTTACACATTTTGTTTGAAGCATTTACCCAGATGAGTTTGTTTAATTTTTTTTTTAATTTTCCTATTGTGTTTTATTTCCTAGCTGTCCTTACATTTTAAAAAACATTTTCTCTCTATCATTATCCTTTGTAAGCTTTGTTGAAAGGTTGTAAAAATTCAACCATTAATGTTTACCAAGTCAGTTGAACCATTATTGTTTAACAAAAGTGCTAACGAATAATAAGGTAGTTCAGTTTTATAGTGAATGAACATACTGTCCAATGGGTATGAACAAATCCAGGTAACAGTACACAAGACAGAATCAATCAATGTTTCAACATTACATTCTTTATATTTATTACCGGTAGTTAAAAAAATAGAAGATCACAAATGATATAGACTGCATTTAACAACAGTGATATCCTAGATAACAGTGATGTACATGCACACTTATAATATCTACGCATTATCATATAGCTGCGCATTAAAAAATATGTGGAAATTAGAGTGAAATAAAACAACTATAACTGAAAACAAACAGTATGACAATATAACATGAATTTCAACACAGCAAAGGCCCCCAAAACCTCAACTTTAAATTAAAGGTTTGTATTAAGCACAAATGACTTGAAGAGTACTGTACTGCAATATATAACAGTTTCAATTTTTAAGGCGTACCTAGTTCTATCATCAATGGAGAAAGATTTTATTGCAGTGACCTCAATATCACTGGCACTAAAATGGTAAATGCCATTGAAATACATAACAACAGTAGTAAATGATCTATGGTTAATGGCATGAAGATGTTGGCAGAAACTGTCACTTACTCTGATGCCAATGTCAACTATATATTTTATATGGCAGCATTTATAAATGATAATGTAAAATAATGTTTAAGGACTCACATGTAAAGTCATCACCAATAGTAAAAGTGGCCTACGGAATTCACAGGGAGTGGATCTGCATTACTTAGACACAGATATTGTAATGCCGATGTTCTCAGCAAACTGTATCAAAATGGCCCGCAACATTAGCTCTGAGTTGACTGAACCAAGAGTCTTTAAGATTTTTAGCAAGCCTATAGTCAACAAGTGGAAAGTCTTGGAAGCGGTATGAGTTTGGAAATCAGACTGGAGAAGAGAATAATGTTTGAGCAGGATTCTAAAGCAGTAGAGTCATGAGGATGTAAATTTAAGACAAATTTGAAGAATGGCAAAAACTTGTGAATACGAGTATAGCAGAAAATTATGTGCATCAGTAGACATGTAGTATACAGATGTGCTAAAGTAGGAAGGATGAATTGTGACAGTTCTTTGTTCACTGTAAGACTGAACTACCTTGTGTTTTACATAATTACTAATGTTATACAGTTTTACTCAAGTTGATGTTAATAATAGTGCAGTTTATATATTGAACCATTAATTTTAGCGAGTTGTTACATTTAACCATTATTATTAATGAGTCTTAATATTTAGCGATTGTATGTATTAAGTTATAACATTAACAAATAGTACTAAAATAATTGAAGCAGGTTCTGTATAGGATATAGGATATTCCACTATTATGAAATGTGCATGAAACCATTAATTACATTTTAAAAATTAACTTTAAGACGTAACACTGAACCATTTTAATTAATTTGTTACACTGAATCTTTCTTCTTCTATGTTCGTTCTCAAACTCCTGCAGATTAGCAGGATGTATTCCGGAGAACGGAATATATTACGTCATGGTTTACAGCATTGCTGCAATATCTGCACCTTTTGGTCTGACACAGCCGACTTCAGCATGGCTTTTGGTCACTTTGACCCTATATGAGATGGGTCAGCCATCTCACCCCTTAACCTCCTTAGTCACCTCTTATAAAATGAATGGAAGGTAAACAGTTTTGCTAATCTTTGCTACCCTTTTTGGACCCAACAACCACGAACAATTCAGAATCTTTAAATTATATTAATTTGTTGCACTGAACCAGCTATTTTAATCATTATTACATTAAAACATTAATTGTAATAATTTTTTATGCTAAACCATTTATTGTAATTAAGTTGTTACATTGAAACATTAATTTTAATAATTATGACACTACATCATTAATTTTAATAAAGTCGTCACATTGAACCAGTAATTTCATATTAAGTCGTTATATTTAACCATTGAACGAATAGGAAACTGCAGTAAAACTGTGTACTATATGGTAAATAAATATAATTTTTAAAATAAATTTAAGGGTTAAATAATAATTTTTTATAAATTAAGATGGAACAAATTGATGTTTCGTACAAAAGGTTTTTATCAAGATAAGAAAAAAACAAACATTAGAATAATATTGATAGTCTGTTTTTCTCCTATCAGGGTTTACCTGATTCCATAGATTTCAACTTGCAGACACATAAATATGCACACAAAAAGATAAAAATTAGCTGCAGAAAAACCTTACAGGAGAAAAAAGAACCTTACACATCAACAAGGGTAGATTTTTGGTTGACCTATTTATACAAAAATAGATCAGTGTTTCCTTTTAGCTAGTGGAATGTGTGTAATAGTACTCAAAAATATTATTATATTTTCTTAAAATATAGGATGAGGGGTGTTGAAAGTTTTACACCTTCCCTCCCCCAAATCTTATCTGTTATGGCTTGCACAACAAACAATTTTATCTAGGCCCTACACATTATAATCAATAAATGCACACAACACTAATTTAAAAGATTTTTTGTATCATAAAAACAGAATGATACACGTTTGTCTTCTGCCCTAAATACCAATGTCTTTACATGGATGGTGACCTCAGTCTTTAGTCTACATTGATCTTCATAAACAATGAGTTATCAAAAATCTTTCAAGACAGTTGAATTTTTCTATTACTCTGCTTTGGACATTTTTCCTCTAGATGGAAAGTTGACTAATACTATCCACTCCTGCAATGAAATTTTTTGATTCCTGGCTTTAGTTTTAGCAGATTGGTTTCTTGTGCATATCTTTGGTAGGCATTTAAGATAGATTGAACATTGAAACTCTCTCAAATAGTTCTCTATGCTCTAATCTTTTATTCCCTGTGAATTCTTCTTTGGCGATCATCACTCAGTCAGGTTGGGGCTGAGTGATGGCACTGCCATGGAGAGGGACTTAGCATGTCTTGGACAGCTAAATTATCAAGTTCAATATCCACAACAGCCACTGCACAGTTTCTTCTTCTTCTGCAATCAGTTTCCTATGCTCATAAGTCTATACAGGAAGGTGGGCCGCCTCCACGAATTCAGTCGTCAGCAGGAGGTCCTCATGGTTGCCCCACAGCTTTATCTTCAGATCTGTCTCCCGGGGCCATATTTTAGTTCTCACTTCATCAAAGAGTGGGCATGTCTGCAGAATATATTCTTGAGTCTGGGGATCCTTTTGACATGGGCATTGGTCAGTTTGGACACTGCACCGTTTAGAGAGCAATGGCTACCCACTGAATATATATATTACCTAGAAAACACTTGAGCTAAAAAAAATAATGGGTTGATCATTATTTTCTGAATAAGATATACCACCAACTTTATCAACAATTACTCTCTCAAATAAAGTTTTGAATTTTTCACAATTACTTGACATCTTGTTTTTATTAAATCTGGCAAAATTGACTTAAATTACCTACTAATACCAGAACAGCTTCAAAGCTATCACTACAGTTTGGCTTTACTATCTTATAGTAGTCGGCTTGAAATTATCATGTATTCATGAGACAACTCACATTCATATATTTTCATTTTCTTCTTTTATTATTTATTGTTTTAATCCCTTCCTTCCTTTTATTATATTTTCTGTGCAGTATTTGCACTGTTCATTAAAACATACAAAAAATAGGTGGTACTGTAGTAAAATTGTTTAGTAATTGGTGAGAAAAAAAACATGAAGTAATTTTAGTTTGACAATTCACAAGTTTGTTTTTTGGTGAACTATCAAACTAAATTACTTAATATTTTCTGGGTTTTTTTTCTTCTTTAATACAGATCTTCTCAAAGTAGTGATCCATGACATCAGTCATCAGTCCGCAAACCATCAACGACCTTTTTTGCAAGTCCACATAATACCATTATAGATTTAAAACTATAATTTAAAACTAATGAAACAAAACTCAGAATGGTACAGCAAATGAACATAGCGACCACTTATTCGGCAAGTAAGTGTGCCCAATAGCAAATGATTGTCTTGACCCTTTTACAATTTTAGCTCACACTCTTAACCTGCAGAAATGCATATTATATTTATTATTGAATGTAGACTTATCTGTTAATTAGAAGTACACTGAATTTCATGATACATACATTTTTCAATAAAAATTGTTCATAAAAATGTATATATGTAATCCCATACA
This sequence comes from Meghimatium bilineatum, assembly GCA_034231615.1. Lineage (NCBI taxonomy): Eukaryota > Metazoa > Mollusca > Gastropoda > Stylommatophora > Philomycidae > Meghimatium > Meghimatium bilineatum. The sequence continues at coordinate 15,452,727 of CM067322.1, forward strand.
TTATATAAGACTTTTGACTCCCTCACCACCCACGCCAGTTCCTAGCAAACTGGGAAACCAATTGTTGGTCCATGGCAGCAAAAAGTTTGAGAATCACTTATTTAAAACATATCAGTTTTTCAAGAAAATTATCAATTTAAGATATTTGTTGTGAGATAGTTTATGTGCTTGTCCATATTTTAGTAGCTACCTCTTGCAGATAATTGTATTAGTTACCTGTTAAATGGCCCTTTATTTATCTTAGTCGGAGATCAGGGTTTCATTGCAGTATTTCTTGCAAAGTTTATATTACTCAATTTTCAGGTTGGCATTTAAGAAATTCCACTTATAGAAATTGGATGTCATATATGTTAAATTTATAAAATGAAAAGGTTTAATTCATGTACTTATGGTTAAAATATGGATATATTTTATGAATAATAAATCATTACATTAGAGATTATCGGGTGTAAGGCATGTGGTGATAAATGAAGGTGTAAAGTGTGATATGTCAATGTGAAAAGTGGTATATGAAGGTATAAAGCGGTATGCCAAGGTGGGCTTACTTGTTCTATGATTTATAGTTTGATATCCCAGTTGAGCTGAGTTGTTTTAAAACCATAAAACTCCATTGTTAGCTCAAGAAATGAGTGCCATAAAAAAATCTGGGCAATTGGAGATCATCATGACCACATGAATCGTAGAGTGCCATTGGTCACAGAGAAAAGTACTTGTAATTGGGTACCTAACTCAGTTTTCTCATAAGTTTAAGTGATGTGAAAATTAACTTAATCTCTGCACTGTGTGCTGATGGGGGAAAAAATGTGTCTATCTATCTATCTATATATATAAAACTCTTCTGCTGACATTAACACAAGTTATGATTCCACACCCTTTCCCCCCTCCCCCCAACATATAGTTAGCGGTTAATGAACGACCATCATTGCATTCTGTGTAGAACCATAGATGTTCAGTTTCCCCCAGCAGAAGGATATGCATGCTGAAAGTGTTTGTGGCTCACTGGCTATATTTCCTTAGGATGATGATTGTGATATTGATAGAACTCCACAAGGAAGTATAAGTATATTTCATTCTTGTTCCCAGTCTCAGGCAGTGGGATTCAGCTCTAGATTAGTATTTCTCTTGAATTTTTTTATTTTGATGGAGAGGTTTTACAGATTTTTTTTCAAGTCCCAAGTTATTATATTATTCAATTCCTCAGAAAATGCATGTGGCGGACCATTGTCGCAAATGAAATGGTGACAGTGCATTTCCATTCTCTGGACTACATTCTGCTGAAAATATAGTTGGATCATTGTTCTGCTACAAGAGAGATCCAATGTTAGTTTCAGAATGAACGCTGAAGAAGAAGAAGAATATTATATAATGTGGTTGTAGAGTGCAATGCTACAAGCTGGATAGTCTTCTTCTCTAGAGCGAACTTTCTTGTAATATTGAGGCATGTTGCAAATAAAAAGGATGTGTCTCTCCCAACAGGAATGGGTCTTCATCAGGCTTTGTCACAACGTAATAAAGAGGTAATCAACACCATGCCCAAAGTCCTTAGTCATTTCTTACATTATACGTGGCAGGCGACATGTATAATGTGTTGCTATTCTTTGCTTCCATTTTGAACTGGTAAAATACAAGATGGTTTAGATTATAGATTAATGCCTGTGTGTTACCTGGGTCCAATAGGGAAACAAAAAATAGTGACACTGTTGTCTTTCACAAGATACAACTATGGATGATTTTAGGTGTGGCTGGCAGTCCTATCACATAGAGCAGGGCTATTCAATTGGCGGCCTGTGTGCCAAATCCGGCCCCCGGCGGCCTAGTAAGTGGCCCACGGATCATTGCTAAAACAGTGAAATAAAGAAAAAAACTAAATGTATAAAATCATTCAATGTGTTTTTTTATAAATCTGGCCTGTGATGATCCCCATTTTCTACATTTTGGCCCCAGAGTAAATATAGTTGAATAGCCCTGACATAGAGGGTCAAATTGACCCAAAAAGCTATGCTGACTCGGATGTGTTAAGCAGAAAGGCATATATATCCCAGTGAAGCTAACTTCAGATATAAACACATTTCAAGTGAATTAAAGCAGAAGAACAGCCAAGTTATTAACCATTACAATGTATTCTCTTCTGTGGACTACATCCAGCTATTCTGCAAGAATTTCAGAACAAAACAGAAGAGATACCTTCAATTCAAGCATGTCTGTTCTCTCATTACTGTGAATGTTAGCTTCACCAGATTTATGATTATTTTCCTCCTTCGCAAGTGAAGAATTAAAGAGAGTCAAGTTGGGTTTGATTGTAAATCCTCAATTGCATGATGACTCCAATTCAGGCTCTGAAATACCTGCTACAGTGTGGCCAGTGTTATACATCTATATGAACAACAGAAGGTGTGAGATAACCAAATATGGTATCCATTCAAACATAAGTGAGCCATTTTTGATTTTTCAAAACTTGGGACTGAACAATTATCTTGAAAGAGTACTCCCCTTAAGAGTGCCAGACAATTTTTCTTTCATGTTTATCTCTGGGGCTAGGCTTAATTCTTCAAGTCACTAACGAGGGGACTTCTACAGGATATGTTCTGGGCCCTTATCATTTTGATAGAAATTGGTCAGTTTATGGTTTTATTTTTAGAGAATGTTTGAAAAAAGATTATTGGATGCGCAATTGGAAATAGTTTATGCATTCATCTGTTAGTTTATTTTCTAGGAAGCCAAACTGGCAGTTAGCTGGATTTATACACTAGAGACTGTGAAGAGGTTGTTATCAGTGCACACAGGACAATTTACAGTGTTCAGTTCCCGTTATAGTCAAGTATAGTTCTACCCAGATGAAAATTAGTATCTGAACTTTCTGAATTTCGAGATAAAAATTGCTGAACCTACTGTGTAAATTGCTGAAACTGTTGTACTGTTACTGCTTTCATCTAACTGATGGGACACTGCACCTATGGTTTCTCTGTGATTGCATCTGTGTCCACTATTTTGTTCTATAAGTTACAGAAGGTTAGTTTTCTGACTAGTTCAAGGCTTGTTTTGTTACAGGTGATAACAAAGGTTCTGGAGGAGAACAAGAATGATGAGGTCGCTAATGCTGCTATTCTCATGGTATTCCTGGACTCGGCTAGGAACCTCCCGGTAAGGCACTCAATTTTTGTCCTGTATTGTTGTCTGTTGTTACAGTTGGAGATTAAAGTAAAGGTATGTCCCATGACAGCAACATGCCGTCATGGATGAAAATAACTTTTCCTGTAATAAGCCACAGCAACTATTAGGTGAGTTGGTCAGTTTCCTTCCTTGCTGTGTTTACCTTCCCTAACTCATTTGTCAAGTCCCAATTTACAGCTGGGTCGACTGGAGGAGCTATCAGGTGAGAAATCATGGCCTGGATTCAGAGATTACAGTGAAGGATGATATATAATGGCCAGGAAGTTTAAATCTTGAACACCTGAATGAAACAGTCTCATTTGTGAGGTTTACATCTTGTACACCTGAGTGAAACAGTCTCATTTGTGAGGTTTAAATCTTGTACACCTGAGTGAAACAGTCTCATTTGTGAGGTTTAAATCTTGTACACCTGAGTGAAACAGTCTCATTTGTGAGGTTTACATCTTGTACACCTGAGTGAAACAGTCTCATTTGTGAGGTTTAAATCTTGTACACCTGAGTGAAACAGTCTCATTTGTGAGGTTTAAATCTTGTACACCTGAGTGAAACAGTCTCATTTGTGAGGTTTAAATCTTGTACACCTGAGTGAAACAGTCTCATTTGTGAGGTTTACATCTTGTACACCTGAGTGAAACAGTCTCATTTGTGAGGTTTAAATCTTGTACACCTGAGTGAAACAGTCTCATTTGTGAGGTTTAAATCTTGTACACCTGAGTGAAACAGTCTCATTTGTGAGGTTTAAATCTTGTACACCTGAGTGAAACAGTCTCATTTGTGAGGTTTAAATCTTGTACACCTGAGTGAAACAGTCTCATTTGTGAGGTTTAAATCTTGTACACCTGAGTGAAACAGTCTCATTTGTGAGGTTTACATCTTGTACACCTGAGTGAAACAGTCTCATTTGTGAGGTTTAAATCTTGTACACCTGAGTGAAACAGTCTCATTTGTGAGGTTTACATCTTGTACACCTGAGTGAAACAGTCTCATTTGTGAGGTTTAAATCTTGTACACCTGAGTGAAACAGTCTCATTTGTGAGGTTTACATCTTGTACACCTGAGTGAAACAGTCTCATTTGTGAGGTTTAAATCTTGTACACCTGAGTGAAACAGTCTCATTTGTGAGGTTTAAATCTTGAACACCTGAGTGAAACAGTCTCATTTGTGAGGTTTAAATCTTGTACACCTGAGTGAAACAGTCTCATTTGTGAGGTTTAAATCTTGTACACCTGAGTGAAACAGTCTCATTTGTGAGGTTTAAATCTTGTACACCTGAGTGAAACAGTCTCATTTGTGAGGTTTAAATCTTGTACACCTGAGTGAAACAGTCTCATTTGTGAGGTTTAAATCTTGTACACCTGAGTGAAACAGTCTCATTTGTGAGGTTTACATCTTGTACACCTGAGTGAAACAGTCTCATTTGTGAGGTTTAAATCTTGTACACCTGAGTGAAACAGTCTCATTTGTGAGGTTTACATCTTGTACACCTGAGTGAAACAGTCTCATTTGTGAGGTTTACATCTTGTACACCTGAGTGAAACAGTCTCATTTGTGAGGTTTAAATCTTGTACACCTGAGTGAAACAGTCTCATTTGTGAGGTTTACATCTTGTACACCTGAGTGAAACAGTCTCATTTGTGAGGTTTAAATCTTGTACACCTGAGTGAAACAGTCTCATTTGTGAGGTTTAAATCTTGTACACCTGAGTGAAACAGTCTCATTTGTGAGGTTTACATCTTGTACACCTGAGTGAAACAGTCTCATTTGTGAGGTTTAAATCTTGTACACCTGAGTGAAACAGTCTCATTTGTGAGGTTTACATCTTGTACACCTGAATGAAACAGTCTCATTTGTGAGGTTTAAATCTTGTACACCTGAGTGAAACAGTCTCATTTTAAGGTTTACATCTTGTACACCTGAGTGAAACAGTCTCATTTGTGAGGTTTAAATCTTGTACACCTGAGTGAAACAGTCTCATTTGTGAGGTTTAAATCTTGTACACCTGAGTGAAACAGTCTCATTTGTGAGGTTTACATCTTGTACACCTGAGTGAAACAGTCTCATTTGTGAGGTTTACATCTTGTACACCTGAGTGAAACAGTCTCATTTGTGAGGTTTAAATCTTGTACACCTGAGTGAAACAGTCTCATTTGTGAGGTTTACATCTTGTACACCTGAGTGAAACAGTCTCATTTGTGAGGTTTACATCTTGTACACCTGAGTGAAACAGTCTCATTTGTGAGGTTTACATCTTGTACACCTGAGTGAAACAGTCTCATTTGTGAGGTTTAAATCTTGTACACCTGAATGAAACAGTCTCATTTGTGAGGTTTACATCTTGTACACCTGAGTGAAACAGTCTCATTTGTGAGGTTTACATCTTGTACACCTGAATGAAGCAGTCTCAGATGTGAGGTTTAAATCTTGTACACCTGAGTGAAACAGTCTCATTTGTGAGGTTTACATCTTGTACACCTGAGTGAAACAGTCTCATTTGTGAGGTTTACATCTTGTACACCTGAGTGAAACAGTCTCATTTGTGAGGTTTACATCTTGTACACCTGAGTGAAACAGTCTCATTTGTGAGGTTTAAATCTTGTACACCTGAATGAAACAGTCTCATTTGTGAGGTTTACATCTTGTACACCTGAGTGAAACAGTCTCATTTGTGAGGTTTACATCTTGTACACCTGAATGAAGCAGTCTCAGATGTGAGGTTTAAATCTTGTACACCTGAGTGAAACAGTCTCATTTGTGAGGTTTACATCTTGTACACCTGAGTGAAACAGTCTCATTTGTGAGGTTTACATCTTGTACACCTGAGTGAAACAGTCTCATTTGTGAGGTTTACATCTTGTACACCTGAGTGAAACAGTCTCATTTGTGAGGTTTACATCTTGTACACCTGAGTGAAACAGTCTCATTTGTGAGGTTTACATCTTGTACACCTGAGTGAAAGAGTCTCATTTGTGAGGTTTACATCTTGTAAACCTGAGTGAAACAGTCTCATTTGTGAGGTTTACATCTTGTACACCTGAGTGAAACAGTCTCATTTGTGAGGTTTAAATCTTGTACACCTGAGTGAAACAGTCTCATTTGTGAGGTTTACATCTTGTACACCTGAGTGAAACAGTCTCATTTGTGAGGTTTACATCTTGTACACCTGAGTGAAACAGTCTCATTTGTGAGGTTTAAATCTTGTACACCTGAGTGAAACAGTCTCATTTGTGAGGTTTACATCTTGTACACCTGAGTGAAACAGTCTCATTTGTGAGGTTTAAATCTTGTACACCTGAGTGAAACAGTCTCATTTGTGAGGTTTACATCTTGTACACCTGAATGAAACAGTCTCATTTGTGAGGTTTAAATCGTGTACACCTGAGTGAAACAGTCTCATTTGTGAGGTTTACATCTTGTACACCTGAGTGAAACAGTCTCATTTGTGAGGTTTAAATCTTGTACACCTGAGTGAAACAGTCTCATTTGTGAGGTTTAAATCTTGTACACCTGAGTGAAACAGTCTCATTTGTGAGGTTTAAATCTTGTACACCTGAGTGAAACAGTCTCATTTGTGAGGTTTACATCTTGTACACCTGAGTGAAACAGTCTCATTTGTGAGGTTTACATCTTGTACACCTGAGTGAAACAGTCTCATTTGTGAGGTTTAAATCTTGTACACCTGAGTGAAACAGTCTCATTTGTGAGGTTTACATCTTGTACACCTGAGTGAAACAGTCTCATTTGTGAGGTTTACATCTTGTACACCTGAGTGAAACAGTCTCATTTGTGAGGTTTAAATCTTGAACACCTGAATGAAACAGTCTCATTTGTGAGGTTTACATCTTGTACACCTGAGTGAAACAGTCTCATTTGTGAGGTTTACATCTTGTACACCTGAATGAAGCAGTCTCAGATGTGAGGTTTAAATCTTGTACACCTGAGTGAAACAGTCTCATTTGTGAGGTTTACATCTTGTACACCTGAGTGAAACAGTCTCATTTGTGAGGTTTAAATCTTGTACACCTGAGTGAAACAGTCTCATTTGTGAGGTTTACATCTTGTACACCTGAGTGAAACAGTCTCATTTGTGAGGTTTACATCTTGTACACCTGAGTGAAACAGTCTCATTTGTGAGGTTTACATCTTGTACACCTGAGTGAAAGAGTCTCATTTGTGAGGTTTACATCTTGTAAACCTGAGTGAAACAGTCTCATTTGTGAGGTTTACATCTTGTACACCTGAGTGAAACAGTCTCATTTGTGAGGTTTAAATCTTGTACACCTGAGTGAAACAGTCTCATTTGTGAGGTTTAAATCTTGTACACCTGAGTGAAACAGTCTCATTTGTGAGGTTTACATCTTGTACACCTGAGTGAAACAGTCTCATTTGTGAGGTTTAAATCTTGAACACCTGAATGAAACAGTCTCATTTGTGAGGTTTAAATCTTGTACACCTGAGTGAAACAGTCTCATTTGTGAGGTTTACATCTTGTACACCTGAATGAAGCAGTCTCAGATGTGAGGTTTAAATCTTGTACACCTGAGTGAAACAGTCTCATTTGTGAGGTTTACATCTTGTACACCTGAGTGAAACAGTCTCATTTGTGAGGTTTACATCTTGTACACCTGAGTGAAACAGTCTCATTTGTGAGGTTTTACATCTTGTACACCTGAGTGAAACAGTCTCATTTGTGAGGTTTACATCTTGTACACCTGAGTGAAACAGTCTCATTTGTGAGGTTTAAATCTTGTACACCTGAGTGAAACAGTCTCAGATATGAGGTTTACATCTTGTACACCTGAGTGAAACGGTCTCAGGTGTGAGGTTTACATCTTGTACACCTGAGTGAAACGGTCTCAGGTGTGAGGTTTACATCTTGTACACCTGAGTGAAACGGTCTCAGGTGTGAGGTTTACATCTTGTACACCTGAGTGAAACGGTCTCAGGTGTGAGGTTTACATCTTGTACACCTGAATCAAACAGTCTCAGTTGTAAGATTTGTCTTTGTTGAATAACAGATTAAGTACCAATAGAAAGGTGAGAAGATAAGAACAGAGATATAGCGCTGAATGGGGAATAGATTAGGGAATATGGGACCTAATATGCAAGATTACAACGGTCAGTTTCAGGGTCCATGATAATAAGCTCACCAAACCTTACTCCAATTGGCTGCTCTGGTAGGTGGCTGCAATATGACCATGCCAGAATGAATTGAAGAGGAAAAGCAGGCCCAGCACGTAAAATAGATGTGTCTAGTCAAAAGATGAGATATTGTATTTTTACTGTAAACTATCTTTAATTCTCTTCCCTCTTCAATTCCTGCTTCTTGACCATCTTTACCGTAAACTATCATTAATTCTCTTCCCACTTCAATCCCTAGTACTTGGCCAAGCTGCTTTATTGCAGCATGTGATCCAGGATAGCTACTTCAAAGTGTAGTAGGGTCATTTGTGCTTTGGTTTGCTGGTCCATAGTGCTCGCAAGTCCATAATGCTAGCAAGTGGCTATTAAATCACTGACCACTACACTCATGAGCTGGTGAGCATCAGATCACGAACCAAACTTTACTGATGAAATCAAATGGTATCCATTCTGGTCAACCTCTGAACTCTAGAATAAAAGACATGTAGTACCGTATGTGAGATTAAACAGCTGATGTTAAGATGGAAAGGTCCCACTCTCACATTAATTTAATGTAATCTTAATCTGTACTGAACTGGAACATTAAAATAAAATAGAAATATAAAAACTAAGTAGTAACGTTCTTAAGCTAAGAAAGTCTTAGTACTGCAGTTTTAAGTTTCATAGAAATATAAAGCCATTTTTTTTCCCATTATTTATTCATTGTTAGTGGTGCTTTGCCAGATTTGTTTAAGCTGTGTAGCCATATTGCACTTTTTATTTAATCCCACAGTAGACATTAATCAATGCCCTGCTATTTTTAACACATTTCTCCCTTTGTGGAACATATTAACTATTTATTTCTACTAATTCATCAGAATTAATATTTTGTTTGTGTATGCTTTGTAAACTTTTTTATGTTTGCATATAATCTTCTCTCATTGACTTTTTAGGACATACAGACACACTTATTTTATCATTGTGAATAAAGCCATAAATATTTAGACTTAATACTTCTGTGTTCAAGTTATCATAGGATAAAAGTAGCTAGATTTATCACACATTGTCAGGCAGGCAAATGATGCTATTTAATCGTGAACAACCTGTGAACTGTCAAGCTTGTTGCAAGAACAAAGTTTGCATGTTTTTTTCAGGTCCTTACTTGTTGTAATTTCGCAAATAAAAATCTAGCTTTATTTCTACTGTGATAGCTGATATGAATAGGACAATAGATCTAATTTTTAACAAGTCCTTATTACTGTATTTGCATGATTCCCTAATTTATCTTGCATTCAGCACCATAGTTTCTACACATCATCTTCAGTAGATATGGTTTTGCTTTCTGTGTAGTTTGTTTCCCAAAGAACATATACCACCAAATGGTGAGTGCAATGAAGTATATTGGTGTGTTCCCTTTGTGGCTAGAGTTTGTTATGCTGTTTGCTCAGTTATTTTTCCCATCATTTGATATATGGGGCATTGTAATTGAAAACATCTAAAACTCTTGATCAACCTCCAATGGACAAGACAAGCTTTGCCACTTGGTCAGTCAATGCTTTTTTTGTCCAATATAGCATTCTTTCTGATTGAAGAGATTCTCTCTGACTAAGACATTCTCTCTAAGACATTCTTTCTGGCTGAAGACATGAAGGTCTTCCTACTTCCTGACATACTCTTAATAGAGTATGTAACCTGTTCAGAGATTATATATTTTGTATGCACTTCAGTGTTTTTCTCATATGTACCAGCCTTGCTTTGAAGATCATGCACTAAGTCTGGTTGAGGACCATCTCTAGCCATGAGTTTTTTAAATAATGTCATCATTAAAAAAGTGTGTTAGCACTGAAATGGACATTTCATGAAAACTAGTTATGTCATTATAACACTCACGAATACTTGAGTAGAAGAAATTGTGAGAACTTAAAATACATGGAACAAGATTAGTCTTAGAACAGTGAAACACGATTTTAAAGAAATGATTAACAGTGGAGCACAATACAGAAAATAGCTAAGAATAGATAGGAATGGAGTTCTTTTGTTGCTGCACAAAGACCTAGAGATGTAATAGACAAATTGATCATATATGTACCTTGGTGCCACTCAGAGCTTTGCAAAGTTGTGTATCAGGACCAAGATAAACACTGACCCAAGATCTCGCTTCTTGATAGAGTGCCAGAGAAATACAATTGTCTAGCTAATGTGAAAAATGATTGACATGACCTCCACCTTGTTGAAGCCTGCTGAAGACCTGTGTTTGAACTGCTGGGAGTGAATCAATGAATCAAACATTTCATCTACAAGGTGTATTGTGGTTGTAAGAGAATCACTGCCATGCATCTCCTTTTCCCATTTCCTAAAGCAGAAGAGAACTTCTTTATTTTATTTACATTTGTTTCTATCATAGATGTGTGAAGCACAGTAGTAAAACAATTTACATTGTGTTTCATGAGGCTGTTGGTTTAAAGTTGTATCATTGCAACATTTTATTCACATGTACATATTCAGAGGTCAATAGGGATTATTGCTTGAACTATGTGTTTACATTCTCTGAATTATGCTTTTGTCCATGTAGTATGCTGTTCTGATTAAAGGAAATATTCTGTAAATATTGGAAAACTGAGTACACTGAAGTCAATCCTCAGAGTCTTTCAAATCCTTTAAGTCCCTAAATGTGGACATATTGCTATTTCTATTTGTTGAGGTAACTAACCAATCATAACTTTTCAGGATGAGAACACAAGTATGTGTATCTGCATGTGCTAAGGTAAAACAAAAAATGCAAGTCAACAGTTCATATGTACATTTGTTATGTTTCTTTCTTGGTTGTTTTTTTTAATGCATTTTTAAATACACCAACTTATTTTATCTCAGCTCATTATCTGCTTGCTCATGAGCAAATGAATTCTATCTTTCTTTTAAAATAAAATTGCAGAAGAAATACATCCCACTATAACTTCTTCTAGCTGTCCCAAAAAACATTGAGACACATTACAGACTTAATACTCTAGTAGGGGTGGTTTGTTTTTACATTGTATTACAGCTCACAATGAACATCCACTTTTTTTATTCTATTCAAAACATTTATTTTAGGCATGTTTTTCTTAAATTCTTACTCAGACTGCAGACATAATAACAGCCTACTTGCAGGGATACTCACTCAGAAATAAAGTACTATCTGGGTCAGTTATGATCATTGACTAATGACTGATTTCTGCCATGTTCTCTCTACTGCATCAATTTTTTTATTGACTTCCTCAAACTGTAGTTTTTTTTTTGGTCTTCTTAATTGTGTTTATTTTTAATCGCTTAGCTAGCTTGCTCATATTTTCCATACACTATGTGCAGGTTACGTCGTTGTGGGTTTTCTTCTTATCCGGAAAGACAAATAAATCTGACGTAGTTCATGCTTAAGACTGACCTTAAGATTGACAGTTTCCGCTGAAAATGGATGTGTCAAGCCATTGACGCAAATAGAATGGTGACACGGCACATTTCCATTCTCTAGACTACATTCTGCTGGAAATCTAGTAGGATCATTGTCCTGCTACAAGCAAAATCCAGTTAGACTTTGAGAATGAATGCTGAAGAAGAAGATTGACAGTCTTCAGTCATATCCACTTGTCATCCTACTTCTCTTAATAATGTATACTCATTTGTGCCCTTTTTATATTCCTTCTTTTGTGAAATGTATTTCTTAAATCAAGATATGATACGCATGGTTTTATTTCATTTTTAACTTTCTAGTTTTTTATGTATTGTATGTTATTTCATTTTAATAACTCATATTTACATCATTTTTACCTTCTCATTAAACTTATGTTTAATTTTACACTTTTAATAAGTTCTTATTTGCCTCTCTTGAGTACAAGACTTATTTTCAAAGCATTGTATATCACTGAATTAGAGTCTTCTGTCAATGAGATAAATCTCTGGGAGAAACTACTGCACATAGGAAGCTTCGCCTCACTTAACAATAGTACTAACGTAGAATACAAGTTTTGTTGTAGCTTTACAATGACCAACAGACTATCAAACTATGTGGTATATGTATGAAAACATTTCAACCTCAAGGTCTTTTTCAAGAAAATACAAAACAAACAGTGAACAAACAATAAAATCAGTAAAAACAATAGTACTATCACAGAGGCACCAAAACACAGACATTGACCAGCACAACGTCCAAGGTGACAGTGACATATGTGTACACAAGTTGTCATGGAAGCTGGTTTTTATGAAAAAGGAAACTGGAAATGAGAGTGGAATCAAAAAACTATTACTGAAAATAGCATGAACAGTAAGAAAAAGAGGACAACACCAACCACAATTTAAGCAAATGAATGATCAGAATTAAGGACAAAGTCTTAAGGGTACCAAAATAAAAAATAAACTGATTTTTAGGGGTACCTAGAACTATCATCAGTGGTACAGGATCAGAGAGCAGTGATCTAGATATCAAGGGCAACACAATGACAATCACCATTAAAATGTATGGGTACAGGAGTAGGTTTTCTGTGTTTAAAGGCATGAAATAGCACCTCACTTATCATACTACAGATTCACAGAGAACATTAGAAATAGTTTTGTTCTCTTATCAGCAAAAACAGTGATTGCTATGACGAAGTCAGATGGAGATTGGCCATGACATCAAAGAAACTGACACAGATTAAAACCAGGGCTGGGCTACAACAAAATAACAAAACTAATTTTATTTAGGATCTGCGTATTCCCTGAAAAAACTGAGGTAATGTCAATCTCAAAAACAAAAAGAAACATCACTATTCTAATTGATGACCAACAACTTAAACAGGTAAAAGAATTCACTTATCTTGAAACTTATTATGAACATGATTGTGAAATTTCAGGTGGTGTACATTCAGGAACAGTGGCTGGACGCTGCGAAGAATTCCTTTGTGCAAAAAGTGACTTTTATTTTTGTGCCAGGACATGCAAGAGTCTGGGGTAATGAGAGAGCAGATAGGTTGGCCACACACTCTCCTATTACGGCTGTTGGTGGAGCCATGGATCGGACAGACATTTTGAACGCCATATGGGAAAACGCATGAATAAATGACTGTATAAGTGATGATGACTCTTGTTCCATGACTAGAATAAGGAAGCTTGGTTTGAAATGTGGTGTCGCTAGAAAAGAGCGATTTCGTGGGCGAGAAAGAATGATGGTCAATCAATGGCATACTGGGACCTTCAGTCAACGTGTAATGGCGGATACACTCAAGGAGAGATCTGAGCACCTATGGACTTGTCCATAGTGCAATGACGATGCTCCAACGACTAACTAACTAACTTATCTTGGAAGCATCATATCATTGAATGGAAAAACACCAAAGAAATTCAACATAGATTCAACATAGCATACCGGAGCTTGGGCACATATCTCCTATTTTCAAAAACAAATATGTGAGTTTGAGCATGAACACCAAAATTGCACTATATATAAATTGATCATTATATCAATACTATACTATCAGTGTCAAACGTGGACACTAACAACAGATCCAAAAGAAAACTTATTACAACAGAAATAATTTGTCTGCATGGATTCCTCAAAGTAACAATAAGAGACAATCAGAAACGAAAACATCACAAGACAAACAAACACAATGTCAACCCTGGATTACATCAGAAAACAACAGATTAAGTGGTTTTCACATGCTTTCAGGCTACCATCAGACAGTCCCCCTCAAAAAGCATTACTATGCAGGCACAATGCATACAAAGTTAGGGGCAGGCCTTGCAAACGATGGATTACAGAAATAAGAGTCAGTGAAAATAAACATATATGAAGCACACAAAAAAGTCATCACCAGAGAACTCTTCTACCCCTGATGCTGCAAGGTACAAAGGGAGTATAAAGGGAAAATAAGAAAAATAAGAAGTATTCCCAGTGGCAATATACAGATATGAACCTTGAGAAATAAGTAAAAAATGAAATAAACAGTATTTGAAACAAAATGGAGTAGAAGAATCCTCAGAATTTTATGGGCCAAAAAAGACATTAATAGGGCCATCCTGAAAGTAATAAATATTGAAGAAAACTAGCTAACCAACATGGTTCAAAGATATCTACAACATTTTGGCCATATCAAATGACAGGACAGCCTAGAAAATACCATATTAGATGGGAAAATGACAAAAAATAGACCAAGAAGAAGATGAATACAAGATATGACAGACAACCTGAATGTGAAAATTAACTCAAGATTGACAGGAGTTTTAAAAGGCTGTCATTAGATATGCTACAAGATGATGATCATGACTACTGACTCATTATTTTACCTCATATTTGCATATTTGTGTTAATTTTCCTATGACCAAATCATGTCATTAGCACTTTGCTGACCAACAATCTAGATTGTACTTATCTCCCATTACCAAGTTTATTCGCAAATTTTATTATACATTGATACTACTGTCTTTATAAATCTGTATAAAAATCAAACTCACATAAGATAGCCTTCAGACTTTCTGTGTCTGTGTGTTGTAATTGAATTTCCCGAATGAATTTGAAAGCCCCAGATTTATTTCAAGATTTAAATCCTACTTATTATAATGCATGCCGAGATTTATGTTATTTTTTACTTAATATATATATATCACCTTTAAAAAATCTTATTTCCTTTTGAATACTACTGATGAATGACATCTATAGACTGTGTTTCTTGGGTACCTCCATTTTGAAACAATGTACTAACCTGGCGAGCTATTTTTAGTAACACTATCGCTACGGTTGCTCTATCAAAGCAGTTTCAGAGGTCGTCAAAGTTGGTCACAATGGTTATATAACGAAAATTTGATGACCATCAAAATGGTCTGTAAAGTGTTACATTGTTCCTTTCTTTATTTACACAGTCACTGTAATGAGCTTGTTTCTTACTTACTACATACTTGTTTGCATTGTTGTTGTTGCTGCTATATATTGGAAGGCAATTATTTACACAATTGCAGCCTTCTATTGTCAACTTGCCATTTTCTGTTTGCGTTGTTCATTTGCAGTGTCAAAACTAGGCAGATGTGATTGATGCAGCCAACCAGGGCAGCAACACTAAAAGCATGCCAGAGGCACCACAACCAAAATGTAGTTCATTTATTTAAAAACAATGGGGGGGGGGGGGGGGGTTAGGAGTTCCTAGTTTTGGCACTGTTCTTTTGCACATTTTAAAGGTATATTCTTATATTTATGCTGTTACCTGTTTTATGGCTTCGCATTGTTTACTTTCACTGCATATCACTGTTAGTAACCACAGTATTTCTGTACACATTTTTTAATCCTCAAAGTTGTTATATATTGTTTTTAAGCAACAGAATTAAGCTGCACTTATTTTTATTTAAATATTTTCCGACTAATGTATTTTAAAAGCATATTTAGTAAACCATATCATAACAGAGTAATATATATATATATATATATATATATATTACTATAATTTTGTGTAATAATAGTTATACAACCCATAACCCATCAGGGTCGTAGAGGTATCACGTTGAGACATTTGGTGCAGAAAGATCTCCACGTATCTCTATATCTCTATTCTCCACCAACCTGATGAGTTTGGAAACTTTACACACTGTCCAATCCTTGATATTATACAGCCATGTTATCTTCTGTCCACCTCGTCTTCTTATACCTTCCACCGTACCTTGAAGAACATTTATTCTCATTGAGCAATGCCTCATCACGTTCCCGTACCACTGGAGTTTGAGATGTTTCATGATTGTCAACACATGATTGCTAACAGTGGTTCTTGTTGACCTGATAATAAATTAATTCTATCATGCACAAATATATTGGTCTTATTTTCTTGCTAACAGATACTCAACATATACCTATAGTATTTGTTTTCTTCTTCATCGTTCATTCTCAAACTCCCACTGGATCCCTCTTGAAACAGGACCAAAGACCTACTAGATTTCCAGCAGGATATAGTCCAGAATAAGGAAATGCATTGTTTCTCAGTTTTATTGCTCCAATGACCAGACACATCCATTTTTGACAGACATTTGTTTTCAAACGCCTGGATTATTCTCTCGAAATAAATTGTGTATATAGAACTGTGTATATCAGATGTTTAAAACAGAAAAATCCTACCCTATTCATGTTGCAACAGTAATGGCATGCAGCCCCACACAAACACTATAACCCCCTCATTCTTTAATAAGGAAGTGTGCAGTAGTGAACATTTGTTTATATTACATTTTTTAAATCAGAATGCAGTAGACAAGATTTGAACCAGATCCGTTCAGACAGCATCTATTCACTTAACAACTTGAGGAAACATGTTTTCCAAATTCGACCACTTCGCATGACGGAAATCACATCTACTGCCTTCTGATTATCTTCCATAACTCTTCAGTTTAGTTCAGTTTAGTTTGTTCCTTTCGTGCCTCAGGCGGCACATAGGGCAGAGGTTTTAATTCTCCATGTGTTGTGGTCCGCTGCCTCCAGTTTTAGTTATTGTATGGTCTTGGAGCCAATTATTTCCCCTTCTTTAAGTATGGTGTTTTTAGGGTTTCTTTAGGCCTTCCTCGTTTTCTTTTACCCTCAGGTGTACACATAAGGGCTTGGTTTATTGTTTTCATCTAGTCTTAAAATGTGACCCAGGTATTTCCATCTGTGTTTTCTTATGATGTTTGAAACAAGTTCATGGTGTGTTTTGTTTCTTAAATCATTATTTGTGATGAAATTGCTCCATTTTATTCTCTTTTATTTTAACTCTTCTGTACTTCATATTATACTGCAGACTTATAAAGCAGAATGGGGTGCAAAGGGAACGCATTGCTCTAGGCGGACCCAGGGTTAGCAGATAACCAAGATCCCAAATGTACCTCCACGCGGTGCACCCTGGGAACAGAAATACAGCAGCTCGAGCTGATTCTGGCCAAATCTTTTGGGGATCGTGTCCGAGAATGTGGAGGTAGCAGATGGAAAGAGATTTGACTGCACAAGAGACAGACAATATCTCCGACACCACCAGCATCACCACATATAGCGACACTGTCGACTATACAGTGAAGCAAGTCAGTCCAGTCCGAACATTGGAGGGGCGGCCAATGTAAAATGCACGTAAAGATAGATGCATGGCGAGAGACAAATTGATTTCATACCGAGTACAATGAAACAATGAAAGGGCAGAACAGCGCTAGAGGGCAGCGCGAACTGCAAATAGAAAGTGAAAAGTCCCTAGGAAAGGGGAACTACAAGCTCCGTCAGCTCGAGACGAGCTTCTAGTTACTTGTGTTCCTTACAGGCAGAGACCCAGACCCATCCATTGGCGTTTGGTAAAGCAAGAAGACCTAACCCAACTCTAATGTCGAGCCTCCTAAACCGGAAATATGCTCGCGAAGAGAAAGGGTTCCGTACTCAATGCGCTCAGGCACAAAAGGGACAACGATTTAGCCCTGGCCCAACTCTACTGTCAGGTTTTCCTACACCGGAAATACACCTGAAGAGAGAAAGGGTTCAGTACCTGATGGGCTCAGGCGCTATTGGGACAAGGACGCTCAGCTCGAGAACGCCTTGATCTCAAACGCGTGGTGTGAGACTCGAACTTGGACAAGGGGTACACGATGTCGGTGAATGACACCTCGGCTAAGAGGGCGAAAGAGCCAGGGTCCAACTCTTCTCTTGAGTTCTTCCCCTTAAGGAACCAGGCTCACGGATGAGAAACGGTTCAGTACCTAATGGGCACAGGCACAGCACGCCCAATTACACGAGGCAAGTTCATAGACAGTGGAACACCTCGTTCGAGTCAGACAATAGCAAAAAATCATCTGGGCGAAGAGTCTCCACTACGCGTGCCTGGAGACAGATATAGAGGCTGTCACAGGCTAAGGGTAGCCCACCCGAATTGTCAAGGCATGCCGAAATCGGATGTGCTAGGCCTACAAGGCGCATAACGGTGGCACAACGTAATCACGCTCCCGGCGGAAATCGCACGGATATCCGTGATGGTTACAATGGAGCGAACGAAAAACAAACAAACAAACAAAGCAGAATCAAAGCATTTTAAAACGAATGCTTTAGACGTGTCTTGGGTACTTGTTACAGAGACCAATGTAGGACAAAAATATTTGTGAGTGATAGAATTAATATAATAGCGGGTCAATAAGAACTACTTTTAACAATCGTGAAACTTTGTAACCTCCGGTGGTATGGACACATGATGAGACATTCCTGAATGACAAATATGTTATTGAAGGTACAGTGAAGGGAGTAAGAAGATGATGTGTCCTGAAGAAAACATACTGTAACTGGATAATATCAAGGACTGAACAGGGTGTGAAGTTTCCAAATTCATCAGAATGGTAGAGGATAGAGATGTGTGGATATCTTTCTGCATCAAGTGTCTCAGTGTGACACCCCTACGACCATGACAAGTTTATGGGTTTTATTATTGTTATTACAAGGATAGTCAAAAAGTAATGCTACTTAATTTTTATCTAAGTAAATACTGTATCTGTGTGCAATTTGGTGATTTTACGAGAATCCCCAAATACTCTTCTGCACTGTGTAGCATAACCAACCTGTTTCATTAACAGATTGCAACACATTAACCGTTTAAAAATGGCTGCCAAAGAAATATGGTTAAAACAATTATATATCATAGAAACAAGTAAAAAATAAAACCATAGCCATTAACCTTCTGCACCGTAACGCAACTGAAGGAGGTGAGTTTTTAATCAAATATTATAACAGGTGATGGGTCCATTTTGGGTTCATTTTTTTTAAGCCAGAATGGAATATGGAAAGGCAGTCAATGGCATCACACAATATCGCAGACAAGAAAGAAGTTCAAATGTTCACCATCTGTAAGGACAATTATGGCCTCCGTATTTTGGAATGAAAAAGGCGTGATTCTTCTTCTTGGAACAAAGGAACAGAAGAATGCAGACCGTTCTATTGAAACTGTGCAGAAAGTTAGAGGTCATCTTCAACAGCTTTACCCATTAAAACATCAGAGAACGCACTACTGTTGCACGATAATGCCATGCCACACACCGCTAACGCACCATTAATGCAATTGGAGAATTTGGCTGGATAGTATTACCACATCCCCCTTACAGTCCCAATCTTGCACCTTCAGACTTCCATCTGTTTGAACCACCAAAAGAAGATCTACGCGGATATCACTTTAAGAACATGAACAACCTTAAACACACCATACGCAATTGGTTTAGAAAAAAACCAACATTTGTGCCATGCAGGGATACAGCCCTTGTGCCAAGATAGACAAAAACTGTAACAAATAACAGAGACTACATTGAGAAATACATTTTTGAGTACAGACTTCAGACTACGGTACATTGAGAAATACATTTTTGAACACATACTTCAGACTACATTGAGAATAAAGTTTTTAGTACAGACTTAGACTACATTTTAATGTGACTTTTATCTATTTTCGTGCTTATTTAGTTTAATTATAAATTAGAAGGCATTACTTTTTTACCATCCCTCGTATTATTATTGATATTAAATTTGATAAATTTTATTATTTCATATGTTTAAATGTATATATCATATGTTTAAAAGTGAAAAATTCAACCCTGTATATGTTAAGTTGAAAGTGTGTGCATGCAGCCCTAATCACACAGCTACAACAACTTTCCCTGCACTCTTTAACAACCTTATGCAGTAATGACAACTTTTCCATATATATCATTTCTTGATAGATTTATTGGACTTACTTTTAATCCGTCGAATACGTATGTGTTGGAATATTGGCTCAAATTAAACAGCGACACAACGCATTTCCATTCGCTGGAATACATCCTGCTAGAAATCTAGTAGGACCATGGTCCTGCTACAAGAGAGATCCAGCAGGAGTTTGAGAATAAACGCTGAAGAACAAGAAGATTTACTGTTTAAATACCATGTTGATTTTTTTTTATATCTCACTTCAATATTAGTATATGTGATTTATCACATTTTTCTACTTGCTGACAGCGAGGGAAGAAATCATTGACTGAGCCTACCCCACAAGCTGTCCTATGTGTGGGACAGCAGAAAGAGGAGAGCTGTATTAAGTACAACACCACTGAACCAAGATGGGAGCAGAACTTCCGTTTCATGCTGCACAACCCAAACTACCAGAACTTGGAGTTGGAGGTAAGTTATTGCAAATATTTGTATTCTTTTTTCATTCATTCTCAAACTCCCACCAAATCACACTTTTAGCTCAAGGATGGTCATACTAGACTTCAAGCAGGATGTAGTTCAGTTAATGGAAATGCGCTGTGTTGCCATTTTATTTGTGCCAAATGCCTCTCACACCCAACTTTGCAGTTACATGCAATACAACATTAAAAAGTCTATATTTTGACAGAAAGGTTCTTTTCAAGGACACAATATTACAAACGACAAGTATGCACAGGGATTTTCTACGTGTACATAATGGGGCATTATGATGCCTATCCAAGTTCACAGCATTTTGGACCAAGCAACACGTGGGCATTCTGGGTATGAAATAAAGCTCTAGAGAAACCACCCCATTACATACACAAAAAATTGATTGTAATTTCTGGGAATTGAAACAATAACAACTCCCGCCAAAGACAGATGTGTCAGGCCATTTATGAAAAACAAACTGCAACATAATTTATTTCCATTCTCTGGACTACATCCTGCTAGAAATCTATTAGGACCACTGTCCTGCTGTTAGAGATCCAGTGAGAGTTTGAGAATTAATAGTTAGTTAGTCGTCCGAACATCATCACAGCATACTGGACACGTCCATAGTTACTCCAATCTCTCAGGGTGTATTCACCATTACACTTCTGCTGACAGTACTGGTCCTCTGCTGGTTGACCATCATTCTTCTGCATCCTCCACAATGTTCACTTTTAGCAACTCCACATTTCAAACCCTGATTTTTAATCCTGGACATTGAAAAAGAATCATCATCCACACTAGTCTCACACTCGCTTCCTATATCTCTTATGGAGTTGATTGTTTTGTTTGTTTGTTTTTCGTTCGCTCCATTGTAACCATCACGGATATCCATGCGATTTCCGCCGGGAGCGTGATTACGTTGTGCCACCGTTATGCGCCTTGTAGGCCTAGCACATCCGATTTCAGCATGCCTTGACAATTCACAATCCTTAGCCTGTGACAGCCTCTATATCTGTCTCCAGGCACGCGTAGTGGCGACTCTTCGCCCAGATGATTTTTGCTCTCGTCTGACTCGCACGAGGTTTTCCACTGTCTATGAACTCGCCTTGTGTAATTGGACGTGCTGTGCCTGTGCCCATTGGGTACTGAACCATTTCTCATCCGTGAGCCTGGTTCCTTAAGCCTGGTTCCTTAAGGGGAAGAACTCCACAGAGGAGTTGGACCCTGGCTCTTTCGCCCTCTTAGCCGAGGTGTCATTCACCGACATCGTCTACCCCTTGTTCGAGTTCGAGTCTCACACCACGCGTTTGAGAGCAAGGCGTTCTAGAGCTGAGCGTCCTTGTCCCAATAGCGCCTGAGTCCATCAGGTACTGAACCCTTTCTCTCTTTAAGTGTATTTCCGGTGTAGGAAAACCTGACAGTAGAGTTGGGCCAGGGCTAAATCGTTGTCCCTTTTGTGCCTGTGCCCATCGGGTACAGAACCCTTTCTCTCTTCAAGTGTACTTCCGGTATAGGAAACCTTGACAGTAGAGTTGGACCAGGACTACCATCGTTGTCCCTTTCCTGCCTAAGCCCATCAGGTACAGAACCCATTCTCTTCGCGAGCATATTTCCGGTTTAGGAAGGCTCGACATTAGAGTTGGATTAGGTCTTCTTTCTTACCAAACGCCAATGAATGGGTCTGGGTCTCTGCCTGTAAGGAACACAGGTAACTTGATGCTCGTCTCGAGCTGACGGAGCTTGTAGTTCCCCTTTCCTAGAGACTTTTCACTTTCTATTTGCAGTTTGCACTGCCCTCTAGCGCTGTTCTGCCCTTTCATTGTTTCATTGTACTCGGTATGAAATCTATTTGTTTCTCGCCATGCATCTACCTTTACGTGCATTTTACATTGGCCGCCCCTCCAATGTTCGGACTGGACCGACTAGCTTCACTGTATGTCGACAGTGTCGCTATATGTGGTGATGCTGGTGGTGTCGGAGATATTGTCTGTCTCTTGTGCAGTCAAATCTCTTTCCATCTGCTACCTCCACATTCTCGGACACGATCCCCAAATGATTTGGCCAGAATCAGCTCGAGCTGCTGTATTTCTGTTTCCAGGGTGCACCGCGTGGAGTTACATTTGGGATCTTGGTTATCTGCTAACCCTGGGTCCACCTAGAGCAATGCGTTCCCTTTGCACCCCTGTCAGGTCGATCCATTGCCAGAATCGTGCATGATGCCAGTTGATCTACTCTTTCATTGCCTCGAACACCTGCATGTCCCAGCACGAAAATAAATGTAGCTACTTTAATACTCGCCTTTCTCAAGGCCCCAATCCACTGTTCACGAACGAGACCCACTTGTACCTCCCTAATTGTACTCATAGAGTTGCTCAAGATGCAGACTAGTGTTACCTTCTGTGTGCCTACCCACTCAAATGCCCTGGTCACCGCCATAATCTCCATGGTTATGCTACTCGTAGTCAAAGGCCTCACTCTCTTCCCTGATTGTTTTACCTGCGTACTGAGCTGTGAAGGCCCAAGCACTGTGATCATGTCTAATCACAGATCAATCAGTGTATATAATCACATTCCCCTCTTTGGCATTCTCACTGACCAAAGCCTGCACCTCTTGCTCCACAGCTGTGGGACACCATTCTCTGCTTTTCCTGCTAAGTGTAATTACTACCCTCAAACAAGTTTAGAAATCTGTGGGTAGACCTATCTATTCCGCACATGCTGCCACATGTTGAGAATGGATGCTGAAAAAGAAAAAGAAACAACTAATTTACTTACACTATTTCTTCTTTCACAATTAATAAAGTCTATATTTTCATCATTGCTTTTCCACAGCTGAAGGATGCCAGGACCAAGAAAGTTTTGGGAGGGACAATCATCAAGTTAAAAGACGTGTTGTTTGCTGACGACATGGTGATGGATCAGAAATTCCGCATCAAGACAAGGGAGCCTGATAGTAGTGTGCATATGAGGCTGTGTCTGAGAGTATGCCTTTTTTTAATATTTGCTTTATCAAAACTTGAGTCTGTGTATTATCAGAGTTGTGCCAGCAGTGTTCATTATAAATCAAAACTTGTGTCAGGCCATTGATGCAAATAAAATAATAACACAACACACTTTTGTTCTCTGAACTACATCCTGCTGGAAATCTAGTAGGAACATTGTCCAGATGAGAGTTTGAGAATGAACACTCTAAAAGAGAAACATATAAATTAACATGGTTCTTAATCTTATATTCTAATATGGCCTAGCCATAAGTTTGTAGATACATATCAAACTAATTAAAGGTTATGAGGGCTAGCCATAAGTTTGTAGATATAACTAATTAAAGGTTATGAGGGCTAGCCGTAAGTTTGTAGATATAACTAATTAGAGGTTATGAGGGCTAGCCATAAGTTTGTAGATATAACTAATTAGAGGTTATGAGGGCTAGCCATAAGTTTGTAGATACATATCAAACTAATTAAAGATTATGAGGGCTAGCCATAAGTTTTAGATACTTATCAAGCTAATTAAAGGTTATATTGGCTAGCCATAAGTTTGTAGATACATATCAAGCTAATTAAAGGTTATATTGGCTAGCCATAAGTTTGTAGATACATATCAAGCTAATTAAAGGTTATATTGGCTAGCTAGCCATAAGTTTGTAGATACATATCAAGCTAATTAAAGGTTATATTGGCTAGCCATAAGTTTGTAGATACATATCAAACTAATTAAAGATTATGAGGTCTAGCCATAAGTTTGTAGATACATATCAAACTAATTAAAGGTTATATTGGCTAGCCATAAGTTTGTAGATACATATCAAACTAATTAAAGATTATGAGGGCTAGCCATAAGTTTGTAGATACATATCAAACTAATTAAAGATTATGAGGGCTAGCCATAAGTTTGTAGATACATATCAAGCTAATTAAAGGTTATATTGGCTAGCCATAAGTTTGTAGATACATATCAAACTAATTAAAGATTATGAGGGCTAGCCATAAGTTTGTAGATACATATCAAACTAATTAAAGATTATGAGGGCTAGCCATAAGTTTTAGATACATATCAAGCTAATTAAAGGTTATATTGGCTAGCCATAAGTTTGTAGATACATATCAAGCTAATTAAAAGTTATATTGGCTAGCCATAAGTTTGTAGATACTTATCAAGCTAATTAAAGGTTA
The DNA here is from genome assembly GCA_034231615.1 of Meghimatium bilineatum. Classification (NCBI taxonomy): domain Eukaryota; kingdom Metazoa; phylum Mollusca; class Gastropoda; order Stylommatophora; family Philomycidae; genus Meghimatium; species Meghimatium bilineatum. Next base: position 15,477,315 of record CM067322.1, read on the forward strand.
TATGGGCTAGCCATAAGTTTGTAGATACTTAAGTTAATTAAAGTTGATGAGTATATATTTCCAACTTTTAAAATATAGTTTTAGTTATAATATTCTTTGTCACATGCATAGATTATGACTTAATTTATATTTGCGATTGTTCTGGAAAAATCATGATCCACATATTTTGAAGTGGAAGAAACATGCAAGCCAGGTGTAACCCAGTCCATCTTAATTGAATACACCAATAATAAACAAAACTGTTTCACCATTCAACCAGCTACTGCAAACTGTTGTGTCATTGTTAGGGTCTCATACACAAATGAACATGAGAAATGGAATTCAAACCACTAAATGCATCAGAACTACCCAGTGTACAATGATCAATGACAGCAAATCTAGCCATGGGATGCATAATTGAGGTTAAAACTATTGGCAGGAACTCAGAAGTGAAAAAAAATTGTAGACTATTCATGCAACAGAACTGAAGATTTAACATGACCATAAAACCTGACTACAGAACAGTCTATACTTATTGGCCTTGTATATGTTTCCTAATCCTGTCTCACCATTCAGTGTAGGGTTAGGAAAACATTTCTGTAATGATCTGTGGTGTATGCCTTGGTCAGTGTAGGGTTAGGAAAACATTCCTGTAATGATCTGTGGTGTATGCCTTGGTCAGTGTAGGGTTAGGAAAACATTCCTGTAATGATCTGTGGTGTATGCCTTGGTCAGTGTAGGGTTAGGAAAACATTTCTGTAATGATCTGTATTGTATTCTTGTGTACTCCTAATTAAAGTGTAAGGTTCAGAAGACATTTCTGTAACTAACTGTGGTGTATGCAACATAAATAAGATGTTTATCTATGTTAATTCAGAGACACTTTTGTATTTTTCAGATTTTAACTCGGGATGTCAAGCCTGAATGGATTGATAGTGATGAAGCATTGGTAGAAGAATCTGTCGCGACAGGCACGTCAGTTGATGGGAAAGCACAGAATAACACAACTCAGAAACCAGAAGCCCCCCAACAGGTTTGTCAAATGGTTTTTAACTTTTAGCTCCATTGGTGACTTGTGCCACAAATTGTTTTTCAGTTGTTTACAACCGTAAGCAACATTTGTAACCCATTGCTATGCTCGCTTTTGTTGACGTGTAACACCATGATTGCTAATGTCATGTGACTGAAATAGGTGAATCCTAGCTAGCTATTCGATTAGACTTCCTTTTCCAGTATTGTGTTGACATGAGAGAAGAATAGGGTATATGTAATTTTATAATTCAAGCGATCTGTCAAAAATGGCAAATCAGCATCAATCAGATTTTATAGACCTAGGTTTTATCAGGTTTTCAGTAAAATCATTATGAATTGTGATTTTGATAATGAATTCTTGGGAATTACATATGAATCAAAGTACCGGTATATATAAAATAACAGAAAAATAAAAAAATAATAATCTGGTAGCTGGGGAAAGAGTGCGTAATTTTAATCTGGCTTGCAAAAGGCTAGGTTTGTTATAGTATCAGCTTACACCACCACTATGACAATCAGAACACTTTTTTTGAACTGAAACTTTTTTACGCTTAAACTTAAACTTTTTTTAACTTACTGTCATACTCAGGAGAAGTTTAATTAAGTTAGGCCTATTGTTTGTTCTAGACTAGATCTACACTACATGTGTGTCAAATATATGTAAACCTGTACTGTAGACCTAATAAGCACATAAAAATAGCTTTCCCCCTTAAATTCCAGTTCAAATAAAATAAAATAAAATAAATATGTCCTGTAAATATGTGAGACATCTGATAATGTATGTCCCTTTGTTGTGTTCAAATTGAGATTTGGTTCTATAGAAGAATGCTGAGAATGCCATGGACAGCTAGAAAAACTAATCAGGTTGTGTTGAAAGTCAAATACAAAATTGGGATCACTTGCCAACATAAAAAAATGACCTTTTTATTACAGGGGTGTTTGGAAAACATAGTGTCAATAGACAAGATTGAAAACAGACATAAGATAACAGTGTGAGTTTTCTACATTCTTTCTCAAACTCCTGCATATTAGCAGGATGTAGTCTGGAGAATGGATTATGTTGTGTCATTGTTTGCAGCTCAGCTTTGATATCTGCACATGTATGGCCTGACACATCCAACTGCAGCATGGTTTCTATGTTACTTTGACTCTATTATATGTGACAGCCAGCCACACTCCCAAAACCTCATTAGTCGCCTTTTTGCAACATGCATTGCAGGTTACAGTTTTGCTATTATTTGCTCCCCTTTTGGACCCAGCAACAGACAAGTGACAGTATATGAAAATAGACAAGTTAACATGGTGGCATGACAGAGTCAACAGCGATCATGAATGAAGATACTGGAGGTAGAGAGTTGTAAAGATATATTGTAACCTGCACCAGTTGACATGGCACTTGATGAATAAGGGACATGAGTAAATTATATGTTCATCGACATAAGCTAAAATAAGATACTCTAAGGTTATCTTAAGATACTCTGAGGTTATACCTTCAGCAACATAGGCTAATATTATAACCATAAGCACATTTCATTGTATGTTTTCCCCAGATGCCTTCCCAAATAACCAATGGTTCACCCCCACCTGTCAGAGACACTACACCTCCTGGGACATCACCTGTGAGTGAAGGGGATATCATTCCCAGCAAAGTAACTGACCAAGAGTCTGAGTTGAGACAAAGAAATGTAGCCAGGTTAGTCATATTTTTCTCATGCTGTTCATGGTATCATCTTCTGATCTGGTCATCATACGATGAAGCAGTCAAGTATCACAGAAATATTCATTGTTAGACGACGTGCTAATGGGTGAATGTGGACAGGGCCTGTTCTTACTTATTGTGTGTTACGTTGTAAACTTGATGAAGTATTTTGGTTGCAACATAAATGTTTGTGTTATTGTGTGTTATATAGTGTATTGTCCATCAGTGGATAGAAAATATCAAGATAGCCTTGAACAAACATGAACTAAATGTAACCACGGCTACACATCTGGCCTAGGAACGACAATTTAAGCTTCCACCCCTATGCATAACGGCAAGTGTGAATACAATCAACCATCATTCACCTGGGGATAGACAATAGAGAAAAATTGAATTATCTACACTATATTTTCTTCAAAATAGTTCCCTTCTACAACTGCACACGTTTACCAACATGCATACAACTACTGGAAACAATCATGGAACCAATTCTTTGGCAACTCTCTCATTGTCTAGTCGCATTGGTGACAACATCATTTGCATCCTTGAATAGTATCCTCTCAGTGCCGATTTCAGTCGAGGGAAGAAAAAAAAAATCAACCAATACAAGATGGCTGTTAAAAGGTAATCACATTGTTTTGTGAAATACTGCTTTACCAGTAGGGATCAATGTGCCAGCATGTTATCATGAAACATAATCCAACTATTTATTCTCAATATTTCTAGTTTCACAGAAACACTTGTGCCACTTGCGATTTCTTCAATGCTGTATCACCACATACTTTGTAATGCTATTACCTCTGAGGGTAACTTTTCAAGAAAAGCACAGAATTTATATGTTGTTGGTTGGTTGCTGATCCAGAGGTCCATGGGCTCATGCCCTTTGACTTAATGCCATTAGATGGCATTATATTGCTGGGAAGTCTGGGGATTTTCGGCCCACCCCGGGACAGAGCCAGAGAATAACTATCACACTTCCAGGAAGGTAGGTTTCAACCTATGCACTGCGCCTAGCCACTGTAGCCAAGATAGGGTTCACTGTGCTCATTCCCCGCCACCAATTGACTACTGGTTATGCCGAACTTCTCTATTGCTCCAGGCATGCAACCAAATGTTCAAGTCAAACAGATTGTCACGTCCTGAGTCACTGTGCCTCTATGATGGGCCTCAGCCATAGGAAAAACAGTGATGTCAGTTTCCTCCTCCTCAGTGCTGCACAGTACATCTCTGGCTCCCTCCCAACCACAGAGGGTGCATACATATATATTCAGGCAAACATGAAAAACATTTCAACAACAAAACAAAATTATAATTGTATAGATGACGTGCCATGAAGCTTCTATAAGAAGATAACCTCAATATAACGGCATGTCATCCACTAAAGTTTTCTGTTGCATGGGTGGTATGTCTAGTGGGCCATTGGTGAGACCCACAGACGCAACCACATGCATAATATGTTGTTCAATCAAGGATATTTTCAATGCCTATGATGTAACTAGTACAACACATAACGAACATCTGTATCTTCTCTTCGAGAGTATATGTGTAGGTCATGTCTGCCATGTCCTTTCATCAAGATCATTACCAACTTCTGCAGATATAATCTCCATAACATCCTCTATCATTCAAAAACTAGTCGACTATTCTGGGAACTATTAGAAGCTACCTCGTATAATTAGAAGCATTGATGATTTAGAAATCTACTGCCCTGAACATGCTGGTGTCCATGTTGATAATAAAGTAAGTGTTTATTTGTTTTCTCCAAGAACAACTTGATTGCATTGCCTTGTTTGCCAATTATTCGACTACAGAAATCTGTGAACATCTGAACAGCATAAAAATCCAGGCTGGTATTCCTGTGTCTGACCACTTCAATGACACGAACCATCAGGGTGCCTGTGATATTCATGTGACTGCCATTAAGTCATTCTTCTCACATGACCGGCCTTAATACACATTTGTGAACCATTACATCTATCAATAGAATTCGCTGGAGGACTCTGTGTGCTGAAGCATCCAATGTGGTACCCCTACGACCCTGAAGGGTTATGGGTTTATTGATTGATTGACATCTATCAATTTGGCACAATAGAGCCTTACGGTCACATATGTTGTTGTTCATTTCTCTTTTTCCTTCTGTTTTGTCAATATTTGAGTGTGCTCTGTCTAATCTCTGTTTGTGTTGTTTCACCTCTGACTTTCTAGTTTTTGCTCTTCTGGGGTGTATCTATATTTATCTCTGCGACAGAAATGTGAATATTGCTATTCTTACTCTGTGTATTATGTTGTGAATGTGTTTTTGATAGAAGCCTTTTGGCAAAAAAATTGATTTGTGTGTGTGTTGTTATGTGTATTACCAGTGATTGGCAAAACTTCAATACCCTGTGTTTAAAGTTTTAGCTATCATTAGGATCTCAAAGCATTGCATACTCTCAAGTGTTGAAATCTTCTAGGTATAAAACTCTTTAGAATACTCAGTGTTGGCATACCTGTCAACTTGTATGGATTTTCTGTGTATATATGGATTTACAGCATTGTGTACACAGTGTCCCAGAAGCTATTTGTGGATTATAATTTGGTTCGAGTTAGTAAAAATCTGCCGCGCGTTGCATGATGGTCTTATTTTGACAACATTGATTTTATTTTTTCCCGCCAGTGACAAGCAGATTGTGAATCGAGAAACTCGGTAAGGAAAACATGTTTTAGCAACATAATCATTTATGTTTACAGTCATAACTTGTTGTTTATATAATCATTAACATATCCTAATGTTGTTTGACTACTACATTAAACGAGTTAGGTAAAACTTATTGGTAACTATATAAATTGAAGCAACCACTACCATCGTAAATTTCATTCATAAATTTTCTGTCCGCAAGAAGAAGGTAGGTCTGCTGAAAATTATTGTATTTATAAGTGTCGTGACAAAGAGACTTATTTCTATCGTTTTCATAACAATACGATATTATTATAGCCATAATAATTAATTTTTCATCTGCTGATGATATGAAAATAAAAAATTCAATATTTTTAATTACTATGGTCTATTTTGTTCCAGCTTACTTGTTCGACTAGTTGTACATTGTCCTACTGACCTACTAACCTAATGTAATCAAACATTGGACTTGTCATCCATTGATGCTGCATGTAAGTACTAAATTTAATAAAGAGCATCATTTTGAAATGTGTTTGTGATATGCTCATTTGGGTAATATTAACAGTTGCGTAGAAATGTAAGAACAGTATTTAATCAAACTTTGACAACCTATATTGAAATATTCATTGACCAACGAAAGTCTATCAGAGTGAATTACCCAATCATGTTTAAATGTTTGTTATTGAACAAATGTTTTGCACTATGGTACTATTCTGCATAGTATTTTAAATTCTGAAATATGAGCCTAACTATGAACTAGAAAATACATGCTGGATAGCTGTAAGGAAATTATTTCTAGGTTAATGATGCTAGGTTACAGTATGTAATTAATTAATACATTTTGATATGAATATTGAATTTTTGTATCCGCATAATTTGTATACATGTCCTACTGTTTTTACTTTTACTATTAATTTATCACAACAAAAATTATGTAAGTGCTAAATTTAGATGACATACATATGTAACTCCTGCCATGACCACTGTCATAACATTAATTCATGACAACTCTCTATAAATAGGTAGTACATGTGATTCTGTGAACTTCACCCTTATGTTGGGTGTGACAAATGCATGAGAGGGCCCAGAATCAGGGAAGCATCAGAGATAACCTTCCATAATTGGAGTATTCCATTTGATGACAGAAATTGCATACCAGGCTGCCCCATCCACCTCCATGAACATGGATGACAGCCTAGATATTATGAACACTTAATGCATGACAGCATGCTTAAAAGGATTGTTGAAGCTTGTGACTAATACTTAGGATGTTGCAGAAATGCAGAAGTCATAAAACACTGCAACATTTAATCCATCTTAGTAGAATTCTTCGCAATGAATACTGCTGATCTGATTTATTCTTCATTATCACTTTATTATTTATAGAGATTGAAGAAACAACAACACACTAATCATAAGTAGTTGAACCATTTTCCTGTACTAACACATGATTCTTATTGTTTCTTATTGCAGGTTCATCTATAATATATATATATATAATTTCCTGCTGTTTATGTGAATTACTTACTGTTTGAGTTGAAAGTCCAAAACTGCAACCTTTACACACACATAATCAAATATATGAGGATGGCATACATGTTAGAGAAACACATTTCAAACATTTAAGATTTATGTAGGACATGTGGAGAGAAATTACTTACAAAAAAACAGAAAAATCACTACAAGAAACCAGTCCTTTGTATACACTATATTAACCTTTAGGCCCCTACGGTCGCAACATTGCGCCTTGCGTGTGCATCCCGTAGTGCCTGTGGTCGCAATCACAAACTACATACGATATCACTCAATTCCCGAGTACGTAACTTCACGAAGTTAAAGCTTATATGACGTAGAATTCCCGCAACACGAAGCTAGGAATACGTCACAGTTTAAAGGTCAAATTCCTTTACTCATTACGATTGTAAGAGAGAGAAAGCCGGTTGAATTTGTCAACGCATTTCTAGAGCGACTTTAGCCATTTTCTGCCGTATTTTACTATCAAATTGAGTACCGCGTGGCATGGATAAGTGATCGTGACTACATGTTCTAATTGTTGTTTTTTGTGTTTAATATGTTGTTATTTGATAAGAATGTGTGTGTATTCATTAAAAAGCACAAAAATAATATGTATCAGGGGTGACACGTTTGTGCATGGACAATAATTACGCTGCGTGTCGGCATAGACCTAGTGTTGACCGGACGGACGTTATATGCAATTTCTTCGCCAGAATTTTCAACTTCAAAACGTGCTCACAACTGTCATATCACACATACAACAAAAAAACCCGATAATATTCACTATTCACTCCTTTATTTAGATGTGCAAAAATTATTTTGATATCTTTTAAAACAAAAAAGTTATGACGTTTTCAAAACACCCATCATCAATAACGCAAATTTTCCAAAAAATAAGTCAGGCCCTGGGGGAAGTTTTGTAATTTTAAGCCAGGGCTCTAAAGGTTAATGATATTTTCTTTATATTTGGCTTGAATGTGAATAATGTGTCTAATAAATATTCAATAAGTATGTGCATGAAATGTTTATATGTTTGTTTGTTTGTTTTTCGTTCGCTCCATTGTAACCATCACGGATATCCGTGCGATTTCCGCCGGGAGCGTGATTACGTTGTGCCACCGTTATGCGCCTTGTAGGCCTAGCACATCCGATTTCGGCATGCCTTGACAATTCGGGTGGGCTACCCTTAGCCTGTGACAGCCTCTATATCTGTCTCCAGGCACGCGTAGTGGAGACTCTTCGCCCAGACGATTTTCTTGCTCTTAGTCTGACTCAAACGAGGTGTTCCACTGTCTATGAACTTGCCTCGTGTAATTGGACGTGCTGTGCCTGTGCCCATTGGGTACTGAACCGTTTCTCATCCGTGAGCCTGGTTCCTTAAGGGGAAGAACTCAACAGAGGAGTTGGACTCTGGCTCTTTCGCCCTCTTAGCCGAGGTGTCATTCACCGACGTGTACCCCTTGCCCAAGTTCGAGTCTCACACCACGCGTTTGAGAGCAAGGCGTTCTCGAGCTGAGCGTCCTTGTCCCAATAGCGCCTGAGCCCATCAGGTACTGAACCCTTTCTCTCTTCAAGTGTATTTCCGGTGTAGGAGAACTTGACAGTAGAGTTGGGCCAGGGCTAAATCGTTGTCCCTTTTGTGCCTGAGCGAATCGAGTACGGAACCCTTTCTCTCTGCAAGTGTACTTCCGGTATAGGAAACATTGACAGTAGAGTTGGGCCAGGACTACCATCGTTGTCCCTTTCTTGCCTAAGCCCATTGGGTACAGAACCCTTTCTCTTCGCGAGCATATTTCCGGTTTAGGAAGGCTCGACATTAGAGTTGGGTTAGGTCTTCTTGCTTTAATAAACGCCAGTGGATGGGTCTGGGTCTCTGCCTGTAAGGAACTCAGGTAACTAGAAGCCCGTCTCGAGCTGACGGAGCTTGTAGCTCCCACTTTCCTAGGGACTTTTCACTTTCTATTTGCAGTTCGCGCTGCCCTCTAGCGCTGTTCTGCCCTTTCATTGTTTCATTGTACTCGGTATGAAATCAATGTCTCTCGCCATGTATCTACCTTTACGTGCATTTTACATTGGCCGCCCCTCCAATGTTCGGACTGGACTGACTAGCTTCACTGTATGTCGACAGTGTCGCTATATGTGGTGATCCTGGTGGTGTCGGAGATATGTCTGTCCGTGTGCAGGCAAATCTCTTTCCATCTGCTACCTCCATATTTTCGGACACGATCCCCAAATGATTTGGCCAGAATCAGCTCGAGCTGCTGTATTTCTGTTTCCAGGGTGCACTGCGTGGAGGTACATTTGGGGTCTTGGTTATCTGCTAACCCTGGGTCCGCCTAGAGCAATGCGTTCCCTTTGCACCCCAAATGTTTATATAAAATTCAACACATTAATCTCACATTCAAGAACAATCGTTAATGATAACACAAAAATTTGGAGACAAATCTAGAAATGTTTTTGTGATTATAATCCTGGTATTTCTATGAATGATTGTAGTGTGTGCTTGCATTATTCAATGAAATGTCATGGTAGCATAAAATATAAGAGTACTAGGCCCACAAATGAATTTAATACTGGCATTTATGATCTTTCAATGCATCACAATCAATTTATGATCTTTCAATGCATCACAATCAATTTATGATCTTTCAATGCATCACAATCAATTTATGATCTTTCAATGCATCACAATCAATTTATGATCTTTCAATGCATCACAATCAATTTATGATCTTTCAATGCATGACAATCAATTTATGATCTTTCAATGCATCACAATCAATTTATGATCTTTCAATGCATCACAATCAATCGAGCATTTTTGTACAAGATGAGGTAGATGTATCTGATGACCAACATTTAAACACAGCAAGTTCAAGTACAAACATGACAAGTACATCAACATTTAAACACAACAAGTTCAAGTACAAACATGACTAGTACATCAACATTTAAACACAGCAAGTTCAAGTACAAACATGACAAGTACATCAACATTTAAACACAGCAAGTTCAAGTACAAACATGACAAGTACATCAACATTTAAACACAAGTTCAAGTGCAAACATGACAAGTACATCAACATTTAAACACAAGTTCAAGTGCAAACATGACAAGTACATCAACATTTAAACACAGCAAGTTCAAGTACAAACATGACAAGTACATCAACATTTAAACACAGCAAGTTCAAGTACAAACATGACTAGTACATCAACATTTAAACACAGCAAGTTCAAGTACAAACATGACTAGTACATCAACATTTAAACACAGCAAGTTCAAGTACAAACATGATGAGTACATCAACATCTCCAATGCAAAAGATTAACAAATCTAATCATTTGAATTGTAAGTCACCTACACTAACTCTTTCTACATTTGAAGAAAATTTACGAACACATTTTATTAAGAGAAAACTGAGCACAGCAGACACTGAAAATGTAATTGCTTGCCAAACTACTGAACAGCCTATTGTATTACACAAAATTATAAATCACAGGAAAGAATCACATGAAATAAAATCTCCAATGCATAAAATCTCCATTTATTCAATTAGTTAGAGAACACATATCAGGTACATCCACTGATTCGTTAGAACTGTGTACAAGGTCTGGTCCAGTATGTTTACAATTAGAGAACATATATCAGGTAAATCCACTGATTCGTTAAAACTGTGTACACGGTCTGGTCCAGTATGTTTACAGTTAGAGAACACATATCAGGTACATCCACTGATTCGTTAGAACTGTGTACAAGGTCTGGTCCAGTATGTTTACAGTTAGAGAACACATATCAGGTACATCCACTGATTCTTTAGAACTGTGTACAAGGTCTGGTCCAGTATGTTTACAGTTAGAGAACACATATCAGGTACATCCACTGATTCGTTAGAACTGTGTACAAGGTCTGGTCCAGTATGTTTACAGTTAGAGAACACATATCAGGTACATCCACTGATTCGTTAGAACTGTGTACAAGGTCTGGTCCAGTATGTTTAGAATCAGATACAGTACTAAAGCAGCACACCATCAAACCTCAGTCATTTCTTAGAATAGATTTTTGAGGAATCATTGCCATAAATATTTGACATGTAAAGTTTATAGAGATCTCACAGATGCCATAATGTACACAAATGTACACAAACAATAAAGACATCATAGATATGGCACAAGCCACTGGAGTTATTTTTAATTCATTAAATGAAGCTTATGAGAAAGCTCATAATTTTAAAACTCACAGCAGACCAATTCATAGTGACACAATTTCAGAAAATGAATCCACAATACAACACTACATGAAAATATACAGACTTCATTTCCCCAGAAAAGTTATTCCAAAACAAAATATTCTATATTCTTGAGTACCACTGCATGCACTGGATCAGACTGAATGGTTTTAGCTTGGGTTTGTGTGGGGAACAAGGTGTGGAACAAGCTGTGCTTTCAATGATAACAAGCATAGAAAAAAGAGCTTGTTTTTTAGAAACAAAATGGAGGAATTAAAATTTATAATAAGCACACACTTACTACAAGTTCATGCACATATTCATGCAAATACTTCATTTTTAAATAGAAATTGAAATTCTGAAATTGTATATTAGAAATATGTGGGTATGTACAGATCATGTTATTGATGTAAAAATATCAATGTTGTACCTAGTGTATGAATTATTAATATCTCATGTGCATTTTATGATGTAATCCTATGGATTGTGTGTGATTGTATATGTATGACACTGTTGTTTAATGATACATGTTAAAGTAACCAGTGCACTGCAGTAATCTTGACTCTGACAAATGTTAATAATATTCCCAAGTACGAAACCATTGTACAAGTATCCTCTGATAATTTTGTACTCAAATTCCTACAGATTTCCAAGATGTAGTATGACGAACAGAGTCTTGTCATACACACATATACAAGACTTTAATGATGACCAGTTTATACCATGTTTTCTCTATGTTTAGACCAACATTCATTTTGCATTATAAAAATAAAAATAATGATTATTGTATTGATAATGCAATCATGAGAGAGTGTGAGTTCACCTATAAATGTTTCAATTATCTGGTAGTGAATTTGTACTCTCAACATCAGATGTATGTTTTCTGATATTCTTTACAAACTAACTTTCCTCAGAGTCTACATATTTACTATTGCAATGTTATGGATGTGAGCCTTGGGCAATCACCATTATTCAAGATCACTTTCAATTTCCAATTTCTGAATATGATTTATAATTACAATATGTATGCTTCTAGGAAATTGTAAATTAAAAAAATGATTTATCATTATTCATTTTTATTTGATAAAGTTACTTGTTGTTAATGTCTAATGTGCTTATGTATTCAGTTTTTCAATAACTATCTTCCATAGTTAGTTACCTAGTGATTAATTTACTCTGTCTTACTCTCATATGTGCCTAACTATTCTGTTTCTGTAACTCAGTGCTACTGTCTTATTTATCTATTATATGTTTTCATTATTCTTTGATTCTATTGTGCATTTCTGTTTTATGTAGTGGTGTCACCATTCTCATTCTCATTGTCTGCACAATTTTCAATCATATTTTATAAAATTCTTCCATCTTATGCAATCAACATCTTTGTACCTTCTACAGAATATATTTTTCCCCTTAATATCAGAGGTCATGAGAGTCAAGGAATTTGGTGAACAAATAACACAGACCTAATATCACGAAGCTTCACAAATCTACAACACATGACTATTAAGTCAAAGATCATACCAAGGCATACAATCTTTGCATACAAATGAAATACAAAAAAAATATGCACATCAACAAATAGAGGAACTCTTACCTGCTGCAGTCATTGACATTGAAGAAGTACAGAATGACAACTTGAAGTCTTTAGTGCAAATTAATAATCTGAAAGGAAATTTCCCCAAGGAAATATTTGAATTAACCCCATAAAAACCAATCACAGATGAAACATCTGTGAATCTTCGGCTATGAACCAGCAATAGAAAAGACAATATATTCATTTGGAATGAAATAATATAGACATGTCATAAGCATCATTCATGCACAAAAAGACAAACACAGTCCTCTATAGAGACCTGAAAATAGAAGATTAAGTATTAATGAAAAGGTTCCAGGAAAAAGAAAACTCGGAATAATGTAATGGTATACTAGATTGTGAAGTCTGGCAAAGGTGGAGTATTGGAAACTAAAGAGAAACTATTTACTTAGCAACGATCAACACAAACACATCACATGTAAATATGGAACGCATCTACAAAATCAACAAACTCTGCAGTGGTTTGGTTTCTATAATTAATAATAGGAACGGCCCATATCCGATGCCAGCTAGATATTATCTTATTATTCCCATTAACACACAGTAATAAATACTACTTAAAGAACAGGGGTAACTAAAGAAGGCTAACTATCAATGTAAATAATAATTAAATGACAATAAATAAAAGAACAAGGATTTCTATTTTTTATATTTGTTTTTAATACATGAATAGTTCCCCGTTTTAAAAGTAACTTTTGTACTTTATGTAATATTTATTATTTATTCCTTTGTTTATTGTTGCATTCTCCATTTCGTTGGACATCCTCTGAAATTTTGGTTATTAATATAAACACACATGCCAGTACATAAATAAGTCATTTTTGGTGGTCATAGCCCTGCCTATTGCAACTACAAACATGGCTTCTAATACTAGGAATTTAACCAAATTGTTAGTAAAAGCTCTTCCATTAGCGATGTAACACAAGAAGGTCCCAAAATTGCCCGTTAAATGGTTTTATTTACTGCAGAAAAAGTACTATTACAAAACAAGTACACTAAAACCCCCCCTTCTTACAGTAATCACATCTACGGCCCTGTTAACACAACATTGTGATGTCTGCATGACTTTATGTCATGCTTCTATATTAATCCATCCTCTGACAATTTTTCTCATTATTTCATTGATGTTTCATATATAGAATATTTATACAAATAATGATGCAATTCCGTCGTGTATTTTCATTACTGCACTCAAGTTTAGAAACAGGCCATATATCGAATCCTAGAGTTACACAAGTCGTAGTTTCTAAACAAACTTTACAGTAAAATATCTTAAAAACTATAACTAGTGCTACAGTGAAACTGTACACGACTACAGATCTACTTATGTTATATAATAATATTACAGTTTTTTAGTGTACATTTTGTTTGTATGTTAGCAACAGCATGTTTTCCGTGCTATGTACAATCATAGAAACCAACATGATTTTTCCCCCACACAATATGGCGTCGTTAGCAACGTCATCCATCAAAATCAGCGGCAGATAACTAAAATGTCATATAGATTACACTGTGTGTATCTCATACATACATGTTGATGTGCCATTAGATCAGTTCAATTTAAATATCAGAACTAGACTCAATGAGGCAAAAAATGAATACCAAAAAATGGTTTCAACACATTCAGGTTCACATTAGGTAAGTTTAAGGAAAAGTGGAATCAACTTTACTTAAGTATTGTCAAAGCATGCAAAGTTGTATTCATTCTGTGCAACTTATTGTAAAATCTGCTGCAGAGTTGCCAAATTAAAATTACTATTTTATGTAAATCGATAGAAAAAAGTCTGGAAAAAAATATCAAGCAAATTTGAACTGTCATATATCTGCTTCTCATTGAAAAACACTAAACTCTGATCATGCTTTATCACTCAACTACATGCGTTGATTTTATCACATTTGTTTCAAAGTCATCTTTATTACATTAAATGCTTCTTGTATTTTCTCCTTTTTTTTCCTTAGTGTCCGTCAAGGCAGTTTATTTACATTCATTCACAAACTCCAATTAGAACTCTCTCTCTTGTAGCATGACATTGATTATTCTAGATTTCTAGTAGGATTTAGTCCAAAGAATGGATATGCATTGTCACCATTTTATTTGTGCAAATATCTTGACATCTGACTTTGGCGAAGTCAAAGCAGTCGATGACCTTCATCCTGTAGCGAGCCGAGTTAAAATTACACAATCTTTCCCCTGCCGCCGAATTCTTTATTTTAAATTGTGGTTTTTGGTGGGTGTTTTGAAACACAATAACCCTTTTTTTTGTTTTTTTAAGATTTTAAAATAATTTTTGCACATGTAAATAAAGAACTGAATATTGTATATACTGGTGTAAGTTTTGTTCGCTGGGAAAATAAATAAAACATGTAGATTTAACTTACTTTGCTATAGAATTGTTTTCTGGACATAGACATAGTCTTGTCAGTAAACATGCTTATACATTAGGTCTATCGCTTTTGCATAACGAAACCATCTACTTTGAAAACAAACATAATTCCCAATAATTCATAATCAGAATCACAATGCATAATGATTTTACTGAAAACTGAATAAAGCCAAGGTCTATAAAACCTGATTCACGCTGATCACACCATTCTGATTTGCAGATGTGAGCAGATCGGTCAACTTTAAAATTACATCTCCCCTAGTCTTCTCTCATGCTAACATAATGGCAGAAAAGGTAGTCTAATCAAATAACTGGCTAGGATTCACTGATTCCTGTCACATGAATATTAAAAATCATGTTGTTCCTGTCGCTAAATCAATGCATGACAACGGGTGAGTTCACTTGCCGGGAGCATCATAATGCTAAACCATTGGCGAGTGCCCTTGCCGAGGGCATGATACAGGTTATACAGTGAAGGGTAACAGCAAATTCCAATTCCTGAGAAGTCGTGCTGTTCAGATTGCACTGGCAAGGTTTTTCTAAATAAATTATGCTTTACCGTAGCATATACCACAACATGCAAAGGAAGGATTTTTTTTATTGTACCCTCCAAAAGACAAAATTGCTGTCCAAACCATAATTTCAACCCAAGACCTGGTTATGAGATCACCGTATTCCAGCTGTATGGCCACGTAATGGTACTGAACAATAGTTGAAGAACAATGTGCTTTACAGGATACGCTTCAAATATGACTATTTTTTAAATGATGCTGAATACTAAATCAGTTAAGCAGTCAAAATGTGTGTGTGTGTGTATATATATATATATATATATATGGATTGTATGTCTATTTCTAGCACAAATGGAGCAGGGAAGCATTTGCTTGGCAGGATACAGATGACATTCAGATACAGCCCCCAAAGGGAGAGGCTCATCATTGTGATCCATAAATGCGTGTAAGTTAGGCTTCATCTAACCTTGTTTTTTTTTACAAATCATTCCTGTTTAATTCCTATTAAAATAGGTAGCATATCCTATGCATGACGTAACCATCAACCCAGTATTTTTTGTCTAGTGATTTTCTTGGCAGTGTTTACGTACTGTAATTTGCCATTGTTTTCTGAGCGGTCCAGATGCACAACTGCCTGAGACGGGTTTCAAACTTGGTACCTTGGTCATTACAGATGCTCTCTGTGCCATGCTGCCACAGAGCGGAACTCCTATTAACTCTTAAATAAGCAGTATAATCTCTCTAGCACGTCCTTTTATAACAAATTTCCTTCTATAACATGTTTCAAAATCCCCAATTATATTTATTCTATATTGTTTGTACTGTATATAGAAAATTTCTGTTATTACATACATATTTTGTTGGTTCTGACCAAGTTGTTATAATTGGATTCCACTGTACTAGGCACTACTTGAAATGGTTTTCCATCTCAGAAGTGGCAGGTAAAAATGTAGTTCCAGTCTGCGTAAAGAGTTTTAAGACAGTTTAGTCGATAAAATGCTAGAAGGATAAGTTTGCTACAAATGGTCAAGAGAAAAACTACACTAAAGTGGGAAAGTAACATCAAGAGGTAGACAATCTGTCTAAATGTAGTGCGATAGAAATTGCTTTACATCTATTTCAGTATTTTTAAGAACCCAATGCTTAAATCCTCCTTAGCCACCTCTTAAGACATGCATGGTAAGTCACAGTGTCACCATTCTTTGTTCTTCTTTTGGGCCCTGGCAGAAAAAAGATATGATATTGGTACAAGGGTGTAAAGGGTTCTGCATTGCTCTCAGAGGACCCAAGGTTAACAGATAACCAAGATCCTAAAAGAACCTCACCCTGGAAACAGAAAGATAGCTGCTCTTGCTGTCTTTCTGACCAACACTTTTAGGCTTGTGTCCATGATGTGGATGTGAAGGCTGTAGATGGAATGACAATTGCCTGAAAAGAGACAAACAATATCTCCGAGACCCCTACATCAATACACCCAGGAGCACTATTGACACACAATAATGTAAACATCTGTGCATTCCGTCTTGGTCAGTCAAGAATGTAGAGGGGCAGCCAATGTTGATGTCCTGATATGGGTGGATCCTGCTAAGATATGGTGATCCTATGAGTACACATTGATTCTGGAAAAGGTAACATGCACTACATGCAGCATTGTGTATGTGAATGACTATAGTGGCAATGAAGCTACAGTTGTCCATCACTAGACCGACTAGTGAAAGTGCTGTTCATGCTTGAGAACACACATCAATACCCACATGTCCCACCACAATTGACCCCGTTCAAAGCAGAAACCATGACTCAGGTATTGGATGAGCCAACTTGAACATGCACTCCTGGGTATGGAAAAAAGCTTTGAATACAGATTCCCATTGCACACAGGAGAAGCATTGAATAAATATCGTAGAGAACATTGTTCAAATTTCCAACCAAATCAGTGTTGAGACTCAGACTGGAAGCTATATACAATGCAGAGTAGGAGCAAGTCCTTATCATATAGAGCACAAAAAAACCTATCCCAACTCATCTGTCGCTATTACTCAACACATCATATACAGAGAGAAATGGGTTATTCGTCAGCGTTCATTCGCAAACTCCCACTGGGTCTCTCTTGTAGCAGGACCATGGTCCTATTAGATTTCCAGCAGGATGTAGTCCAGAGAATGGAAATGCATTGTGTCACCGTTTTATTTCGCCAGTGGCCCGACATGTCCGTCTTCAGTGGTGAATTGGGCTCATTGTCCCTGGCCTTCGGGTACTGAATCTTTTCTTGTTTGTGAGCATGGTTCCAGAATAGGAAACATTCTACAGTAGAATTGGACTTGGGTTCGTTCATCAAGGTATCATTCACCGACATGAACACCTCGTCTAAGTCTGAGTCTCTACACATATTCAGGAACACCATGGGACATGTTTCTTTTGTACAAGACTTTCTTCTTGGAGGTAACTAGAAACTAGTTCTCGAGGTGAACATTGCTTTAGTTACAATTTTCGTATAGTTTTTCCTCCATTCTATTTGCTCATGGTGCCACCCTCTTGCGCTGTGCTGCCCTCTTATTATACTCAATATGTTAGCCTTACTTCTCCTGAGACTTGATGTTCATGAACTTGGGACATGACAGGCCAGAAATTCAGGCCAGATGTCTTACTCTGACACTGTTTTAGCTGTGGGGACCTATGGGTGTCATTCAGAGATCTTGTTTGTCATGTACCAATAAATCCCCTTTCTTCTCAATCTACACTGCCTGGGCACAATCCATAAAGCATTAGTCATACTGCTGTACACGAGCTTCGAAACAGCCTGTTTCCAGGGTACACCAGGAGGTGCTTTTAAGATCTTGGTTTTCTGCTAACCCTGGCTCCGTACAAGAGTAATGCAGAACCCTTTGCAATCTCTGGGTCACTTTGACCATTTATGGGATGGAAGAGCCAACTTTACTCCCAAAACTCCTTAGTTGCCTCTTATGATGTAAATGACAGGTAAAAGTGTCAATATTCTTTGCTCCCCTTTCAGGCCTGGCAATACAAAGACGTAACTGTGTTCTAAGCCAAGACTCATTTTTTTGTTAACTTTTTTTAAAATTTATGAATTACAGAAACTTGAAACCTGCAGTTGGAGACAGCAAAAATCTGGCAGACCCCTATGTCAAGATGTATTTGTTACCAGACAAGTCTAGTTCCTCCAAGAGACGCACAAAGATCTTGAAAGATAATCTTAATCCAGTCTTTGATGAAACGTATGTTTTGTCACCCTTTATAGAATTTTGTTGTATTATTTAATTTGTATGTGGAGAGCCTGGTTGATTGGTTAGAATACTAATCTTACAATGGTGAAGACACAGCATCAAATCAAAGTAAGGACTGGGTTTTATCATTCACATGTACAATTTTTAAAACTTACCCTTAACACGTTGCAATTGATGAAATTAAAGTCATGCAGCCAAATGTGGGTATTTCTACTTATACGCTTTTTAATATCATTCTCAGTTTCTTCTGTGGTTGTTCTTCTTCAGTGTATGCTCTCATATAACCACAATGAATGTATTGTGTGATTTCCGTCGGGGAGTGTGAAGTACGTTGTGCTGCAAGTTTCACAGTAAACTGTGTTATTTACACCTCGGTTGGCCACTCTGTGGTCTGGATGTCCGAGGTCCAGCACATCCGTTTTTTCGTTGTGCCTTTAATTCGAGTAGTATACTTCCCTAGTCCGTGACAGCCTGTCTATCTGTCGCCAGGCACGTGGGTGTGTAGTGACTCTCCGCCGAGACGATTGTCGTTCACGTCTCTCTGGCACAAGGTGTTCCACCGCGAAGAAGTACATTTGGGATCTTGGTTATCTGCTAACCCTGGGTCCGCAGAGAGCATTGCGTTCCCTTTGCACCCCTGTGGTTGTTCTAGTATAACTACTTATTTTGTGTTTGTTCTAGTATAACTCTTGGAAGAGTAAGACTATAAAATTACTTACTACAAAACACATTCTTCATGCATTCCAGTTATACATTAAAAAAAACAAAAAAAAACATAAACTACAGAGTGATACTTTTGTGTTAAACGTTACAGTGTGTTCCAAGCAGCTAGTACACTAAATCATAATGCTAAACATTTCTTGTATGACTTCATAATTCTAGAATATTCAACTAACTCCATTATACTGTCCTCAGGTTTGAGTATCCCATAGCTCAACATGAGATACCCAAGAGACAGCTATGGATCTCAGTGAAAAATGAGGTGGGCATGTTTTCCAACTCAGAGGCCATGATAGGACAGCTGTTACTAGACCTCAAAACCTTGGACTTAACTCGGGCAATCACTGAATGGTTTGTTCTTCATATAGATTCACTGTACTCAGACATGCCTAGTTCCAGTCTAATTTTGTGTATTGTATTTACATTTGTAATGCTTCCAATATAAAGATCTGCAGTCCATGAATATTACTATGTTAATTGGTGTTGACCATTCTGTGCTAGTGAGAGCTCGCAGTGCCTGCAGGAGTAACTCAGCTTCTGCTCTGAAGTTTGAGCGCATCTTTCCTGTTAGGAATGCTTTACTGAGACTATTTCCATTATCTCATGCTCAAACAGAAATACAAATGTATGTACCTTTGCAGTACTTTGTCACAGACCACCGATATTGTTTAAGATGTTACCTTGTGCATTATTTATGCCAGTGTTTGAGTGGCTTCATGCAAATTTCTTGATCTTGCATAGTCTAAATTTGGAAACTAAAGGTTCTCTGTTTAGTTCTGTTTGTATTGTTATATGCAGCAGAATCCTGAACTGCCTATGCCAGGCATGTAAGACAGCTTAATTCATCCTCATCTCTGCTGAAATTGGATGTTCTGGGCCAAGAGGTGCAATTATCACTTTTCTTCTGTACACTAACAGCACAACATATTCACTCTCTCTGGCTCAAATCATACAAGAAATCGTACTGGTTAACTAAAAAGAAGAATTGATCACAACTTCGGTGCCTGTGAAGGCTTCTAGTATATGATGGTAAAATCACATCCCTGACACTGAGATCCTTCAAAACTCCAAGAAGCCAAGCACCCTTTCTATTCTGATGTTTCAACTTTGTTGAGCTGGTTTCATTATCTGCATGCCAGATTATCACTATCCATGTGGATTTAAGAAAAAAAAAACATTTAGAAGACATCCCTCATCTTGAGAAACCCAAAACTGCTGTTGATCCAGTCTACAGTGGCCACATCAGTGCAGGTGTTAAAGGCTTTAAAGAGAATAGAACACTGCATGCAATTCAAAAGAGACAGAAGAAAAGAGAAGATAGTCAACAAGATCATCATCATCCCTGTTCACATTCAAATAGGTTTTTCATAACCTGGATTACACTTCTCAATCATCTATCCCCATTGAGGTCAGATCCTTGCCACAGAGATGCGGACTCAGTTCAGAAAACAGAGGCTGAAAATTGTGACTGGCCAGGCTCTCCTAAAATCAAGCTAGACCACAGTCTGCCCTAGCAAGTACAGGTGCTGAAGGCTGAAGCAAACATCCAAGAGGCACACCGCAGCGATCAGAATGCCAAACAAAATGGGAATATGTTTATATCTGATGTAACTTTATATGTAAGCACATTTCAAATCCAAAATAATATTTATTCTTTATAATGTATTAGCGAATGTCTGTTAATTACAAATAGACTTCCTCAGTCCTGAACCTAGTTTTGTTATAATATAATTTTACATACATACTTCCTCAGTCCTGAACCTAGTTTTGTTATAATATAATTTTACTAAATACCTTCTATGACATGCTCATTATTGCTGAATGAAGAACTTCTATATTCGTTCTCAAACTCATGCAGATCAGCAGGGTGTAGCCAGGAGAACGGAATGTGTTGTGTTGTGGTTTACAGCTTTGCTGCAATATCTGCGCCTTTCAATCTGACACATCCAACTTCAGCATGGCTGGCTTCAGAGCCACTTTGACCCTTTATAAAATGGGACAGCCAACTCCACTCCCTAACCTTCTTAGTCACATGTTATGACATGCATGGAATATAAACAGTTCTATTATTCTTTGCTTTCCTTTCAGGCAGGCAAAACACATAATAATCAATCTTCCTCTCAATTCTTTCCCTCTTCTTCATCTGCCCCCTCTCCACTTAATCTTTAATCTTTTTTTATCCTTTTAAATTTTCATCCTCTCCATCTCTCTCTCCCCCCCCCCCCTTCTGAATCTGTTACAATATATATTGATAACTAGCCCTCTTTCACTCTCTTATGACAGCTTTTTATTAATGCAATAAATTGTTTCATCCTACTAGTCTTGAGAGCATCTGTCTGTTTCCAGGGCGTGAAAGAAGAGAAAAGCATAACAATGCTGTTTACCGTCAATACATGTTGTAAGAGGTGACTAAGGGGGTAATGGGGTGGAGTGGCTGTCTCATTCCATAAGAGGGTCAAAGTGACCCTGAAGCCATGCTGATGTCAGATGTGTCAAGTCAAAAGGCACAAATATCGCAACAATGCTGTAAACTACAACTCAATGCATTCTGTTCTCCTGACTATATCATTCTAATCTGCAGGAGTTTGAGAACGAACGCAGAAGAAGACGTCATGAAAGACATTGAATACACATGGGCAGAATGGATGTGTGTGTTTACATTTTGATTTATTATCAGATATTGTATTCTTGATCTCCCTAGTCTTACTATTTCTATTCTTCTTCAAATTTTTTATTGTTGTACATTTCCAGGTTTGATCTGGCTCCAGAAATCAATCTCAAGATAACACCCATTGAGTCTGACGTGTAACTCAAGACAACACACATTGAGTCTGACGTGTAACTCAAGATAACACCCATTGAGTCTGACGTGTAACTCAAGATAACACCCATTGAGTCTTACGTGTAACTCTTTTTTTAAATTTACATTCTCAATGAGCATTCTATTTTAATAGATTTGGTGGTCTTTTCCCAACCAAATCACATACATAGCTTATATAGATTTCAGTCAGCTAATCAGGTCAATTAGTTTAGCTTATATACATTTAATCATACCATCAATCAAACCATCAATCAAATCAGTTAGTTTAGTTTATTTAGGTTTCACAAACCAGATAAAGCTTTCCTTATAACATTGAGTCAGTCAAATAAATCATATATTTAGGTTCATTATGATCATCAAAGAAGAATTCATAATGGCCGCCAAAGTTTGGTTTATATAAGTTTATTAAATCAGCGGAAGTTTGACTGGTATCATTCAGCCAATCAAATCACTTAGTTTATTTTAGTACGTTTATCAAATCAGAGAAAGTTTGGTATTATTCAACCAATCAAATCACTTAATTTAGTTTATATAAGTTTATCAAATCAGCAACAGTTTTATTGATGTTTGACCTACATGTCATGTGCCGTATTCTCTCCAGAACCTTGTCTTCCCAATGAACTCTCTGAGCCCTTCTCTGTCTTGGGCCATGCAGCTTCTATTTTCCAATGACATATTCATGTTATCTTTAATGTCGTACGTCCATCGTCTTCTTGGTCTGCTTTTCCTCCTCCCACAAAACCTACATACAAGATCAAAATAAATAAGACATTAAATAAACAGTCTATTTACTCTGATAACATTAGATAGCGGATTGAAGCTCTGAAAATATTACAATATACTAGGTAAAGACTTATTCCTAAAAAAATATGGAAAGATGTCATATGAAATAAGTAATTCATTGCCTTTAAAAATCAAAAAGTTTATTGCTTAATTAGGATATTTGATTATAAGTAGCAGCTGATTAACACATGCAGATTGACTGAATTAGTAAATGTTTTGATTCAGATTGCATGACAAAGTAGTGTTGGCTGAGCTGACCTGTGTTGAATCTCATCTGCCACCCATGTTTTATAGAGATAGTTCAAATGTACCAACTTCAGTCATCTATTTAATATGCAAAAGACAGGAGAGATGACTTATAGTCGTTAGACTGCCTAACCTTTGAAGAAAGAGACATGGTGAAGGCGCACTTCAAACTGTTTTTCCATGAAAAATATAAGTTATTTGTGATTTTATTTCTGTTTTTCAACTAAGATATGTATGCAACTTGTCTAAATTTCTAACAATGATATATTGATATTTTGTCTGTCTTTCAGTTAGGATATACCTACAATATATCTCTCTTGTCTAAGATTATTTGTAAATCATTTATTAATATCTGAAATATGTCTTATCTTTCAACTAGATATGGCTGGAATCTGTCTATCTTTCATCTAATATAATTCTATAATCTTTCTTTCATCTAATATATATATCTGTAACAAGTCTGTCTTTCAAGTAAGATGAACGTGTAATTTATCTTTCAATTGAGATATACACTATATCTGTAATATTTCCGTCCTTTATCTATGATATGTATGTAATTAGCCTGTCTTTAATCTGATATATATCTATAATGTCTGGGTTTTCAACTGCAACATATCTATGAGTTACTTTATCCATTGTTATGTGTGCCTTGAAGCATCATATCCATGACTGATGATTAACACTTTGCTGAAGACTCGCTATTACCAAGGATGTACATGAATATTTTATAAATCTGCATCTCCGTCTTTAAATATCCGTATATAATCAATCTTGCCTAAAGGAGCTTTGAAACATTCTATGTATCGTAATGAAGGTTTGCACTTTGTGAATGAATTTGAAAGCCCTAGAGTTATTTTAAGTGCACAATGCTACTTCTTGTAATGCTAGGTCTAGATTTACATTACTTTCTATACAATCTCACCTTCGAAAACTCTGAATTATTAATGATAAATACTCATGAACGACGTCTATCGACTTTATTTCATGGGTGCTGCCATTTTGGAACATACTTTTCTGGGTGAGCTATTATTTGTAACAGTATCGCAACATTTAACATATTTCTGATATATCATAGCAGTTTTGACGATCGCAGAAATTGGTCACTAAGGTTCTATAACGGAAATTCAGCAGCAGTCGAAAATGGTCAGTAAAGTGTTAACAGTCTGGTACAGGCCACATTGTGTTGCTGGATAGGCTGTGATGTTGTGGAGTCTTCAAGTATCAATTGCTCCTGTATCTACTTTTTTCTTTAAATCTGTACATTGTCTGTATTAATTAAAATATAATAAATTTCTCTGTAACAAGATAGCTTTAAATTTGTTTGTCTCAGCTAAGACATATTTGTGATTTGTCTGTCTCAACAAAAACATACTTGCAGTTTGTCTGTATATCAACTAAAGCATATCATCACAGCCAGGTAATAACACAGCACAAACTGAAAATGTAATATCGATTGCAACAAAACCCTTTTTTCTTAAAGTGCCGGCAGCGACTAAGGGGGATCTGATTAATATTTGTCTAAGATATAACTAAATTATCTTTTTTTTTTTTTTTGCCTGTAATTAATCTTTTATCTCAGATATATCTGTAATTTGTCTATTTTATCTCAAATATATCTGTAAGTTGTCAGTTTTTCAGCTAACATACTCTGAAATCCAAATATTGATACTCATAGATAACCACAATGTTGCCATTTTTGTTTTGTTTTGTGGTTAAGCTCTAGAACATGTAAGTTCAATTTCTGTTAGCAGTAAGAATTAAAACTTATAAGCACAGAAATTGTCAAAGATTCCAACATAGAAGAAGTAGTCTTTCAATTCACGTATTCTTGCCATATCACATATTTATAGAACACCAATCCGGTGAATATTCACATTGGACAAATATGTTGTGATTGAAATAATTATTATTAACTTCTTAATAAGTACAAATTATGCAGTGGTTTTTATATATTTTAATATAATTGTATCTCATTTTGTGAATAAATTACTGTACCATTGGTACAATGGAATCCCATTATAACAACTTGGTCCGGATCGGTTAAACATATATATAACATACATTCACTATATACAGTACAAAATAATAAACATTAAATGTAATTGGGGATGTTGAAAAGTGGTGTTATATAGGGTAATTTGTTATAAAAGGATGCTCTATAGAGGGATTCTACTGTAATTGAAGTGATCAGAACACGTTTCCTAATTGTATGGATCACTATTTGATGTAAGCCCTATAGTTTCCAGATTTACCACCTCAAGAAAAATGGTGAAATGTATAAGAAACAGATGTGATTCAGACCAGATCACTTCTAGTATGTCATTGGTCATAGAAAAAAATAGCAGTCTAGCAAATCTTCCCCATATACATCATCGTGTGAAAGGGGACTACTTTTTATACCATATACATATGTCCTCATTGTTGTGTTTTATACTATATACATATTTGAAAACTGTCCTCATTGTTGTGGTCTGGGTATTTTTTTGGTATATTATTCCTATAACTGCTTTGTTTGTGAAGGTATTAGTAGCAGTTTTTTATTGTCTTCTATTTTGTATTTCATGATTATAGTTAACCTCATGAGTGTGTGATTATTATAATGTCTCTTTTTTGTTGTACTTACATATTGAAGACATGGTATTTATTCTTCTGCCATATACACTTAAGATATCTGTTTGAAATATTTTACAGACAATAGTAATGAGTTGAAGATTACTGTTGGTATCCTCCATAAATCTTGTTTCCATAATAATATGTACGCAGAAACTGTAGTAATTCTAAGCTTGCCTATCAACCTAGGAATTTTTTTTACTTTTTCAGCCATATTTCTTCCATATCTGCCAACTTCCAGAAAGGTCATTATGTATTTCAGCCAAAAATACCTCAAAATATAAATGCTGTGCTAAAATGTTACATGAAAGCAGTAGTCATTCTGAGGCTGTTGATATCAAGATAGACCTTGTCTTAAAATG
Organism: Meghimatium bilineatum; assembly: GCA_034231615.1. Taxonomy (NCBI): domain Eukaryota; kingdom Metazoa; phylum Mollusca; class Gastropoda; order Stylommatophora; family Philomycidae; genus Meghimatium; species Meghimatium bilineatum. Next base: position 15,503,699 of record CM067322.1, read on the forward strand.
GTACAAGAAATTGATGGTCACTTTACTGACCCGAAATTTAGAGCATACTTATCTCCCATTACCAAGGGTGCACAATTTTTAGTAATTGACAGAGCTGTCATCTTTAAAAATCTGTATCAAATTTAACTCTAAAAATCTGTATAAAAATGAACTCATGATACTAGACCTATGAAATTTTCAATTTTATCATAATGCATGTTTGCATTTTCTGAATGTATTTGAAAGCCACAGAGATATTTCAGAAGTTAAATCACATTTATTATAATTACTGTTTCTGTCATTACTTTCAATACATTACTTTCTATGTATTCTTTCTACTCACCTTCTAGAATTTCTGATTTTTCAAGAATAACATTCATAACCAATTTTGACAGATTGTGTTCCGTGGGTGCCACCATTTTGGAATTACTTACTATCCCAGATGACTTACTCTTAGTGATACTATCACTAAGATTGTTGTATTTCTGAAGTATAATGGTTTCAACGTTCCTTGTTGGTCACAAAGGCTGTATAATAGAAATTCATCTACCTAACTACCATTAGATCAGTAAAATATTAGGGCTGTTGATAGTTCTTGTTCAAATAAAAACTATTATCAGTAATCTTCATGTGACACTCATATCTTGGACAATTTTGAAACATTATTTTATCAGATTCCACAAGTCTACATCAGAAGTTCTAATCATTAGCTTTTTGTATATGGTATCTAAGTTTGTTGTATCCTGTACAGGCTACATAAATTGACAGGGTTGAACAAGTTTATACTGTATAATGTTATTGAAATAAAAATGTTGACACTATAGTCATCATACAGATCTATTTTTCTGCCAGACAAAATTGTTACAGCAATAAGTAAAGGTTTTTGGTATAATCACTTGTAGTATACAATTTTATAAATAAATAGTCTTCAGAATAATTGTGACAAATGTATCAAGAATCACTTGGTACTTGCCGCACAATTTGTGTAAGTAGACACTGGTTAATTTTATGGGTATTATTTTCAAATTTCACAAATAATTTAAATCAGGGCAAATAGCAAAACTATATTGAAAGGGCTGCATATTTGTACGTACATTGCAAGCCACATATCCAGTATTTTTATTGTTTATATCTAAATGATGTAACTGGTGCAAGTTTATTTATCGCAAGCAAAGTACATATAATTCACTTGAGTATTCATCCTATTTGTAACTTTTAAAGCATCATCTACTCCCGCTGTAGTCATCCTATTTGTAACTTTTAAAGCATCATCTACTCCGCTGTAGTCATCCTATTTGTAACTTTTAAAGCATCATCTACTCCGCTGTAGTCATCCTATTGGTCCTTTTAAAGTATCATCTACTCCCGCTGTAGTCATCCTATTTGGACCTTTTAAAGCATCATCTACTCCCGCTGTAGTCGTCCTATTTGGACCTTTTAAAGTATCATCTACTCCCACTGTAGTCATCCTATGTGGACCTTTTAAAGCATCAACTGCACTCGCTGTAGTCATCCTATTTGAACTTTTTTTCAAGCAAAAATTGAGTCTGAAACTAACTTGAAACTAACAAGTAAGTAGCTTACTTGAAATATTCTCTTTTTGTCTGATGATCAAAAATTTAAACATAGCTATGAATTCTCTCTGTGAACGGATCAGCAACATGTCTTCATGGACTAACCAGGCTGAATGTACCACAGAAAGGCAACACTAAATGTTCTATGAATGGCTGAAACTTGATCAGATGAGAGATAAGTTATAACATTGTGTTATTTATAGGTGACATCTACACCCCACGGTATCAGAAAAACCAAATAATTGGTTTTCTTCTACCAGTAAAGTTTACTATGTTTATATTAGGACATAGTAAACTAACAATGTCCCAGAAATCATGGACTGAGTAACGGTTCAGGTTAGCGAGTTCCCAGAAAATATTTCAAGGATGTTGTTAATTCCACAAATCTTTCTTGTAATTGTTGTCTTGTTAACTCTGTTCTTCTCACAGATGATCTTACTTCCACTATAACTGAGAAATGTTACCAGTTTTATTTCACAATAGAAAAATATGTCAACAAATGATACATTATAAAACTTGCATTGAACTTGTACAGACTTTGTAATTTTTAATTACCTTCTGTATATTCATACATGTGTCAGATTTTTACAAATTCATTATGTTGCCAAGTCATTCTCGATTTGAGAAAGTTAATGTTTCAGAACAAACTTGATTTATTATTAAAATAGCTTGATCTCTCATTTAAGAAACTTGATGTCATTATAGAAAAATGACCACTTGTATATGTTCTTAGATAACTATTATATCAAATAAATTGTATGTAGTTAGCTAACATTGATTTGTCATTAGAGAATCTGGATAAATTACTAGAGAATCTTAGTATACAGTCTTGTTGAAGTTTACATACATGATTACAAACTTGTATATTCTTCTTCTTCTTCATCGTTCTTCAGTCAGATATCAGGTTACAGCACCAATAGCTTCAATGAATTGTGTGATTCGCTTCAGGTCATCCATGGAACCTCTCAAGTCTGGAAGCAGTGCCGTCTCAGTAGGCCATATTTTCTCCCTCTCTTCTTGGTAGAGTTGACAGGCATGAAGAATGTGTTCTGCAGTCTCTGGGCTCAGTCCACAGTTGCACAGGTCTGTCTCACCAATCTTCAGCTTTCGGAACATGTGACTTCTCAGTCTGTTGTGACCAGTTCGTAGTCTGAAAATGATGGTTTGTTCCTTGCGTGACATTTGGTGGTAGGGGTCATTTGGTTCTGCAGTTGGGTGCATTTGCTTCCACTTTTTCTTATATTCTGCTTTTAACATGGTCTTACTTTCATAGTACGTATTATCATTTTCTATTTGTTCCAGTGATCCCCCTTTCCTTGCCAGGAGATCAGCTTTTTCATTTCCAGGTATGCCACAGTGACCTGGGATCCACTGCAGTACTGTTTCTTTGGTGGTACTGCTGAGATGTAGTAAGCAGGCCGTAAGTTCATTCATGCTCGTGTTCTTTGGATCTTTCAATGCCTGCAATACTGATTTTGCATCTGTTAGAAATACTACATGTCTGTTGTGACTCGGCAAGCAATTCATGAGCATTTTGGCTGCCTCTATTATGGCTTCTATTTCTGCTTTGAAATTTGTGGAATGTTTGCCTGTGGGTATGGATTTCTCTATTTCTTTTCCATCTGGTGTTACTATATATATTCCCGATCCTCCATCTAATACTGCCTCTTTCGCTGATCCATCTGTATATACATGTGCCCATATATCCTTTGGGTATGCTTTCTGTATGTGATTCTTAGTTGTCTCCTTTAGTACTTGTATAGTAGTTTCTGTTTTCGAAATAATGCTTGGTATATTGTCCATAATTCTTGGGAAGTTTTTCCTGTCCCATGTTGGGTATGTGTTAAAGGTGTTTAGTGGTTTTAGGTTTTGTAGGTCTGTATCTGTGAGTGATTTCTGGAGCTGTTTAGCGGAGTGTAGAAAGCTACCTCTTTTGAGTCGCTCTTTTGTAGGTCTGCTTAGTCTTTGGTTCATTTGATGACTCTCCAAACATTTGAACTTTGCATACTGTGTGAGAATTTTTTCATTTCTTCTTTCTTCCATTGATGGCAAACCTGTGCATGTTTCCATTTCTGTGATTGGGGTAGTATTCATACACCCTGTTTTAATTCTGACATTGCGGTTTTGTATCTTTGAGATCTTTAAACTTGTATATGTAAATGTAGACATACAGTCTTGTTGAAGTTTATATGCATGATTACAAACTTACATATGTAAATGTAGACATACAGTCTTGTTGAAGTTTACATACATGATTACAAACTTGCATATGTAAATGTAGACATACAGTCTTGTTGAAGTTTATATGCATGATTACAAACTTGCATATGTAAATGTAGACATACAGTCTTGTTGAAGTTTACATACATGATTACAAACTTACATATGTAAATGTAGACATACAGTCTTGTTGAAGTTTATATGCATGATTACAAACTTACATATGTAAATGTAGACACTTGATGTAGCCTATTTATACAATTTCTTATTCTGTTAACATTTTTCATATCCTAACATTATTTTGGGAACAGCAATAGTACAGTGGTCATTGCACTGACTTCCTAGTTGGATGGTTCAGGTTTGGTACTGCATTGGCACCTAGGTCAACCCATTCTAATTAAATGGGTACCAGATCTTATGAGAAAGTAAGACCCACCTACAGTCATCATGTTGACCACATCACCCTTAGAAGTGCCAATTAAACCAATGGACCAAACACAATTTACCTCTATTTCACCTCAACACTATGAAAATAGAGTAATTAACTTTGTAATATTATTTGACTTTCAGTTATTTCATTAATTTTTTTTATATTTTCATGTAGTGGTACATGTTTGTTTGTCAAATTTTTTTCCCTCCTTTTTTTGTGTGCCTTTTTCTCTTGTTGATAGAATGTTTGTTCGTTTGTTTTGCGTTTGCTCCATTGTAATCAGCACAGATAATTGTGTGATTTCCGCCGGAAGCGTAGTTACGTTGTGCCACCGTTAGTTGATAAAATAAGATAGAAAGAGATATTAGAAGATAATCAATTGACATATCTATTTGTTGTTACATAGAAATAATTTCTCAATATCTCTAGTATTTTATTTGTGTTGTGACTGACAACTTTTTTTTTGATCTGCTCTATATGTTTTGCCCAATGATATTGGTACTCATAATCTCATTTGTAAATATATTAGAGGTTATCTTACAAATACTCCAGTGATATACCTGCTGTATACTGTTGTTGGCTTGTACATTAATATCATGTATTTTGTCAAAACTATCTTTCAGTGGAAAGTTGGTGAAGTAATGTAATAATTTGGTTAGATCAAGCATGGTAGAGTAATGTTGTAATAATTTGGTTAGATCAAGCATGGTGGAGTAATGTTGTAATAAATTGGTTAGATCAAGCGTGGTGGAGTAATGTTGTAATAATCAATGTTAAAATGAGCATTCAGATAAGTGTAAGAAACACTGACGACAGAGAAATGGAGCTACCCATCTCTGGTGTTAGCGACGAAAGTCAGAGTCTTAGGCTACCTACTACTCTCAGCCCTGAGCTGCTCCTTTTGAACAACAGTTCAGTCTGGTTTTCTTCTCTGCCCTCTTTATTTCATTGACCACTCATTTTTATATCTTTTAGTCCAGAAGCATTCTCTTCCTGTTTTTGTCCTCAACTACTTCACAGCATTTACATAAAGAGGTCAATTTCAATCAACCTTGGTTGGATAGCCCACTCGTGTCTATATCCTTTTGTCCAGAAGTACTCTCTTCCTGTCTGCTTTTGTTTGAACAAATGCCTTCACGTTTCCATAACCATTAGTGAGCTGTCCTCATGATTTATGGTTTTGACACTCCCTTCCACTTTTGCATCATTTCCAATTGTTCAATGACCTATGTGCATGTTACGAAAGAATTGTCTTCCTGTTTTCAAAAGTAAACCCCTACTGTTTTACAATGCCACAGAAAAGCATTTTGAATGTTTTAGTAGAAGAGTGTGAAGTGAAGTTTTATTGATCATAAAGTGATGCCACAGAAGAGTAATTTAATTATTTTAGGAGATATACCACCTGTGTGATGCTGTTCCAAAAGGTAAGTAAAGAATATCAACACTGTTTACCTTCCATGTATATTGTAAGAAGCGACTAAGTAAGTTATGATATCAAGCTCTCTGCCCCATCTCATATAGTCAAAATGACCCATTAGTGCTGGTTGAATGTTTCCAACTGGAAGGCTTAGATATTGCAGCAAAGTTGTAAATCATAAAAACAACGCATTCCGTTCTATGGAATACATCCTGCTAATCTGCAGGAGTTTGAGAATGAACACAGAAGTTTAGATGTGTATAAATAAGTTTTATTGATCATCAAGTAATGTTATAGCAGAGAAATTTGATTGTTTTTATTAGATTGTGATGTTAATCTTTATTGATCAATCATAATACCAGAACAGTTTTTTTAAGAGTGATTGAACAAAACTAGGAAATCTCTTGTGTAGATAGAGCTGGTGCAACTATTAGTTTTTATTTACCCAGTTAAAGACATATTAAGGATTGTTTTGGCAAGTTAATATTTCTCTGCACTCTTTCTACCTACTTATATAGTCATTTAATATGTATATCTTTACAACAGCTTCCTGAAATAATGTAGTCTATTTTATATTAATATGTTGAAGGTCACCAGACATTCTTTCATAAATGCGTGAATGGTACTTTAGAAAAATATTTTCCTGTAACCATTTTTGCTGGACAATACTCATTATAAATTAATTTGTCTTTTTTTTTGGTCAAATATATTATTTTTTTTTTATTTCAAATCATTTATTGACATCTTTCATTTGATTAATTCATATAAGTTACGTGGGTTTATTATTTTTTTCCTTACCGCTTGTTAAAATATTTCATTGTTACTTGTTGAGATATGATACTGTTTTCTGCCATACCCTATGTTACTTACATCTTTGCATTTTTGCCACTGAGCATGTACTGTAACCATACAGACTTTATGTGTGAACTTGTATTGGATTCAGATGAATGAATTCTGACCTTAAATAAATAGTAGTACAGACATTAGACACAAATACTCTGACTTTAGGCTAAGTACCCGCCAAAGACGGATGTGTCTGGCCATTGGTGTAAATAAAACGGCGACACATTCTCTGGACTATATACTGCTGGAAATCTAATAGGGCCATTGTCCTACTGCAATAGATATCGAGCAGGAGTTTGAGAATGAAAGCTGAAGAAGAAGAAGACTGAGTACTACTGTTAGAAATTTGTACTGACATTTTATACAAGAATTGTTTTAGATAAACTTTTACTGACTATAGATGACAGAATTCTGACCGGGTACTGGTGCTAGAAACTTAATGAAAGAATTGTTTCTACTGACTTTAGATGACAGAATTCTGACTTTGATGTTAGAAACTATAATTTTAAACCTGTACTGTATGACAGTAAACTTAATTTCCTCATTTTTCTCTACATTTCTGTTATGACTGCCAAATAATTAATTATATGCTGATCAATTGCTTTATTTTTCTTTTCAATTATTTTTTATTAACACTGGTTTTGGATCTTCCATTTTGTCTACATTGATTTCTTGTATGTTTACAGTATTCACATTTAAAGCAATATTTATCTCTGTCTCCCCTTGTATAAATATTTAATAAATATATAATTTCTTGATATAGACAATAGCATATTGTAGCAAGTCTGGGGTGGAAGGAGGAGAGGAGGTCAGAGCAAATCCTGGATTGATAACATCAAGGAATCATTTGGACGTGATTTTTCTACACTTTTCCGAATGGCTGCGGATAAAGGTGTTTGGAGGACTTTTTGTACTGATGTATCCAGTGTGACACTCCTACGACCCTGATGGGTTATGGGTCTTATTATTATTATTATATTATTGTAGCAAGACGCCACATTATTTTGTAGAACTTCAAATCTTGTAGTTGCTATACAAATAAATATTTGGGAGGAAAAACAATGGTCTTTGTTAAGTGAATATAATTGAAAATATGTGGTCTTGATGATTCATATCTATCATTCTTCAGATCACAGGACCAGCCCTACACAAAATGAATGTCCATGTGGAACAGGATTAGACTCCTGAACACATACTTCAAGATTGTCCAGCCTTCAATGAACTGAGAGGCAACACCTGAACATTGTGTGCTAAGCTGAGGATGTTTAAACATGTCAATAGTGTATCTAGGGCCTATGTGGTGGTATCATTGTTTTTACTGTTTTCATTATTTTTCACTGTAACGGTTCTAAACATTGAAAATGTCTTGTGTATTGTAATTTGTATGTTTTCGCCTCATAACCCTTTAGTCTTAGTGATAGTCTGTCTGTTGTGTTCAAGTGAAATATCAAAAAACTGTTCTACGTAAGTACTACAAGCTGAGAAAAAGCTTTTGGGCTACCACTCTGATCTGGAGAAGACCAGAAGCTTGGTTCTCACGACTGACCTGAAGAACAGTTTTCTGGAGATAGCCCTCGTGTGTGCTGAGAATATTGTGAAATTTGTCTACTCTTTTATTTTGGTGGTCCATTGTTTTCATTGTCAGCCTCTAGGTCTGCGTTCACTGTATCTGTGTAGCATAGCTTGTTGTGGTATGCTGTCTGATGGTAGTCTGCTGATGTGAGCAAACCATTTGATCTCTTAATATGTTCCAAGATTGGTGTGGTACCAATATGTGGTTCTTTGTCTAATGTCCTCATTCCTCACTCTGTTTCTTAGGGATATTACTCATCATCATCAAGTACCATCTCCGCAACGAAGGCTGGCTGCAACGGATCTCCAATAGCCCGTCTCTTGTCTTGGTGGTGCACTCTGCTAGACTGTAACCTGTCCATCGTGTGATGTTACTCTCCCACTTGTATCTCTGCCTTACCTCTTGCTCGCCTCCCTTTGACTTTTACCCTCAAGTAAGGTCTTCAATAAAGTGTCATGTCTTTTAATGTATCCAAAATATTTTATTTGCCTGATCTTTATTTCTCTTAGTAGTTCTTTCTTCATATTAAGTTAAGTGTCTTTAGCATCTCTTAATTTGTTTTCTTCTCTTTCCATGATGTTCTCCATATTCTTCTATATACCCACATCTCAAAGGCATCAATTCTGTCTTCTAATTGTTTATTTAGTGTCCATGTTTCTGAGCCATACATTAATATAGAATAGATATAGCATTTTATAATTCTCATTTTTAACTTGTTTGAAATTTGTTTAGATGTTAATATTTTCGATTCTGCATAAGCATGCCATTTTAGCTGTCACAAGTTTACATTTGTCTTGTGCTATCATTGTCCATGTTTGACATTGGTAGCACAGCATTGACATAATAATCATTTTGAATAGTGTTATTTTGGTGTTTAAATCTACATTTTTTTTTAAAGATTGATGTCATTTGCCCTAGGACTTGGTATGCTTTACTACATCTATTGTGTATTTCTTTGCTGCTCTTGCCGTCTGTTGTTATATTGCATTCTAGGAATGTGAGTTCTATCACTTGTTTAAGTCTTGTTTTAATATATATTGTTGTTTATATATATATATATATATATATATATATATATATATATATATATATATATATATATATATATATATATATATTACACACACACATATTTATATAGGTTTTTCTTTATATTCTTCATTGCTTCTGTCTTTTCAATATTTATCTTATGTTAAAGGTATGGCAAGTTTGATGTGATCTGTTTTATTGTTTTTGTAGTTGCTCTTCTAATGATGCTACTAGTGCTTGCGGTTGTCAGCAAATAGTAATTCATTATGTTATCCTTCAGATTATTTCCTTCCGCTGTCTTTGCTGCTTTGCAGATGTGATCTACCGGTACGTATTTTATGAACAATATGGAGGATAGTGCACATCCCTGTCTCACTCCCGAATGAATTTGGACATTTCGGTTATACTTGTGCTCATTCTTACTGCGCATTGACTATTGGCATATATGCTATGACAAATGCTTATCATATGTTGGGAACTCCATATGATGTAGTGTTATCTACAGTTGTGCTCTATCCACTCTGTCAATGGCTTTCTCTTGGTCCACGAGAGCAAAATATAAGTCTTGGTTATGTTCTGTCACTCTTTTTGAAAGATGTTTGAGGACGAAGATTGCATCTGTACAGCTTTTATTTTTCCGAAAGCCTAATTGTGTGTTGTTGAGTTGTATGTCTATATATGCACGAATCCTTCTCTCTAGTATCTTGCTAAAGATTTTTCCTATGTGGCTTAAGAGTGATATGCCTATACTTAGTGCAGTACCTCTTACGGCCGTTTTTCTTCCAGATGGGAAAAATCACCACTGTATTCCACTTTTGTGGTGTCTTTTGTGTCTTTCATATCACATTGAATAGTCTGTGTAGCCACTTTATACTTGTCACTGTTAGCATTTTTATTAGTTATATAAGTATGCCGTCTATTCCTGGTGCTTTGTTATTTGATGCATGTTTAACTGTCTTCAATTTTTGATTTCAGGTTCTAGGTCTTCATCTATTGCATTTATTGTCGTAATCACTTCTCCTTCCTTTAAGTTTAACAGTTGACTTAAGTAATTTTTCCATCTTTCCATGATTTCTTGGTGTCTATTTAGTATGTTGCCATGTTCATTGTTGTTATTTCTGTTGATTCGTGTCTTTTTTTTTACTTCTTATGTTTTGTATTTTCTTGTAGAACATCTTTGATGCGTTTTGTGAGCATCTTGGTGTTAATTTTTGCTGTCTTGTATGCTAAGTAATATTCATGCGTTTTGCTTGTTGCCCATTTCGTTATTTTTGTTTTTTTTATCTTTCGTTGTGTTCTTCACCTCTTCGGTCCACCAAGCTGTTATTTTTGGTGTTGTGCCTTTATGGTTTTTATATCCTCATATGTTTCCTGCTGTTTGTATGATGGCATTTTTGAAATATTTCCATTCTTCTTTGTGCTGGGTGTTTTCTGTTAGCTTTGCAAATTCTTCATTAACTTCCTGGATATATTTTTTTTTCATATTTAGTTCTTCCAATTTCTGTATATCTAGGTGCCCTTGGTGCTGTTCTTGTTATTTTTCACTCTGTTTTGACTGTTATTATTACCGCCTTATGGTAATTTCTGCACACATGTTACATATTGCTTGTGCGTCTGTTATTTTTCTCGTCTATTGTTTCTTTTTGTGAGTATAAAGTCTATCTGGCTCTTGCATTCCAAGCTGTTCCATTTATACCATGTGCACACTTGTGACTTTCTATGTTTACTTCATTTACTAAAAGTCTATAATCAGATCACATCCACTTGTACCAAGTTTCTTCTACACTCCCCAATTCTAGTCTTCACTTACTAAAAGTCTATAATCAGTTAGTTATTTGCCAGCGTGTTGCCAGGGCCTGAAAAGGGAGTAACAAATAACAACATTGTTTACCTACCATGCATGTCATAAAAGGTTTTAGGGTGGAGTGAGCTCACATCCCGTATTGGGTCAAAGTGACCCTGGAGCCATACTGAAGTCGAAAGTTTGTGGATGACAGGTTCAAATGTCACAGCTAAGCTCTAAACTGTGATACAATGCAATCCATTCTCCTGACTATATCCTGCTAATCTGCAGGAGTTTGAGAATGAATACAGAACAAGAAGTAGTTAGTTACCCTCATCTAGTTTAGCAGATATGTTGCCAACTAAAAGGATTCGCAAGAGAGCAAAACCTGTCCTGAAATCAAGTCCTGAAGTCACAGCAACAATAGTTTCAATGAGCTGTGTATATCACTTCATCATTTTTGACATCAAGTCACAGCAACAATAGTTTCAATGAGCTGTGTGTATGACTTCATCATTCTTGACATCAAGTTACAGCAACAAGTTTCAATAAGCTGTGTGTATCACTTCATCATTCGGGGTGCAAAGGGAACGCATTGCTCTAGGCGGACCCAGGGTTAGCAGATAACCAAGATCCCAAATGTACCTCCACGCGGTGCACCCTGGAAACAGAAATACAGTCAGTCCAGTCCGAACATTGGAGGGGCGGCCAATGTAAAATGCACGTAAAGATAGATGCATGGCGAGAGACAAATAGATTTCATATCTAGTACAATGAAAGGGCAGAACAGCGCTAGAGGGCAGCGTGAACTGCAAATAGAAAGTGAAAAGTCCCTAGGAAAGGGGAACTACAAGCTCCGTCAGCTCGAGACGAGCTTCTAGTTACCTGTGTTCCTTACAGGCAGAGACCCAGACCCATCCATTGGCGTTTGGTAAAGCAAGAAGACCTAACCCAACTCTTATGTCGAGCCTTCCTAAACCGGAAATATGCTCGCGAAGAGAAAGGGTTCTGTACCCGATGGGCTTAGGCAAGAAAGGGACAACGATTTAGCCCTGGCCCAACTCTACTGTCAAGGTTTCCTATAACGGATGTACACTTGCAGAGAGAAAGGGTTCCGTACCCGATGGGCTCAGGCACAAAAGGGACAACGATTTAGCCCTGCAGGTTTTCCTACACCGGAACTACACTTGAAGAGAGAAAGGGTTCAGTACCTGATGGGCTCAGGCGCTATTGGGACAAGGACGCTCAGCTCGAGAACGCCTTGCTCTCAAACGCGTGGTGTGAGACTCGAACTTGGACAAGGGGTACACGATGTCGGTGAATGACACCTCGGCTAAGAGGGCGAAAGAGCCAGGGTCCAACTCCCCTGTTGAGTTCTTCCCCTTAAGGAACCAGGCTCACGGATGATAAACGGTTCAGTACCCAATGGGCACAGCACGTCCAATTACACGAGGCAAGTTCATAGACAGTGGAACACCTTGTGCTAGACAGACGAGAGCAAAAATCGTCTGGGCGAAGAGTCACCACTACGCGTGCCTGGAGACAGATATAGAGGCTGTCACAGGCTAAGGGTAGCCCACCCGAATTGTCAAGGCATGCCGAAATCGGATGTGCTAGGCCTACAAGGCGCATAACGGTGGCACAACGTAATCACGCTCCCGGCGGAAACCGCACGGATATCCGTGATGGTTACAATGGAGCGAACGAAAAACAAACAAACAAACTTCATCATTCTTGACATCAAGTTACAGCAACAATAGTTTCAATGGGATGTGTGATTTACCAATAGCTTCTTCTACTTCGTTGTAGAAGATACAACCACATTGATCTCTCTTATAAAGGTGGCAGTCTGTCTCAAGCTTGTCAGTTTCAATGAGCCAGCCATGTCATTCACCTCTTCATAATTCTTCTATCAACTAACCCACAGCATGAACCATGTTACCCATTTCCTGATGGCTGACTCAACTGTGTGGATATTTTACAAATTATATAAATGGTCAGAAAAATAAGATGCAATCCTCAAACAATTCACAATATATCTAGTCACAGACCCTGATGCAAATTGGGAGAAAGTGCCATCTTAGTATACAGTCTTGACAGAGAGTGTTGGCTGCAGAACCCATTGTTATTGGCAGTTCAGGCCATTATGGAGGAGTGTTGATATAAGGGAGATATAGTCATTACACAGATGGATCTGTTTTTCAGAATGTAAGCAGCTCATGGGCAGTCAAAAAGAGATTTGAGAGGGAAGACAGGTGTGCTTTAGCATGACAAGTAGAATGACCATGAAGATCCATGGGTAGTAACCAGGACAATTATTTGATTGGGATCACAATCCTACTCATGCATGCTTTCTTAGTCACTCAATAAACATGCTAAAAGATATTGCAAATGCATGGGCACAGATTTGTTTCTTGAAATGGTTTAAGCTGACAATCATCTTCATGTTTGTGCCAGGACATGATAGTGTCCAAGAAAATGAATGCACAGATAGGCTTACAATTATATGGGAACTTAAAAAAACAATGGACCAAGCTGTTCTTAATGCAGTTAAGGAGATATGACGGGTAATAGATCTAATATGTATAGATTTGCAAATTTGAACAGACTGCAACATTAGACAGGGATGGCTAAACAATTGTTATGCAGGAATCTGGCAGGCCAACACAGAGTGGGTGGACATCTTTTGGAGATCTGAGTACTGGTGTACAATGTGGATGATCTGTCAAATGACTATGTTTGTTGTTTGTTTTGTTTTGCGTTCGCTCCATTGTAACCATCACGGATATCCGTGCGATTTCCGCCAGGAGTGTGATTACGTTGTGCCACCGTTATGCGCCTTGTAGGCCTAGTACATCCGATTTCGGCATGCCTTGACAATTTGGGTGGGCTACCCTTAGCCTGTGACAGCCTCTATATCTGTCTCCAGGCACGCGTAGTAGCAACTCTTCGCCCAGACGATTTTTGCTCTCGTCTGACTCGCACGAGGTGTTCCACTGTCTATGAACTTGCCTCGTGTAATTGGACGTGCTGTGCCTGTGCCCATTGGGTACTGAACCGTTTCTCATCCGTGAACCTGGTTCCTTAAGGGGAAGAACTCAACAGAGGAGTTGGACGAGAGCAAATTTCGCCCAACTCTTTCGCCCTCTTAGCCGAGGTGTCATTCACCGACATCGTGTACCCCTAATCCAAGTTCGAGTCTCACACCACGCGTTTGAGAGCAAGGCGTTCTCAAGCTGAGCGTCCTTGTCCCAATATCGCCTGAGCCCATCAGGTACTGAACCCTTTCTCTCTTCAAGTGTATTTCCGGTGTAGGAAAACCTGACAGTAGAGTTGGGCCAGGGCTAAATCGTTGTCCCTTTCTTGCCTAAGCCCATCGGGTACAGAACCCTTTCTCTTCGCGAGCATATTTCCAGTTTAGGAAGGCTCGACATTAGAGTTGGATTAGGTCTTCTTGCTTTACCAAACGCCAATGAATGGGTCTGGGTCTCTGCCTGTAAGGAACACAGGTAACTAGAAGCTCGTCTCGAGCTGACGGAGCTTGTAGTTCCCCTTTCCTAGGGACTTTTCACTTTCTATTTGCAGTTCGCGCTGCCCTCTAGCGCTGTTCTGCCCTTTCATTGTACTAGATATGAAATATATTTGTCTCTCGCCATGCATCTATCTTTACGTGCATTTTACATTGGCCGCCCCTCCAATGTTCGGACTGGACTGACTTGCTTCAATGTATGTCGACAGTGTCGCTATATGTGGTGATGCTGGTGGTGTCAGAGATATTGTCTGTCTCTTGTGCAGTCAAATCTCTTTCCATCTGCTACCTCCACATTCTCGGACACGATCCCCAAATGATTGGCCAGAATCTGCTCGAGCTGCTGTATTTCTGTTTCCAGGGTGCACCGCGTGGTGGTACATTTGGGATCTTGGTTATCTGCTAACCCTGGGTCCGCCTAGAGCAATGCGTTCCCTTTGCACCCCAAATGACTATGTGATTGGATGCCACATGCCCCACCCCCTTTCTGAGTAGGATGATTCTTTTAAAAGGATACCACTGAGTGTTGAAGTCTTAGAAGTTCTCCCTTGCACATAGGAAACAAGAGCTCATAATTTCAACACAAATTGTCTTCTTTCATTCACTAATAATGTCTATATCTACAGTGTTGTTTCTTGTACAAATTGGACAGTGTTTTCCATTTATAGTTTTGTACCTTAGAGTTTACCATTTATAGGTGTATCAGAAGGCCAGTGTGTGCATCTTAATGTGTCATAGTTTGTACATCCTTGAAAGATATACTCAGAAGTTTGGTTGGCTTGCCCACATGTATACTTTGCTGATGTGCCAATTTTAATTTGTATGCATATATGGCTGTTTAGTCTATTGTATACAAGTTCTGAGTCGAAATATGACCTACTGTCTGGTTTAGTAGATGGTAGTCATCACGTGAAAGTGTTTGGCTTTCTTTGTGTCTTTATCATTGATTTCCTTTGATGATAACTGATTGGTACATCAGGTTGTTGCTCAAAACAAACACAACTGAACAGATACAAACTCTCCCATACAAACAAAACTGGTCAGATATAAACTCTCCCATACAAACAAAACTGGTCAGATACAAACTCCCATACAAACAAAACAAATAAAATTGAACAGATACAAACTTTCCCATACAAACAAATCAAATAAAACTGGACAGATACTCTCCCATGCAAACAAAACTGGACAGATACAAACCCTTCCACATACAAACAAAACAAATAAAATACAAAATCTCCCATACAAACAAAACAAATAAAACTGGACAGATACAAACTCTCCCATACAAACAAAACTGGACAGATACTCTCCCATGCACACAAAACTGGACAGATACACTCTCCCATACAATCAAAACTGGACAGATACAAACTCTCCCATACAAACAAAACTGGACAGATACAAACTCTTCCATACAAACTATGTTTAATAATGAAAACATAGTACAATATCTCAAGAGATTATGGTTGAAGATATTTATTTCTTCTGTATATTATTTTTTCACACCAAAGTATCACAGTTCAAACCTGAGGTGGGCAAAATTTTCATAGCACAGGATCAGATATTTAACTTTTCAGAAGTAAATCATCAGGGATAACCAAACACCTGATCTAATTTTAACTTGCTGAGTGGTTCAGATGCTACACATCTGTCATTAAATGACACTATGATGGCACATATTAAAAGTAATAGCTATTTACTGTGTATTACAAATACAACTAAGATTTGTTTAACATGCAATTAGAAAATATGTCATCTGTAGGTTTGTTGGGGTATGAAAGGAGATAAAGAATAGTACAGGTGATTCAGGAAGGTTGAGTGTGAGATGGCTTACCCCACTGTTTATGGTAAAAGTGATCGCATTCTTAAGTCTGATGTGTACGGAGCAGATATTGCAGTCAAGCTGTAAACTACGATACAACTCATTCTCTTCTGAATACATCCTGCTACCCAGCTGAGATACTATTACTATTAAATTACTCCATCAATAATACCCTCTAACAGACCTGGCACAAGGAAACAAGAGTGAAAGCTCGCAGAGATCGGATAAATTTAGACAGGGATTTAAGGATGGCTGCAAAAGTATGGAAAACAAGATACAAATAATTGAAAGGTAATATGATTGTGGTATGAGAAATCTGAATATCATGCAAAAAGCTGAATTAGGCACAGATAAATAACACCATTTGTAGAGAACATAGGGGAAATGTTACAAAGATAAATAACACCATATGTAGAGAACATGGGGGAAATGTTACAAAGATAAATAATACCATATGTAGAGAACATGGGGGAAATGTTACAAAGATAAAAAAAATAACACTATATGTAGAGAACATGGGGGAAATGTTACAAAGATAAATAACACCATATGTAGAGAAGATAGGGAAAATGTTACAAAGATAAATAACACCATATGTAGAGAACATGGGGGAAATGTTACAAAGATAAATAACATCATATGTAGAGAACATGGGGGAAATGTTACAAAGATAAATAACACCATATGTAGAGAACATAAGGGAAATGTTACAAAGATAAATAATACCATATGGAGAGAACATGGGGGAAATGTTACAAAGATAAAAAAAATAACACTATATGTAGAGAACATGGGGGAAATGTTACAAAGATAAATAACACCATATGTAGAGAACATGGGGGGAAATGTTACAAAGATAATACCATATGTAGAGAACATAGGGGAAATGTTACAAAGATAAATAATACCATATGTAGAGAACATAGGGGAAATGTTACAAAGATAAATAATACCATATGTAGAGAACATAGGGAAAATGTTGCAAAGGCAACTGGTTGTATTACAGAAGGGAGACTATAATTTGTCCACCCCAGGTTTAAATAGTTCATCAAAGAAATCTTTGGTGATGTTGAAAACATCTTCCATTGTCTATACACATTTAAAATATGATTCAAACAAGAAGTTTGTCATTTGATACCAACAGAATGTCTTGACAGGCCACATGGGGACAAATGAATAACAATGTTATGCACAGGAGAGTTAATGCACTGACCCATTCGTCAATACAATAAAATGTCTCTACAAAAAAGTTACAATTGTTTCCTGGAGACCTAGATATTAAAAATGTTATCAAAGACTAAGGTACAAGGTAATTTTATAGGACATAATGCGATAGTAGTAGGAAGGTTGGACATTAGATATTAACATTTGGGGGTGGTTACTATTCTTTGAAAACTGTAAACCAGGTACACAATTACACTTTTTGTTATTGCTTGAATTTGACACAAATGTTTAGCAACACTTAACTACACGTAACTACACTTAGCAACACTTAACTACAACACGTCGTAGTAGGTGGTAGCTAAGGTTTTGTAGTGGAGTTGGCTGTCCCATCTTCCACAAACACTCAAAGTGACCCAAAATCCATGCTGAAGTTGGATGTGCTAGGATGAAAGATGCAGCTGAGCTGTAACCATGGCACAACACATTTCATTCTCTGGACTACATTCTGTTAATTTTCAGGTGTTTGAGAATGAACACAGAAGAAAGTGATTCCAGTTTCATTACAAAGCTAGCACTGTAACCACCTGACTGTGCCAGCACTTTTCTTCTCGAACTCCATGAATTGCAAGCGATTAGCTCTTACTATGTGCAGTGGGAAAATTTATCCGAGCTTTCTTTCATACCCAGGAGGCTTCAGCTTTCAGATTAGTGCAATGCCTATTGAAGGAGCCTTCTACTCAGAGGGGGTATGTGCTAGCACTCGAACCACTTCACTGTAAGTACTCAAACAAAAGTTGACTTAATCTGAGACAAGCTTGGAGACTGGAAAAAATAATCTAACTCTGCCCTTTTGACAAGCCTAGAAATGCAGCATGACGATCTGCTAAAGAAGAAAATAGTTTGAGAAGACACGATGAGGTCACCTCATCTCTATAACACTTCTACATCAGCATATGCTTTGGAACTACCTTCACCTTAATGATCAAATTATACATTTCAAATGAACATAACACACATCACTCAAAATTTATAAACACTACATCTTAAATATTGTATATGCTCTTTCAGATGCCATAAATAAAGATAAGAGGGTCCAACACCAAAATTGTTGCAAGATATAAATCTTTAAAAATCACAAACATACCAAACCCAAATAAGTAAATCGTTTAAGAAAAATTTTTAATGCATACATTTAAACAGGAAATCATCCTGAGAATGTTTGTGTGGTAATGAGAGACCTATACACGGGTACAGTTCTTACATGACAGTTTCAATAGAAAGTATAAAATGTCATTCTTCATCATGTCAACTTGAACATTTATACAGAGTTGTGCTCAGTGCAATGCAGGTGATATCTATACAGATGATGGCAAACAATATCTGAACCCTGTCCATCCAGCTAATACCATTGTCTAGCTACAAAATACAGAGCATTTACTAAGTCTAAAGCAGAAGTAGGCAACAGTTTTGGAGCGAGTGGACCGGATTAAGCTTTTATCATGTGGAATGAGACCAATCAGCTTTCTTTCATATGTTTAAGTTTCATATGTTTAAGTTTCATATGACATCAAAACATTTGTCAGCAAGTGTCAAATATACTTTCTCTACAATATGGCTTGCCGTGTTTGAAGCATCTGATGTCAAACATCACAAGCTGGTTGCAGGTAACACTGTTTTGACATAATTTGCAGGTAACATTTTCAGCTAGTAGTATCAGATGTTTGACGTAATAATTGGCAGGTAGTATTTCCTTCAGCTAGTAGTATCAGATGTTTGACGTAATAATTGGTAGATAATATTTCCTTCAGCTAGTAGTATCAGATGTAATAATTTGCTGCTTACTACTGTTTTATCATCATATTTTAAAGTTTGGCTCAGAATAATATGATTTAATATTTTCTGAGTCGAGGGACCCGTGTATGTAGTAATTTTAAACCAACTTGGAAGACCAAAGAAAATGTCTTTGATATGCAGTCCATACTTTGCTTGCTTACTTATATGATGTGTGCTTTCAGTTTTTATAGCTATCCAATCACTATTTGTGCAGCCAGGATAATTCTTAGACGTAACAATGTTGACATTCACTTAACTTCCTCTGATCCTCATATGTTGACATTTTCATTCAGTGTTCAATATAAGATTAATTAACAGACAGCTTTCCTAGCAGAGTATGCTCAACGTTATACAACTACACCCATGGTCAAGGAAAAACTAGACTTGGATGTCAATCTCAAACAAGTACATACAACAGATTCACTAAGTCAAAAAGTGCAACCTGCTTCATAGAAATCAAACAACACAAAAGATGGCAGTTCACAACAACAAAATTGTGTGAATATATTTTGTTTTTTTAACACTTTGCTAATCAAAAATACGAAACATCGCCTATTATCAAATGTGTTTAACTTGTAGCAATTCGAATTCTATAAATGTAATCTAGTGATAGAAACTCATTGTCTGCACATGTCTACATCGAGGTACCCATTTGCAGTCATGGACAACAATCGTCCATGTTTATTTCCCATCATGCTCTTATAGTAAGTGTGTGCTAGAGTGTTTGTTCCTTAGATTTCTGCAGAATATAAATATGCAGCAGTAATTTATTCGACTTTTCACATTTGCGAGCCGAAATGCACAGGCCTTACTTCAGTGCTGACATTTTTTAGCTATTTCTTCACAGATTATGATTCAGAAAAGAACAAATTTTAGAGCTTTAGTGTTTCAGTTACTGTAGATCAATGTATGGTGATTGAGAGAGATGTTTATAATATTTAATAGTGACGTAATTGATGTCATTTACAACAAGGAATTTGAAGAGCCATATTTATTTTCAGCTAGGCCTACACATGACTAGTTCTTTGACTCAGACTACGTTCTTTGTGTGCGTTAGTACGCCAAAAAAGCAAACGTGCATAAAAACTAAAAAATGGCTGGTTGTCAGAGGAAGTATGCGTTATTTTTAGCTGAGCTGCTACAGGTTAAAATTCATTTTTAAAAATGGAAAATAGTACAGCTCTTTGAAATTGTCAGTAGTGTCATAATGAAATGGTTGTTTTGAAGTTGTAAGTAGTCATAATGAAATGGTTGTTTTGAAGTTGTCAGTAGTGTCATAATGAAATGGTTGTTTTGAAGTTGTAAGTAGTCATAATGAAATGGTTGTTTTGAAGTTGTCAGTAGTGTCATAATGAAATGGTTGTTTTGAAGTTGTAAGTAGTCATAATGAAATGGTTGTTTTGAAGTTGTCAGTAGTGTCATAATGAAATGGTTGTTTTGAAGTTGTAAGTAGTCATAATGAAATGGTTGTTTTGAAGTTGTCAGTAGTGTCATAATGAAATGGTTGTTTTGAAGTTGTAAGTAGTCATAATGAAATGGTTGTTTTGAAGTTGTCAGTAGTGTCATAATGAAATGGTTGTTTTGAAGTTGTCAGTAGTGTCATAATGAAATGGTTGTTTTGAAGTTGTCAGTAGTGTCATAATGAAATGGTTGTTTTGAAGTTGTCAGTAGTGTCATAATGAAATGGTTGTTTTGAAGTTGTCAGTAGTGTCATAATGAAATGGTTGTTTTGAAGTTGTCAGTAGTGTCATAATGAAATGGTTGTTTTGAAGTTGTCAGTAGTGTCATAATGAAATGGTTGTTTTGAAGTTGTCAATAGTGTCATAATGAGATGGTTGTTTTTAAATCACTTTCATGACCCAGAAATGTTCCAACATTTTGAACACATCTTCAAACTCTGCTTTCCGTTATCCATTATTTTGTATCATCAAGATTACAAGCAAAAAATTATAAATTTGAATAGGGTATCACCATATAAAATTGCCCACACTGTTCCATTGGCACAGCCATTCTGGAATGGCATACTGTATAAGAATGTACTCTATGAGAAATATTGAGTAGCAATACTATTATGGCTGTCATGTAACTATGACATTATAACTAATTCAACAATCAAGAGGATATACCTGAAACTCGATGATCATCAGATCTGATCAGCAAAGTGGTTAAGCAATGCTGATAACTGAGACCATTATGTTCAACCAGCCCAGTCAGCCAATGTTACATTCAGATCTGATTTACATCATGCCAGCAGGAAATGATGTCAATTGGCAGGCAAGTTGCACAAAAGACCTAGGAACATTCAGTGTCAAGTGCTAATTGCTACTGACTGTACTATCTCTCAACAGTAACAACTGTTAATTTATAACATATAGATTACATATCATAACCATATTGTTAACTTATATAATGCTGACAATGCCACCTGTAGCTATGAAATCAAGTTCTCTTACAGAAGTACAACATATCTGTTTTCATAAACATACCTTACATTTAAATTACATATTTAATAATGATATCTTAGGAGCAGAGAGTGATTAGAACACTAGTCTTGAAGAGATTATGTTCAAACCCAAGTACATATTTATTTATTTCAGTTGCACTGTTGTGATTGCACTGGCAAGTGACCTTTATTTCATAACAGAAACAAACCAAATATTTAACTTTTTTACAAAATGTTTTTTTTCTAGAAACTATCAAAATCTAGAGACCATCAACATATGAGAAATCAGTATCTCAAAATCCAACAATATACAAGACATTAGCAAACTTTCAAAAGCTATCAACATCCTAGGAACCATCTACATACAATAAATTACCAACATACAAGAAATCATGAACATCCAAAGAACTCATTTACTCACACAAATATTACCAATACCAAAGAAACAAAAAGCTTACAGGAAACCATGTTTTAGTTTTCTGAATCAACTTTGATACACTCTGGGCAAACTCATATTTGCTTTTCTAGCACATGACAAAGAGTATGCATGCTGATGGTTTCCATAGCTTGCTGCTTACACACGCACTGTAAACTCCCTGTCAATCATCCTGTTCTACAAAACTTCTCTGCAGATTTGAATACTCAATGTACTCCACCCACTCATCTCTGAGACACCCACTTCTGATCTTTCTAAGCATGGACTGACTGTAACTACTACAGCTCCCAATGTTTTTGTGCAGGAAATATTTTTCAGTGTTCGACTTTCACTTTCATTACTGCATGTTTTCCTGTTAAGGAGTGTAGGGAGGTTTTTTGGCTGTGAAAATAAAGGCCACTTTGCCATAGCTGACATGCACGGGAAGAATTTTTATTGCATCTCCGAAAGAGGTGCATCATTCTCATGCCGAGGTGCAAAGAGAACGCATTGCTCTCAGCGGACCCATGGTTAGCAGATAACCAAGATCCCAAATGTACCTCCTCGAGGTGCACACGGAAACAGAAACACAGTCATCATGCTGATTCTGGTTAAATCATTTGGGGATCGTATCCAAGAACGTGAAGGTAACTGATGGAAAGAAATTTGACTGCAAAAAGACGGGCAATATCTCCGATACCTCTGCATCAACACATACAGTAGCACTGTCGACACACAGGGAAGCTAGTCAGTTCAGCAGAAACATTGGAGGGGCGACCAATGCAGTTGTCACAAAGTGGACAGATGTTATTAGAAATATAAAGAACTGGTGAGTCAAGTCACAATAAGAATAATAGCACAATGAGTACACTGAGAAGGAAGCACAGTGCTAGAAGGCAGCAGCATGTGCAAAGAGAACCGAAAACGCTTCAAGGAAATCAGAACTAAAGTTTTGTTTGCTCAAGACAAGCTTCTAGTTACCGGTGATCCCAGACCCAACTCTACTGTCGAGTTTTTCCTATACCAGAATCATGCTCGTGGAGAGAAAAGGTTCAGTAACCGATGGGCACAGGCACAACAGTCCAAGGTGACAAGCACTGTTCAGCTCTAGAACAAAATGCCAGCCCCTGACGATCCTAAATATATGTATAGACTCAAACTTGGATGAGTGGTTCATAACGTTGGTGAACAACACTTCAGCTAAGAGGGCAAACGAGTCTGAGCCCAACATTTCCGTTGAGTTCTTTCTAAACCAGATCCAGGTTCGAGGATGAGAAAAGGTTCAGTACCTGATGGGCACGGGCACAATACGTCTAATTACACGAGACAAGTTCACTAGCGGCAGGACACCTCGTACAAGATAAATATGAAGGACAAACCGTCTCGGCGTAGAGTCAGTACACATTCGCTGCCTGGCGAAAGATAGGAATGCTGTCACAGACTAGGGTAGCCCATCCAAAATGCCAAGGCATGCAGAAATCGGATGTGCTAGGCCTACAAGGCGCATACCGGTAGCACATCGTAACTGCGCTCCCGGCTAAAATCACATGAATATCTGTGCTTATTACAATGGAGCATACGAAAACAAAATTCTCATGCCGAAGATAGTTGCCATAAAAGTTTCATTCTGATCCGCTGCAGTTCTAACCCTAGCACTGGCACTAAAGTCCCACCCTGACTTTTATCAGACATCACAGAACCGTCAGTGTACATCATCTTCTGTGATGTTATCACAGAACAACTGTTGTATTTCAAAGTTCTACTTTCACAATTGTAATCCCGTTCTGCACTGCATGCCAGGGTAAATTATCTGCATATAGTTTTTCATATCCTCTATTATTTATCCGCCAATCTCTTGAATGGATACCCACAGGCAAAAGAGCAAGGGGTAGACCAAAAGAAACACTCAGCAGAACAATACTTAGAGAAAGTAAAACAACCAATATTCATACTATTCAAGAACTGCACAGAATAGCTTTGAACAGACAGAATTGGAGAGATCTGACCTCTGCCCTAACTTCAGCGCAAAAGGAAAATGAATGAATTGTTTATTCACAACAAATCGGTTGTGGTTACCAGTTCTTCTTCAGCGAACATCACTAAGTCAGGTTGGGACTCCGGATTCTATGATATAGACTGCTGTCTTACCCGTGTGTTGCAGAAGACAGAGAGAGGATCAAAGAATAGCAACACAGTTTACCTTCCATGCATGTAGTAAGAAGTGAATAAGTAGTTTATAGGGGTGGGTTTGCTGTTTCATTTCATGCAAGGATATGGCCAAAGTGATGCTGAAGTCAGATGTGTCAGGCTAAAGGCGCAGAATTTGCAGCAATGCTACAAACCATGACACAACTCATTCCGTTCACCTGACTACATCCTGCTGAAGTTTGAGAATGAAAGAAGAAGAATGCTGCTGTTATTTCAGAGTTTTTTTCTTTACCATACAGTTTCTCTTCATCGCTGATTGGTGTGGACAGTAATTATTCTCACGTCTGCATACAGGGGGACAGTCTTGTAAAATATGTTCTGCTGTCATATTCACCAAGTTGCAATGGCAAAGGCCAGTGGTTACCAGTTCAATAATTGCTTCTGCTTGCACTATGGCATCAACACACAGGAAATTATCCTAGGAAACATTAACATACAAAAAACTATATCACTTCAAGAAACTATCAACATGCAAAAATCATCAATAAGCCATTCATCATCATTACATGTCATCTAGTGTAGGATCTTCACAATTCTCTACTTCCAGTATCTTTTTCTCAGGATTATTGTTGACTCTTTGCCATGTCACGAAGTCAGATTAATATTTTCTCATGTTGTTGCTCTTGATTTCCCTTGCCTGTTGTAGCTATGTTTTCCAAACCTCCATGTCTCATGTTGTCGCTCTTGATTTCTCTTGCCTGTTGTAGCTATGTTCTCCAAACCTCCATGTCTCATGTTGTCGCTCTTGATTTCTCTTGCCTGTTGTAGCTATGTTCTCCAAACAACCCTATCTTATGTGCCAAAAAAAACCAGATTGTCTCTTTCTGATATTATTAAGTAACAATCGTCTCTCATTTGACTCTTTCAGCACCTCCTCATTAGTCTTTCTAGCTGCCCATGATACTCTCATCATTCTTCTAAAGAACCACATCTCCATGGCATCTAATTTCCACTATCCTGTTTATTTGCAATACTCACATCCATGTGTTAGAAACGGTGGTATGTGGTTCTGAAGAACTCTCTTCCTCACCTCTATCACATCATATATTCTTCACTTTTATGAATGCTGCCTTTGCCTGTCCTATTATGTTTGTTATTTTTGTTTAACTTCTTCCCTTTGATGTCATCATTGTTTCTAAATATTTTAATTGGTGGGCCTATTTGAGTATTATGTCCTTCACTTTGATCTTGCATGCTGGGGGATTTGTTTTGATTTTTATGCAAATATCCCGACTTGTTATTTTATAAAAGGCATTTGTCTTTGCTTTTTGCTACTGTAAATTAGTTCTTGTAGATCTTTCTCACTTTTGGCAATCAGAATATTATATTTTGCATATCAAGTTATTTATGTTTATGTCCACCCACTGAAATTCCTGGAATATTATCAATTGTTCACAATGTTTTCACTGTACATGAAGAACAAATATAGTGAAAGTAAACATCCCTGTCTGACACCTTGTTTTATCTGTTGAAAGAGTCTAATTTGGTTGTTCATACATGCTCTTGATTATACTTAGATCTTTACTATCAATGTTCAGATTTTTCTAGTATGTGGATAACCTCACTGTAACCTTGTCAATAGCTTTTGTGTAGTCTGCAAGAACAGAGATCCACAATAAGCCATTAACATACACACAAAAACTGTCACTTCAAGGAAACAACATGAAAGACACCATCAACAACACACACCTACCGCCAAGTAACAATCAACATTATGATTCATAAACCTCCTGAGTGACCAAGAAACTATCAACAAAGACAGCAAAGCATCAAAAATTCAAGAAACTATCAACTGTCTCCCTAATTCATCAACAATCGAGTATGTGCCAATTCAAACATCAAGTAATCAATATTATAGCAAGTTTAATAGCAATATAATTTGCCATATAATGCGAACTTAGGCCAACTGATTTCTAATTACTCAGCTGTCAATCTTGTAATGCTGAGAATTTGTTCTCCAAAGTCAGACCAGCGCCTTGTCCTTTGTTTGGGTTGTCAATCAAGTCTGAAGAGACAGCATTACTGTATTGTTGGCTGTAAGATCAAGAATGTAAAGGATTATGATTATTATACAGAAAGGGATATATCTAATTCTGCATTCATTTTCAAATTTCTGCAGGATGGAATGTGCTGTATCATAGTTTAAATTATGGTTGTGATGTCTGCACCTTTTGGCATGACATCTCAGGCTTTAGCATGGCTTTTGATGCATGCAGTCTGTTTTAGAGTTTCCGCTGTGCCATACAGTTTTTCTTTGATGCTGATTGGTTTGGGCCATGTCTTGTTCATCAGGTCTGTATATTGGGGACATTCTTGTAAGATATGTGCTCTAGTTTATGATGGTACTGGAATCATCAGGCCTAGTACTTTGGATGGTCTACAGTTGTATGTATGTCCTCATCCTTGGTTATTATGGTGCCACAAGGCTCATCACTCTTTGCAATATGATGAAATTTCCAAACATGATGGTCACCTTTATTTCCCTTGTCCAGTTGTAACACACACAGATAGAGGAATACTTGTCCCTTTATCGCCTCTGTTTTTAACATGATTCAAGAAGAACCTTTCAAGTTTGATTTATGGCGTAGCTGCAATAAGTTGCCAAAATCCTGAAGATGGACAAATCTAAGTTATCTTTGACCAGTCACTCGTCCTATCTTTTTGTTTATGCAAGATGTTTGAGATAAAAGCAACATCATTGCCTGGCAACTAAGTCTATGGGGCAAATTCATTCTCAAACTCTTACTGATGTAGCTTCCTCTGCATGACAATTCAATCAATGGAGCTAGTTTTATCTTGTTCATCCAGTTATAACATATCAGTCCTGATGTTAGTGCTGACATCTTGCATGATGTAGTATGAAGATCAGAATCTGTTGCATTATTTATTACAGCATGGCTGTGTCTTACACTCAGACACATGGGATTGTTAGATCGCCTTATTCTACTTGGTGGATTAGTCAGCTCTTCTTAGATCCCTCTTCTTCATTCTCCTGTCGGAGTCATACACTTATATAGAATACCCCAACTTCCATCTCTCTTCTTCTTCATTCTCCTGTCGGAGTCATACACTTATATAGAATACCCCAACTTCCATCTCTCTTCTTCTTCATTCTCCTGTCGGAGTCATACACTTATATAGAATACCCCAACTCCCATCTTTCTTCTTCATTCTCCTGTCGGAGTCATACACTTATATAGAATACCCCAACTTCCATCTCTCTTCTTCTTCATTCTCCTGTCGGAGTCATACACTTATATAGAATACCCCAACTTCCATCTCTCTTCTTCTTCATTCTCCTGTCGGAGTCATACACTTATATAGAATACCCAAACTCCCATCTTTCTTCTTCATTCTCCTGTCGGAGTCATACACTTATATAGAACAACCCCACTTCCATCCCTCTTCTTCATCATTTTCCTGTCGGAGTCATACACTTATATAGAATACCCCAACTTCCATCTCTCTTCTTCTTCATTCTCCTGTCACAGTCATACATATAGAACAACCCCACTTCCATCCCTCTTCTTCATCTTCATTTTCCTGTCGGAGTCTTACACGTTGCCCCGTCTGCCTGAAAGACTTGTACCTTGATTACCTGTATAACATGTCAGACTTGGTGATGACGCTTACATCTTTCTTAGTTTAAAAATCTTACTATAAACATAGAGAACATCTGACCTTGCCCATTTCTTTGATACTTGTACTCCTCCGCCACCTAATGTTGGGAAATCCTCTTCACTGTTTACATTTGGAGCTTCCTTTGTCTTGCGAGGTACTTTTGTGGCATTTGCAGCTGATGTTGCTCCTTGTCTCTGGGCAGGTGGAATATATTTAGTTGGTGCTTTCGGTACAGGTTCCTCGCTTGTAACATCAGATTGTGATACCTGTGCTTGTAATGATGCTGACAATGAGAATGTAAAATTATTAGTTATTCGATATACATCAAGACTGTCAAAGAGATAATTAGACAAAACGAGATAGGAATATTACCTTTAACATAAGCATAAACACTGTTGCCAGGGCCCAAAAAGGGAGCAAAGAATAATAACACTAAGAATCTGCAATGCATATCATATGAGGCTACTAAAAAGGTGAAGACGGTTGTCTCATCTTTTGGGGTACTACTGGTTTCTGCTATTATGTTCCCAATATGAAGACCTGAGGAGAAAGACACAGTCCACCACAATCAGCGTCAAAGAGAAACTAAAGGGCAAAACAAAAACTCTTAAACAGATAGCAGCCTATATCATAAAATCTGGAATCCCACCATGACTGGGTGATGATCGCAGAAGAAGAAGGGTTATTGACCCAAAAGTCATGCTGAACTCAGATATGTCAGGCTGAAAGATGTAGATATCACAGCCAATCTATAAACCATGGCACAACACATTATGCTATTGCTCACTACTCATAAAAAGTAGAATATTATGACCATCAAAAACAGCTTCAATGGTTAAGTTCTGCTGCCCAGATAACTTATTGCAATACTCCTCTAAAGAATGCTTCTTCTCAAAGTTGTACACACCAGCAAAGAGTTGTAGTCTTCTAGGGATAAAAGAAAAAAAATTTCCCAATGCACAAGGGGAAAAAAGAAATGGATTACAATGTTGATGTTCTAAAGAAACAAAACAATTACCAAATTTTAAAAAACATAAATAAGGCCTGCAAAAAAAAATTATTGACAAATACAAACCTGTTGGTGGCTGTACGCCGGATTTATTCCAGGGACCTGAGACTCCATCTCTCCTATCTCTATTTTCATCTTCATCATCACCCGAGTCATCACCATCTCCTCCCTCTTTGTCTTGGTCTTCTTTTCTGGATAGAATAAACAATAATTTTTATTTAAAGTCTCAATTCATGTAATATATATTGGTGTTTTCTGAGTTCTTTCTCCATAATTCTTCAAATCAGTAGTCAAAGAACCTGCATACATTGCATTATGATGACTGCAATAAGTGTTATTATTATGAATCACACAGTTGATTAAAGTTATTGATGATGTGACCTGAGTATTAATTAGAAGAATGATGAAGAAATGACCTAAGACATTTAAATTAACATGAAAAGAAATATTTCGTATTCTTTTATCTGCATTCTTAAACTGCAGATTAACATGTTGTAGTCTGGAGAACAAAACTCATTTTGTCATGGCCTACAGCTTGGATGCAATATATGTGCATTTCAGTCCGCCAACACATCTGATTTTAACATGGCATCTGGATTTCCTCTATCAGGCGGGACAGTCAAATACACCCCAAAACCTCCTTAATTACATCTTATAACATGTGAGCCGGGCATATCATGTCATTATTCTTTGCATCTTTTTTGGTCCTGGAACTATAAAAAACTATAAATGAACTCAATTCAGAGAAACAAAAATAATTAAGATATGTCATACTCACGATAATTGCAAATTTTTTATACCGAGTCCAGTATAATCTGCTTGCTTTGCTTCCTCAAAATCTTTCCATTCTTCATCCTCCTGATTGAACAAAAAATTGTAATATTATAACGACATAGGGGCATGACATATTAGATATTTCACATTAAAAAACCTTCACATTTGAGTATGTTTTTCTTGTAAGCTTCCTTTTCCTAAATGTATGAGTCATGAATTCTACAGCTGAGACATCTACCGGTAAATAACATTCACGCTCTATGGTCCTGGGCACCTTGTTAAAATTTGTTTTAAATGTCTTGTGGTGCATAGACTACTATAGTGCAATAGTTGCTACAAATATTGGAATCAATATACAGAGAAACACGTGAGTTGTAATGGTGAGTAACTCATAGATAGCTGGTAGACTTAATACTGGTGAACTAGAGCAGTTAAGAGCCTATTCCATCTCCATGTAAGGATTATGGAAACTAGGCAGTATTTGAGCAGTCTGGACAAAGAGTAATGATCAATGAGGGATGGCAACCCAATACTTAACTAAACATTTAATGTTAAAGTTGGATGTGTATGAATGAAAGGTGCAGATATCACAGCCAAGCTGTGTAAAGAATGGTCAAATCATAAATGCATTCTTCTCTCCCGAACCCCACTAACAAGCAGGAGTTTGAGAATATCAACAAAAAAACAAGCAGCTATAACAGTAATAACACTGCTACAGACACTGAGACAGCTAGGCCATAACACTTTGAGGTCTATAGGCATACTATAGCATTCCATTTCAATCACATGTGAGTTCAGTATCAAATTCAGACTAGTAGGCTAGGTAGCAGTAGAATTAGACTGAGCAGTGTATGGCCTAACCAAGAACACATGACACACACAAATACTAAATAGCCTAATAATTTAAAATTATTTAACTTTTATTACAAAACTTACTTAGGCCTAAATGTGTAATAAAAGTTAGATTGTTAGGACAGTTAGTGTGAGTTGTTAGGCTATTAATATTATTATTATTATAAAATAGAGTACTTACTGTTACACTACTCAGTGTAGCCGTTTGTGTGTCGTTTGTTCTTAGTTAGGCCTACTACTCAGCCTAGTTCTACTTCTACCTAGCCTACTAGTAGACTACTTATTAAGTTAGGCATAGGAACCTAAAAAATGAGTCATGGTTTAAAATAAAAAATAATATAATAATAATATATATAGAGTAGAGTAGACTATTTATTTTTTATTGCAGTAGGCAATAAGTAGGCAAACGATGTTCAAAATTTCAACTCGTATCAAAATTTATCAAACTGTAGGGCCAAAATAAATTAGTAATACAAAACAAACCTGTGAATTCGATAGTACATTCTGAGTACCCGACGCGTTCACCTTGTCCGTATCTTTTTTCTTTTCCTTCTTCATTGGTTTGGATCTGCTTTCGTCGATACGGATGGGGAGATCTTGTTTAGTTTTGGTCGTCTTCTTTTTACTTTTATCCTTTTTAGCAAAAAAGTCATCAAGACTTGTGTTATCTGCCATTTTCACACGGGTGTAAACAGCTACTAACTAGCACAATAGTTATGTAATAAGTCAAATTAAATGATTAGTTTCAGGAACAAAACACATTAACCCATGCGCATTTATCAACTAGGGGACATTACTCAATCTTGACGTCTGCAGTCTGTACTAGCATTAAAAACAGCACAAGAAAATGTAAACGAAATAATCATTGTCAAAGCACCAATGTCTATTGTCTTTGCCCAGGTGGATTGTGATCCACTCTTGCCGTTAAGCGTAGTGGATAGTAGTGATTGGAGCTCGAGCTTGCGTTCTAGAGCAAGATGTGTGGCCTCGGCTGTGCATGACTGTGTCTGTTCAGGATGTCCCTGGCGTTTTCTATCCATCTTTTCCGTGGTCTTCCTGATCTCATTTGGTTATAGGCCTATGCTTGTACGTCTATGTCGGAGTGTATTACTTGGCTGTGTAATTTTTCTGACAAATCTTTGTGACAGGATATGAACATGCGATCTGTTCTGCAAATTAGCAGGACGTAGCCCGTTGATGTTTCCCACTTGTATCTCTCACTACCTCTTGCTCATCCCCCTCGACTTTACCCTCAAGTAAGGTCTTTTGCAAGTCTTTTACTATTTCTAAAATACTTTAATTGTTTGATCTTTATTTCTTATATTTTTTCATGCGAAGTGTTGTTAAAGCCTCTTTGTTCGTTTTCTTCTCTTTCCATAACGTACTCTCTATTCTTCTACACCAGCAATAATTAAAAACGCACCATTTTGTTTTAGGCGCAACAATTGTTTGTGCTGAATTTAAAATACACAAAACAATACAATTTACAAATTTCATCCATTTACGTACCCATATGTGCATTTTCTTAAAAAGGGAATAAATTCAGGACCGTCACCTGAATAGTTGTCTGCACTAAGGTTAAAAAATAATCTATGCTGGGACGTCTGTTTTGCAAACCAACGGAGTGGATTATCCGTCGCACCATGCTTGCGCTGACAAGTCTCTTTTGAAGTAGGGCAGTGACACAGGGTGAATCGAAATGATTCTTTTATAACATGGTTTTTACCGTAATAACAACATGGAAATTATGTTTACTCCATGTGTTAGCCTTTGCGGGGACACTCTTGAAAGAACCGGAACAAATAAATGTGTGGAGATGCTTTTTGACAGGTGGCTGAGTACAAAATCCTGTTGGTCCGTCGACGTTGACAATTATCATTCAGCTCCAACTGGGATGATGATGTCTGCGGTGTGTCTGACTGTGACTAATGAGTCCTATGCTTTGAAATTGTCTACCACACTATGAGCATGTGTCACACTATGAGTCTGTAGACCATTGAGCAGCTCTTGTCTTTCTTCTAGCGCGTTTTTTTTTCTTCACATCATTGTTTTACAATGTTCTACAGCACTTGATTCTGTGACGTCAGTCGGATCTGTCTTGTGCAAAATTGTCCCATGAATTTATGTATATTTTGAAGGAGTCAGTTCTATCAAGAGTGTTTAAAATGCTTCTTCTGTCCTCCTGTCTTGCGGGAGCCAGTCTAGTGTTCTCCATATAACAACTTCTTGCTAGACAATGAGCTTTCATGCGGAACGTGTGTCCTGCCCAGCATGTCTGTGCCTTCATCAACATTGTATGTATTCTTATGGACTTAGATTTCATTAGTATTTCACTGTCTGGTATTTTATCCCATCAATGTATGTTGAGTATCTTACGAAAACAGCTTAGGTGGAAGTGGTTGAGTCTTCTAGCGTGTCTGAAATCTACTGTCCATGTTTCCCATGCATACAGGAGTGATGATAATACTGTTGCCTAGTAAACTATGAGTTTGGTGAATATAAAAATGAACAAAAATAGGTATAAGTATTACCAAAATAAGCCATAAAACAACTTAGCCTAACAACGAGACACAGTGACAGTCGTCGTTTCCACCAAAAAAAAGACTTCATCAGGACAAACATAGACCACAGTAAACAAATCCTACATAGAGACACACATGGATGGAAAGAAATGGGGAGAAGGACAATAGCGAATGGACGACGGAGAAAGCAAAGATAGGGCAGCGTGACAGGGGAGGAGAAGGTGTGAGTGGAAAATAGTGGTAAGTAAGGAGGGGAAGGTGCACTGAAGACGTGAAAATAGATAACATAATGCAAGTAAAATTAATTTAATTTTAAAATACTTATTGGGGTGCAAATGGAACGCATTGCTATAGGCGGGCCCAGGGTTAGCAGATAACCAAGACCCCAAATGTACCTCCACGCGGTGCTCCCTGGAAACAGAAATACAGCAGCATGAGCTGATTCTGGCCAAATCATTTGGGTATCCTGTCCGAGAATGTGGAGGTAACAGATGGAAAGAGATTTGACTGCACAAGAGACAGAAAATATCTCCGACACCTCCAGCATCACCACATATAGCGACACTGTCGACATACAGTGAAGCTAGTCAGTCCGAACATTGGAGGGGCGGCCAATGTAAAATGCACGTAAAGGTAGATGCATGGCGAGAGACAAATAGATTTCATACCGAGTACAATGAAACAATGAAAGGGCAGAACATCGCTAGAGGGCAGCGCGAACTGCAAATAGAAAGTGAAAAGTCTCTAGGAAAGGGAAGCTACAAGC
Source organism: Meghimatium bilineatum (assembly GCA_034231615.1). Taxonomy (NCBI): domain Eukaryota; kingdom Metazoa; phylum Mollusca; class Gastropoda; order Stylommatophora; family Philomycidae; genus Meghimatium; species Meghimatium bilineatum. Next base: position 15,537,508 of record CM067322.1, read on the forward strand.
TCCGTCAGCTCGAGTCGAGCTTCTAGTTACCTGTGTTTCTTACAGGCAGAGACCCAGACCCATTCATTGGCGTTTGGTAAAGCAAGAAGACCTAATCCAACTCTAATGTCGAGCCTTCCTAAACCGGAAATATGCTCGCGAAGAGAAAGGGTTCTGTACCCGATGGGCTTAGGCAAGTAAGGGACAACGATGGTAGTCCTGGCCCAACTCTACTGTCAAGGTTTCCTATACCGGAAGTACACTTGCAGAGAGAAAGGGTTCCGTACCCGATGGGCACAGGCACAAAATGGACAACGATTTAGCCCTGGCCCAACTCTACTGTAAGGTTTTCCTACACCGGAAATACACTTGAAGAGAGAAAGGGTTCAGTACCTGATGGGCTCAGGCGCTATTGGGACAAGGACGCTCAGCTCGAGAAAGCCTTGCTCTCAAACTCGTGGTGTGAGACTCGAACTTGGACTTTGTGTACCACGATGTCGGTGAATGACACCTCGGCTAAGAGGGCGAAAGAGCCAGGGCCCAACTCCTCTGTTGAGTTCTTCCCCTTAAGGAACCAGGCTCGCGGATGAGAAACTGTTTAGTACCCAATGGGCACAGGCACAGCACGTCCAATTACACGAGGCAAGTTCATAGACAGTGGAACACCTCGTACGAGTCAGACGAGAGCAAAAATCGTCTAGGCGAAGAGTCTCACACTACGCGTGCCTGGAGACAGATATAGAGGCTGTCACAGGCTAAGGGTAGCCCGCCCGAATTGTCAAGGCATGCCGAAATCGGATGTGCTAGGCCTACAAGGCGCATAACGGTGGCACAACGTAATCACGCTCCTGGCGGAAATCGCACGGACACCCGTGATGGTTACAATGGAGCGAACACAAAACAAACAAATAAACAAACAAAATACTTATCTCGATAATGGTCTGCGTGAAAAATGAAGTATGAAACCGAGATGCCAGATTAAATAGCAGATGCCAGTTTCCCACCCCTTGAAAGATGCAGAGTAAAACATCCCCTGGCAATAAGAGACAATAAAATCGGACCAAGGCCGAATCAACAAGGACATGGAGTTAAAAGAATCCGCGACAAGCAAGACCCTAAGCGTAAGGCAGGGAGGTAGAAGCTAAAAACGGGAGGGAGGAATAACAGAGTATCCATGACTCGAACCAAATGGCCAATAGAAACAGATAGCAAGAGATTGGGAGGGTGGGCTTAGAGAAGGAGTGAGAATAAAAAGGGACAAATAAAAAGGCGAGGAAGAAGAAAATTGAAAGGGGTAGAACGACGTGGGCCCCAAACCAAAACGGAGATACGTCACACAAAGAAGGAATATGGAGGTGGGAGACTCCCAAGTGGCACAAGGAGGGCACAGTTTGGGACGGTGGGGTAACAATCATAGAAAAGAGCGTCGTAAGAAGGTATAGAGAAGGGCTGATATAAAGAGATGGAAGAAGGTGCCGAAGAAAAGGACACCAGTGTAGGTGGAGAGTACAGGGACAGGAAATGAAGGCCGTGGCGGAAGGAGGCAGACCCGGAACTACAGCCAAGGCATGTGAAATGGTAGGATGACGCAAGGGGAGTATTGGTTCCTCGTAGATGACTAGTTGGTGTCATCAGACCACCATGTCGTGGTCAGTGGAGGTCGGTGTGGCAGAAGTTCCAATGAAATATAATGGACCAAGGTTACAACGGCAACGACAAGTAACTTTATACCAGGTGTTGGGAAATGTGACAGTTGCATAAACCGAATATGATATAAGGATGAGCTAGCCGCAACCTCTATGGGGATATTGCTCGCCTTGAGTTTGGTGGTAGCAGCTATTCCCCTTCTTTCCTATAAGTTTTTTCGCAGTCTTCCAAAAATGGCACTGGCTTTCGTTATTCTGTTGTTTACATCTTATGAGAGAGTGCTGCTAAGGTCGATTTTTTGGGTGTGGGTTGAAACATGGCATGGTTTTTTTTAATTGATGAGGGAAACCAAAGTTGTCGCAGGCTTCAGCAAATTGGTTTAGGGTAACCAGCATACTATTTTCAGAACCAGAATACAGTGTGTAGTCATTTGTATAGAGGAGGTCCCTGAACATTGTGCCTCGCACCTTAGTTTTGGCTTGCAAACGCCAAAGGTTGAAAAGTTTACCATCTGTTCCGTATCTAATTTGTATTCCTGTTATGTTACTTGATCTAGATGGGTATGTCACCATGGCAGAAAACATCAGGCTGAACGAATCCTTGTTTGACCCCATTTATTACAGGAAAGACTGGTGATGACACTCCATCACTGATAACGGCAATCATTGAATTGTCACATTATGTTGATAAACTTGAGGAGCATGGTGAGCACTTTCCACAACACATCTCTTTTCACAGTGTAAAATACCGTTGTTAGTTAGTCGTTGGATCATCGTCATTGCACTCCAGACAAGTCCGTAGGTGTTCAAATCTCTCCTTGAGTGTATCCGCCATTACACGTTGACTGATGGTCCCAGTGCGTCGTTGATTGACCATCATTCTTTCTCGCCACGAAACCGCTCCTTTCTAGCGACACCACATTTCAAACCAAGCTCCCTTAGTCTAGTCATGGAACAAGAGTCATCGTCACATTTTCATGTAGGGCGTTCAAAATGTCTACCCGATCCATTGCTCCAACAGCCGTAGTAGCAGCGTGGGCGGCCAACCTATCTGCTCTCTCATTATTTCGGTCTCCAGCATGTCCCGGCACAAAAATAAGTCACTTTACGCACACAGGAATTCTTCACTGCATCCAGCCTCTGTTCCCGAACGTTCCCCGCCTGAACTTTCACAATACATGATTTGTGAGGTCTACAAATGTAAAAAGTTTCCTTTGGTATTCTTGGATTTTTCGTGGAGTTTATGGCAGCACAGATCACATCCATTGTTTGCGACCAGCCTGTTGGCCATATTATTGTAAAGGCACGCAAAAGTCTTCAGAATTTTAAGTTATGGCTGCTACTCAGTGTAAACTGAGGTTACAATTTCTTCTATGTCAGGGCCATGATTGTTTCAGTGACAGAATATGCTTTGAATAAAATATCTTTTTCCACCGAAGACAAATGTGTTAGGTCATTGTCGCAAATAAAACGGCAACAGAACGCAATTCCATTCTCTGGATTATATCATGCTGGAAATTTCGTGGGACCATTGTCATGTTACAAGAGAAATTCAGCGGGAGTTTGCGAATGAACGCTGAAGATGAATAAAATATTTATAATATAATTAACTATACTAGAATGTTTCTTAAGCTAAGCACGACACAGATTGAAAGATTGAATAAGATCCAGAATTAGGCGATGTGTGTTTTACTTGGGCGCGCAAGAGGAATGCCAGTAAGAGCCATGCGATTCTTACTCGAATGCCAGACACTGTGCACAGAATAGTCGTTCAGAGCACGAGACTTCCTCCAAATAACAGCTGACACAGTATACTTCTTCTTCTTTCGTTCACTTGAAACATGTCTATATCTGTAATTCTGTCTCCTGAATAAAACTCACTGTCTTTTGTAGTTCATACAGTGTCCCATAGAGCTTTGATTCCAGTGTTGTTTCCTCTGGCCAATATGTCTGAATCAGCGTTTCATGCTCAGAACACTCTTGAAGTATATGTTTGGCACTCTGTACTGCCTGTCCACAGTATACAAACAGCATTATAAAATTCCAAAAGTAAAATATAGTAGATTTATATTTAAAACAAAAAGGAAAGAAATGGTTGGGTGTGCTGAGGATGTCATACACAGTGTGTGCATGATGGAAGGTGTAACATGAGGTGCGGAATGGATAACTGTGCCCGTAGACTCCTTTCGAATAACTATCAGTAGACAACGCACGGAGTGGTGTCCTATCGAGTCTGAGGTGCAGGCACTGATTGCAAGAATTCCAGGGCAAGGGAATGTTCGGTTGTTAGACAAGTGTATGGACCTCCACATCAGCTCAGTGCGTAGGAAATACCATCAAAGAAGAGAGTGGTGCTTTTGCTGTGATTACAAGCAGCATGGCTATGAAGATTATGTCAGTGAACTAGACCGTGATCCAAATCAGGGCCGTACATATGATTATTTAAAGGAGAGGGTTTTACCCATTGCAGTCTGAAATAGAAGACTGCACAGATTTAATTAGGCCTTCGTTCGTTACTTTTATTATTATCGTGGTTTGTTCAACTTTTCCAACAAAGTTGGAATGTTGGGTTGTGTTCGTGAACAACAGACTGAGGTTACTGTGATCAAAGTTGGAATGTGTTCATGAACAACAGCCTGAGGTTACTGTGATCAAAGTTGGAATGTGTTCGTGAACAACAGACTGAGGTTACTGTGGTCAAAGTTGGGTTGTGTTCATGAACAACAGCCTGAGGTTACTGTGATCAAAGTTGGAATGTGTTTGTGAACAACAGCCTGAGGTTACTGTGATCAAAGTTGAAATGTGTTCTTGAACAGCCTGAGGTTACTGTGATCAAAGTTGGAATGTGTTCGTGAACAACAGTCTGAGGTTACTGTGATCAAAGTTGGAATGTGTTCGTGAACAGTAGCTTGAGGTTACTGTGGTCAAAGTTGGAATGTGTTCGTGAACAACAGCCTGAGGTTACTGTGATCAAAGTTGGAATGTGTTCGTGAACAACAGACTGAGGTTACTGTGGTCAAAGTTGGGTTGTGTTCATGAACAACAGCCTGAGGTTACTGTGATCAAAGTTGGAATGTGTTTGTGAACAACAGCCTGAGGTTACTGTGATCAAAGTTGAAATGTGTTCTTGAACAGCCTGAGGTTACTGTGATCAAAGTTGAAATGTGTTCGTGAACAGCCTGAGGTTACTGTGATCAAAGTTGGAATGTGTTCGTGAACAACAGTCTGAGGTTACTGTGATCAAAGTTGGAATGTGTTCGTGAACAGTAGCTTGAGGTTACTGTGGTCAAAGTTGGAATGTGTTCGTGAACAGCCTGAGGTTACTGTGATCAAAGTTGGAATGTGTTCGTGAACAACAGTCTGAGGTTACTGTGATCAAAGTTGGAATGTGTTCGTGAACAGTAGCTTGAGGTTACTGTGGTCAAAGTTGGAATGTGTTCGTGAACAACAGCCTGAGGTTACTGTGATCAAAGTTGGAATGTGTTCGTGAACAACAGACTGAGGTTACTGTGGTCAAAGTTGGGTTGTGTTCATGAACAACAGCCTGAGGTTACTGTGATCAAAGTTGGAATGTGTTTGTGAACAACAGCCTGAGGTTACTGTGGTCAAAGTTGGGTTGTGTTCATCAACAGCCTGAGCTTACTGTGATCAAAGTTGGGTTGTGTTCGTGAACAGTAGCCTGAGGTTACTGTGGTCAAAGTTGGAATGCTGGGTTGTGTTCGTGAACATCAGCCTAAAGTTACTGTGGTCAAAGTTGGAATGTTGGGTTGTGTTTGTGAACAACAGCCTGAGGTTACTGTGGTCAAAGTTGGAATGCAGCATGTTCATTTTTGTGCCTGGACATGTGGATATTCAAATGAATGAGAGAGCAGATAGACTGGCTTGCACTGCTACTATGTCTGGCAGTAGAGAATTTGATCGGACTGTAGTTTTGAGCTCTTTACAAGATAAAGAATATGGAAGTGGCATAATGGCAGATACCATTATAGGATCTGTGTAAGTATTGATAGCCTGCTCTCAATTGGCCGAAGTTGTCAACTCCTCTCATGTATTTTAGCTATATTTGTATGCGAGAAAAGGTTTGTGGATTATGCCACTTTCAGGAATACCTCTATTTCTAATGGTTTTGTCAATAACTGCACTAGAGTGGACAGTAGATATAAGGTTAACCCTTTGTATATCATGCCCGCCCGTGTGTTGTCGGGGCCTGAAAGGGGAGCAAAGAATAGCAACACTGTTTACCTTCCATGCATGTCACACGAGGCGACTAAGGAGGCTATGTGATGGAGTTGGCTGTCCCATCCCATATAGGGTCAGTGACCCAATGCCATGCTGAAGTCAGATGTGTCAGACCAAAAGGCGCAGATATCGCAGCAATGCTGTAAACCATGACACAACGCATTCTGTTCTCCAGACTACATCCTGCTGATCCGCAGGAGTTTATGAACGAACGCAGAAGAAGAAGTATATCATGCCAAGTGATGGCTAACATATTTTAATCTTCTGTAACACAAAAGATGGCATCATCTGCTTTTTTAAGTTTCTTGTTGAGTTTAGGTTGGTAAAATGATGTCAAGAAGAGGTCTTATCTTGAACAGGGGATCATAGCCAGGTTGTCCCCTTGGAACTCTAACCTGATTATTATTAATGTGTAGGTTTCTGTGAAGCAGTTGATATCTGTTCCTACTCATGACTTTTGAATAGTGTTCCACCGAAGATGGATGTGTTGGGCCATTGGCGAATATAAAACGGCGTCTCAACGCATTTCCATTCTCTAGACTACATCCTGCTGGAAATCTAGTAGGACCATGGTCCTGCTACAAGAGAGATCCAGCGGAAGTTTGAGAATTAACGCTGAAGAAGAATAGAGTGTGGCATTTAACCAATAGTTCTTGCATCAGTAGTCAGAAACTGATGGTTTGCAACACACTCCCATTACAATATGTAGACCAATGAAAGTAGAGATATCAACTGCATCAGTTCTGTCCCAAGACAACTTGAATTTATCACTGCCTGTGTACTCAGCTATCAGCTAGGTGGTATTCACCATATCTATTCACTTCTTCTGTGATATGATGAATGACAGTGTCAGGGAAAAATTTTTTTAAATCAATGAACTGTGCACATCATGATACCTTGTTGTTCATTGTATGGAGCAAGATTCAGCTCAATAAGTTTGTTTCTAACAAGCTTTCTCTATGCCCAATGATTGTTTTGCACATCAGTCCTTTCATGGCCAATTCTACTATGTATGTTTCAATTATTATATGCAAATACTTCTTCTTCTATATATGATCTTAAACTCTTGCAAATTAACAGGATGTCATCCAGAGAACAAACTGGCTTCAGCATAGCTTCTGGGTCATTTTGGCTCTGTATGGGATAGCCAACTCCACCCTATAGCCCACTTAGTCGCCTCTTATGCCATGTATGGAAGGTAAACATTGTTAATATTCTTTGCTCCCCTTTTGGAAAGGGGTAAACACACAAGCAAAATACAATACAACAACACAAACATTAGAGTGAAGATTAAAATAATTTATTTGGGTGTTTCAAAGAAAATGTGTGTAATATTAAAAATAACTATGATAACATGGTGGAATTCATTGATTTCACATCACACATTTGTACTTAGACCATTTCTAGTCTATGTTCAAACATTCACAGGAGGTTTGTGTTAAAAATTTTTACAGACCAAATCTGACATAAAAGTTTCCATTGTGTAACCCTACCACTGGTTCTCAAACTTCTGCAGATAAAAAATATAAGGAAGTTGGTCACCCAACTCTTCTCTTTCTCTGTGGGTTCCAGTACAGATAAGAAGGATGCAGTCTTCTTCTCGAACCCCAGGAATTGCAAGCAATCAGCTCTTACTTCTATGTGCAGTCGGGAGTCTTCTCTCATACCCAGGAGACTAAGGATATAGTCTAGAATACATTGTCTCATCTATGATATATCTTTCATACCCAGAAGGCTAAGGATATAGCCTAGAATACATTGTCTCATCTATTGTCTATCCCCAGGTGGTTTGTGATCCACTCTTGCCGTTAAGCGTAGGCGTGATTGGAGCTCAAGCTTGCGTTCTATCGCCAGAGGTGTGGCCTCGGCTGTGCTATGACCGTGTCTGTGCAGGATGTCCATGACGTTTTCTACCCATCTTTTCTGTGGTCTTCCTCTGGCTTTGTACCATGATCTCATTTGGTTATATGCTTGTACGGGCAACTTTTCGTGATTCATTCTCATAATGTGGCCAAACCACTTGATCTGTTCTCTCTCTATGTAATCTGTACAAGATATTATACCTATTCTTTCCCTGATATATTCATTTCGCAATCTATCAAGCCTGGTGACCCCGGCAGCTTTCCTCAAGCATTTCATCTCACAATTGCGAAATACTGTATATGAAACAATATCATCTCACAATATGAAACACACACATATATATCCACATCTCAAAGGCATCAATTCTGTCTTCTAGTATTCTCCATTCACACAAATATTTCAAAAAATCTGATTAACTTATAATTTCCAAAAAAAGTAAATTTCAGCATCTGAAAAACATCAAGTGAACTGGTATATTTCTCATTATCTTAAAACTATCTAGATAGCTATTTCATAGTACATCTTGCATGGAAGACATGGTACACTTTGATTCTTGGTAGTCATTTGCCCATCGACCAGCAAACCTAGGTTTCAAATCCACTTGTTATTCATGGTTTTAAATAAAAATTACTCCTGTGGTTTACTCTGCAACCAGAAAGTATGGTATCAAAGCCCATGCTCTAAGAAGGTTGAGGAATGGCACAATCACTACTGGATTTGGTTTCTTTCCCCACTATTCTCCAGGTATTCCTTGGTCCTCCAACTCTTATCTGTGGGTTCCAGTACAGCTTCTGTCTGGTTATGTTATCAAGCTTCTGAGAATGTGTTCTATTTCCATTTTCTACAATTTATCTCTACCTCCACTTAATAGTTTATAATGTTTTATTTGAATTGCTCATTGTGTTCTCCATATTATTTTCTAGAATTTCATTTGTAAATAGATAAAATATTTCCAAATAAAAGTCTAATATGATTGTTTTCCATCACTGACGTACATAAAAGTCAAATTATAAATAAACGGATTACATAAAAACATACACATTGTAAATTCTAGTAGAAAGTTTATAGTAATTCTAGATTATTTCAAAATTTCAAGTTATCTGTATCAGAAAAAAAATTGCACAGATCTAGTCAGCAGGAAATTAACACAATAAATTATATAGAATAAAACAGGGATACCAAACAGGCATTCATGCCGCCTGTGTATAATAAATTGTGTCCCATTGTGTTACCTGGCCCAAAAGAATAGTGACACTTCCATCCATATTGTAAGAAATGATAAAGGAAGTTGGGATGGGGGTTGACCAATTCACCCTATGATAAAGTCTGCTGAAGACCTATGATTGGAGTGATCACCTTCTTATTTGCAGCATCCCTCCAGATTGCATAGTCAAACTACCTTCCGCAAAAGGCTGTTTCACTTGTAGTATTGAATTCTAGACTTATTAAATGTAGGTCCCTTGGCAGCAACTACTTGGTGGAGTGCCCAGTCACCTTCCTTGTTGTCTTTATCTTCCCTAATTAGTGTGTCAGGTACCTATTTACAGCTGGGTCGACAGAAGGAGCGGTCGTGTAAAGCGAGAAATTATGACATGAGCAATTTTGTTGTTGCCTGGATGTGGTTTTGAATCAAGCATGCTGTTACCCGAGGATAAGTAAGCAAGGTCACCATCAACTAGGCTACTGCGCTCATGGGACTCATATTCTTCTTCAGCGTTCATTCTCAGACTCCCATTGGATCTCTCTTGAAGCAGGACAATGGCCCTACTAGATTTCCAGCAGGATATAGTCCAGAGAATGGAAATGTGTTGTGTCGCAGTTTTAATTGCGCCAATGACCCTACACATCCGTCTTTGACGGAGGACTCATATAAATCTCTGGAAATTTACTCATCATAAAAAGTGCCAGAGGAAAGCGGAATGGCTACCAGAAATAAAACTCCACCACTTGGCATTAGGAAAAAGGGTGATCAACTTGTACTTTCTGAGTTCTATCATCATTTCATTGTACAGTATTACAAAATGTTGAAAATCTAACAACAGCAACAAGGACTGCAGATTAGGGTAGGGTCCCAACAAATAAGATGCTACATATGTGTTTCCAGCTTCTAAAGGAAAGGAAATAATAATAACATTGTCACCTGCCATGAAGTTTGCTAACCAACCCAGTGGAAAGCTGGAACGGCTCTGACTTTAAGGAATAAATAAATGTATATTAATGAATGCAGAACATTGACAAAGACAGATCCAGTAAGAAGCAGGTTATTTATATGAATAGGACACTGCCAAAGTTGGTTGTGTCAGGTCATTTGTTCAAATAAAACGGGATCTTGTAGGAACATCCTGCTACACGAGAGATCCAGTGGAAGCTAGAGAACAAATGCACAAAAATAACCAAAATAAAGGTTTTTATAAACAATGTATGCCATCAGATAGGCAAAAGGAAAACAACAATAACTTTTAAACAATTTCCAACAATATAACTATTGTCTCTCGAGAATAATGGGCTAAACAGCCACGAGCCCAACCAACCTTGTTACTAATGGAATGCTAATAAGATGTACAAATAAAGGTATATGTGACTACCATTTTGCCATTGCTTCTATCAGCAACAATGAAAACTGAAATGTGTCGCCAACAAACCTGGTGTGCCTGAGCAACAAAAAAATGCCATTAAATTTTAGTTAATAGAATAAACACAGAATAAGTTTCACTATAAAATATATAACTTATACAAGAGACAATTGTGTCAACAAATGACTATAATAAATAAATAAAATGTCTTATAATATAGATGCACAGATTCAATGATTTTTTGACTTAGGAGGAACACGTGTACACACGTTAGTACTGTTTTATTGGTAGCTTTATATTCAAAACATTTGTATAATTTTTTGCACACTCGATCCTGTTCAATATCTTCAAAAGGTTCATAAAAATGCAAGCTTGATAAGAGACAGTTTTGACTCTTGGATGAAACCTGGGACATATAAGTGATGTCAGACAAAGCAACCATTCATATTGACACTCATATCTAAAAAATATGTCTTGCGTTTCATTTTTTAAGACGACACTTTGTCTAAAACTTATAAACACCCTTTGTGTTCATAATAGATACAGTGATAATAATGCTTCAGCTTGCTGCCCAACAAAGTGTTCAATGATATATGTTCAAGAAACTAAACACATTAACATCTTAAGTATTCACACTCTTTGTTCATTCTGGTCAGATGGTTCAACGTGTATGCACATAGAATCTCGAGCTAGTTCCCATAAGTTTAAATTGTGAAAATGTTATTTATCTTTGTGCCACCACAGCTGACTGACACACGTGGACCAAAAAATGTTTACATCCATTATTACCACAATGATTCTAGGACAAATTCTATTAAGATATCTATAGTTTTTAACTTTTTCCTAAGTATCATAAATCAACATTTGAATAGAGATCATTTGTATTACATATTTTCAGAAGAAGCATATATAAATATACAAGCATAATAAAAGTTTTTGGCAAACAGAACATTGTTTGATTAAATTATCCATACTCACAAACTATCTTTCTAAATGAATTCTCTGTAGAGCCGCGTTCACAATTGTCCTCATGTCCCCAATACATGCCTGTGGATTTTCATGACTTACTAAAGCACTTCCGGAGACAATTAAATTGGCTCCAGCCTGTGAATTTAAAAAATGTAAATAATCTTAATCTCAACTACAGTGGAATCATCTATAGTTTTGTTTATAACAAATTTCCCTATTTAACAACACTATTCAAAACTCTCAATTATATTTATTATTTATATAGTGAATTTCTGCTATTACATACAGATTTTTCCAGTCCTGACTAAGATATACCATAATCCTTTGAGGGTCATAGGGTACCACATAGGATATTTCAGTACACAGAGTTCTACAGCTATTTCCATCCCAAATGATGCAGATGAGTGAGAAAAACTCTTGTCATTCCTTGATGTTGTCTGTCTATGCTGTTATAGTGTCCATGCTGTTATAATGTTTAAGTTGTTATAATGGAATCTGTCCAAGTTATTATATTGGAATTTGACAGTGTTCAAAATATGGATTATCTATTCTCTGTTCAACTCCCTTCAGAGTATAGGTCTTCAATGACAATCTTCCATCTTGTCATGTCTTTACATATTTCTTCCTGTACTTTCTTACACATTCTTCTTATATCTTTTGTAATGCGTTCAGGGACGTTTCTTTTATTCTTTCACATTCTCACTTCTTATTTTAGAACAATGTATTTCTTATAATCATTTCATCTGGTCTTAAGGTATGTCCTTTCCGTGTCCAACACAGTCTCTTAAGTTTTCTCTCTCTCTATTGATGTCTACTTAGTTCTTTCCATGAGTTCTTCCTTGATGTTCTATCTAAATAAGATGCCAGACCATAATCACACACTACATGGACAACAATAGATTCTCATCTTTCAATGTTAAACAACCACTGCAGATTACAGGATCACCTGTATCGGTTTAGATTAGCCACATAAATCAATGTCCACAAGGGATAGCAAAACAGACTTCCATATATCGTTCTTCTTCGTCTGTGTTCCGCAACTGCGGTCATGCTATATTGTCAGGTCCGTCGTCAAGATGAAGTCCACCGTCTTCTCCAGGTCAGAGCTGGTGCCCCATAGTTTTTGCCTCAAGTCTGTATCCTCTGGCCAGGTCCGCTGTCTCTGCTCTTTGTATGTTGAGCAGTCTTGAAGTATGTATTCCGGATCCACATGGACATTCATCTGTGTATAAGATCCTTAATCGGTAAAGGTGACCCAACAGTCTGCAGTGGCCTGTTCTAAGGCAAAAATTGTGATATCTTTGTAGGAGATGTATTCCATATATCGTTAATTTCCATTCATAAACTGACTCGATTATAAACCGAGGACGTGATTTTAATGACCGAAATGTGGCAAAAGTCTAGAATCAATTTATAGGCAGGGGTGTAGAGTCACATTATTATAAGAATAAAAGGACAAGCGAAATCATGCTAAAAGGAAATTAACACACACTTTAGCAACCGTAATATGCAAGGTCATTTCCATTTCATTTGCCCCACACATTTTTCCGGTACCTGAATGAATGAGGACACTGTATTCTGGGAACAATACATCAGAGATAATACAGCGTGACCTTCCTTAACCACATCTATAGACAGCTTATCACATGTGGCGCCACTTTGGAACACCAGAACATACTTTAGTGAATAGTAATTATTATCTAATTATCTTTCCACAGGGTTCAGACGAAATTAAAGCCGACAGTAAAGTCTAAGCGGGAAATGATGCGATGAAAGAACGGTGAGACATCAACAGAAGTTTTTGTAGGATACAGAAGAATTTAAACTTTTTTTATTGTGTTATTTTAGGAAGCATATAGTAATAAACATAAGAGAGGATTTTGAAATTGATTTCTATCTCTCTATTCGTTAAACACTTTATGCGTCAGGGGTAAAAGAGTTCTCTGGAGAAGGCCTTCATATGTGCTGAGTATTTGTGGAATTTGTCACCTCTTTTATTTTGGCAGTCCATCGTTTTCCAGGTTGGCTTTTAGGTCTGCCCTCACTGTATCTGTGTAGCATAGCTTGCTGTGGTAGTCTGCTGATGTGTGCAAACCATTTGATCTGTTGGCTCTTAATATACTCCAAGATTGAGGCGGTGCCAGTTCTTTGTCTAATGTCCTCATTTCTCACTCTAAATTGATTTTATCTGCCACTAAATGTGCAGTGTGGGGGGAGGAGGAAAGAATCAATTACGGCAGAATTTTGCTACAGAATGTCTATGGTATGTTGGGATTTGGAACCACGTTTCAAGTCTTCTCTAAAGAGAGATAACATTCGCTCACTTATCTGAATGTCATCATCAAAATGTAAGGGAAACTTGGATTGGTTGAGCTGACTGAAGTGGGTAGAGCCATTGATCAATCTGCAGCATCAGTGGGCTATACTAATTAACAGAATATGAGGCGGTAACTTAGCTAGCCAAGAATACTGCACAAGTAGTATAAGCTTCAGTTCGTATCAGTGAAGATACTCTACTCAGAGTTTGTGACATAGAGGAAGTGGGAAGTTGTTGCGAATGGGTGGCAGTTAGCAAAGATAGAAAGTTATTGACAACAGTGTGATAGAGCTAGGAAGAGAGTGCAGTGACTGGGCTGCCAATAGAACAGAAGGAATGATCCTTCTTCAGCGTTCATTCTCAAACTCCAGCTGGATTTCTCTTGTAACAGGACAATGGTCCTACAAGATTTCCAGTTGAATATAGTCCAGAGAATGGAAATGCGTTGTGTTGCCGTTTTATTTGTGCCAATGGCCCAACACATCCATCTTCGGCGGTAGAAGGAATGATCCAAGAACTCATCCTTTAGACTGGTAATTTTTTCCATCTGTTACCGATATTTGACGTTATTCTGTGTTCTATTTTTGTGTGTTTCTACAGCTAATTTTGTTTAAACATTTTGTTGTACGCAAGCCAAACCCACTTTAATCTGTTAGACTAAATGAGACTCACATCAGCACATTCCTGAATGGTCTTGGGTCCAACACCTCCATCCACTCCGATATCCAAATGCTTGTACTTATTTCTCAAGAACTCAACCTGTGAAATAAAATTTCAGATAGAAGCTATATTAATAAGTAAGTTCTTCTGTATTCATTCTCAAGCTCCTGAAGAAATGCAGGATGTAATCCAGAGAACAGGATGCACTGTGTCATGGTTTAAAGCTTTGCTGCGATATCTGTGCCTACCGCATTGATACACCTGACTTTAGCATGGCTTCCGGGTCACATTGATTCCCTGTGAAATGGGACAGCTAAAATTCATCTATCATATTTTATGATGAGCATGGAGGTAACTGTACTGCTATTCTTTTCTCCCTCCCCCCTTGGGCTCCAGTAGCACACAGGTGGCTTTCACAATCTCCTGTTGGAAGTCATAATCTGATATAGACTTGTTCAACCAATGGTCACCTCACCAGACCCAAGGTGTCATTCAGTTATTTTACAACTACCAGTTTTCTTTGAGGTGTGATACAGCAAACAGTTCTATAGAATATTCTTGCCAACAGCAGTTCTTATCGTTGCCATATGACCTGTAGATAGGGTGAGAATTAATGGGGTGTCCAACTCTTCCAGCAAATACGAACAATACTTTTTTTTTTATTACTAAGGACTCTGCCAAATGCTCAACCCCCCTCCCCACCCAATTATTCTCAAAGTATGTTGTGGCATGTTCTTGATTTCCTCTTCTGCATCTATTCTCAAACTTCTGCAGATCAGCAGAATGCAGCCCAGAGAATGGAATGTATTGTCATGGTTTACATCATTGCTGCAATATCTGTGCCTTTTGTCCTGACACATCAGATTTCAGCATGGCTTCGGGTCACTTTTAGCCTATATGGGATCCTTACTGGAAAGACCAGAAGAACCTTTAACCAACAACTGACTGGGACACTGAGCTTATATACCTTTAGATATATTGATGGAAGCAGAGCATTTATGGGAATGCCCTGTGCACAGTGATGCTGGTTCCTATTCATGAATCAAATCGCGATTGAGTTTGTCATGAATAGTACAAAACAGCAGCCTAAGAATACCAATGTCTCCTTGGAACATGCACCTGAATAGTACAATGCAACAACTGTCAGTTTAAGACTGTTGGAATCTTCATAGAACTAGTCACTGAATGGTTCAAGAAATGAGAACTTGTCACTGAATGGTACTTCTTCTGCAACTATTCTCAAACTGCTGCAGATTAGTGAAATGTAGTCTAGAGCACGGAATAGGATGTGTCATGATTTACATATTAGCTGCAATATCTGTGCCAGTCAACCAGGTACATCCAACTTCAGCATAACTTATAGGTCACTGTGATCCTCTTTAGGATGGTACAGCCAACCCCCATCCCCCAAACCTCCTTAGTTGCCTCTTACGATATGCCCGAAAGGACAGTATCACTATTCTTTGTCCCCTTTCAGCACCAGAAACATTATCATTAGGTTGTCAATTTTTCAATATAAATTGTTCCTGAATAGTACAATCTAAGGTTGTCAACTCCCCATAGGACTTGTTGTCCTTCTGTGGTTCTGGTAAAAGTTAAAATAATATTAAAGATTGAAGAAATGCTTCTTGCCTTAGGAAGACAGTCACTAATAAACTTCTGACCACCAAATCCAGGATTAACAGTCATAACCAGTACACAGTCCAGTAGATCAATGTAGGGTAGCAGAACTTCTACATCAGTAGGTGGGTTAATGCTCATACCTGCCTGTTGTAAACATACAGAAGAAAGTGTTAGAACATGTACACAAAATTGTCATAATTCATATTCTTTCATTTGCTTATTGTGTGGCATCCTGATTTATGTAGTGTACCCCCATCTTCAGAATCTACACTTGCTAGGGTATACTGTGGTCTTGCCTGATTATTGAAGGGCCCAACCAATTTTAGGTTACAGTCTCTGTTGACTGAACCAAGCCCCATCTCCACAGCAAGGATCTGGCATCAATGGAGATTTTTATAATAATTCCCGCCGAAGACGGATGTGTCTGGCCATTGGCGCAAATAAAACGGCGACACAAACGCATTTCCATTCTCCGGACTACATCCTGCTGGAAATCTAGTAGGACCATGGTTTTGCGATTAGGGAGATCTAGCGGGAGTTTGAGAATGAACGCCGAAGAAGAAGAAGATAATAATTGAAGCTTTTCTATTGTCTAACCCAAGGTGGATGGTGAAACTCTTGGTTCACACTTGCCTTAAAAGTTTAATGGCAAGAGTTTTAATTTTTATTCCAAGGCTAGCTGTCACTTCTGTTGTGCTATATCTATATTTATTCAAAACAACATTGATATTATCTACCGTATACACTTCTTGGTCCTCCCCTGGATCTGCAACATGATCATATTTTATTATAATATACACTTGTAGGGTGTTAATAAAATGCAAAACCATAGTAATTGCGGTCTCTCGATCACATTTGCAGCCTGTCTGATCTGGTAGCCCCAAGTTTTTTTCAAATATTTCATTTTACATGTTATTAGTTATATCTTGTGTGAAGATGTCCAAGTCTGGCATTGATAAGAAAATGTTGATAGAGAAATACTCTATCATTTGACTTCAATCTTGATCAAGTCGTGATGATAGCTGATAAATCAGTTTATCTTGATTCTATATCTCTCAGTCTAGACTTCCATCAACATTAGAAATACTGTACAGATATTTGAACTCTAAAATGGACTTGGTCTGTTTAATGGACTTGGTGTTTTTCTCATTGCTATTCAACTATTGTTCAGTTTGCAGGCACCACTTACATGTTTCTCAACATTGCCAGTAGTTTGAAACTGCACTTAAACCACAACCAAGTTCATGTGAATTGGAACTATTAGACTATCTTTCATCATCTCGGCGAATAGTCAATACACACCCGTAACCTAGTGGCAGTTAAGCAGGCTGTCACAGGTTAGGTAAGTCCACTACCCAAATTAAAGGCACGATGAAAGCCAATGTGTTGGGCCTCAGAAGTCCGAGCCAAATGAGGTGCAAATAACACAGTTCTACAGTGGAACTAGCAGTACAACATACTTCACACTCCACAGCAGAAACCACACGATTTATTCATGGTGGTTATCAGAGAGCGAATGCAGAAGAAGACTATCTTTCTAGCTTTGCTATGAAAACGAGGCACATACAACATGGTGTTCATCAATACTTGAGCTGGTCAACTTACTTTATCATCATTCTTCATAGTACCAATAACTTCACAAACTATGAATTCATTTCATGGAATCCACAGAGACCATAAGGTTTGAAAGTAGCATCGCCCGTGTGTTGCGGAGAAAAAAACTATATTGTGATGAGACAAGCCTCTACCTCTATAAGAGAGATCAATGTGGTCATATGAGTGAATGCCAAAATCAGAAATAAATATAGAGATAACTTTTGCACAGAAATATCAATGCTGTATTGATGGTTCCGTTCCATGCAGCTTTTTAGCCAAAATAAAGGAAATTTATATTTCAACAAACAATCAGGACATACTTTCATTCCAGCCTCTTTAATTTTCCTGATACACCCAACTGGATCATCAGTAGCTTCATAATGAAAAGTGTACATGTCAGCACCAGCATCTGCCATATTTTCAACCCACTGTAGAGAGAGAGAGAGAGATAGAAAAATAAATTAAGCACACAAATAAAAATACAAGAAATGAGTCAACATGCCTACAGATATACAAATGACAGAGAAGATCCAAAATTCAGGTATGAGCTGTAGTAGCACAAGTACCAAAATGATGATAATGAATATGCACATATGTATTACAGCTTATTCATTTTATTATTATTGTTTTTATCATCTTTTATTAGTAGTGGTAGGTATTTCTCACACATATTTACTTTTCCACTATTATCCTTATGTATTTCTATAGACAGTTTCCTGGTCAACTCAGCATCAAGAAATGGGTACGAAAACAAATCTTGGGAAGTAACTTATGTCAGCTTAACCACCCATGCAACAGAAACCTTAGTAGAAGACATGCCTTTATATTGAGGCTATCTTCTTATAGAAGACTCATGGCACGTCATCTATACAATCCCGTAGTCGCAACCTTTGATAACAGTTACCATGTTGTTCTGATGTTGTGCTGCTTGAACTAGGATGGGCACAGCGTGGGTAGGTGGAACAACAAAGAAACCTGTCGCAATGGCCAGAGTTGTGCCCTGATGTCAACATCTGTTTCAGCGGCATTAGACTCGAAACACCATCGAGTCGGATGGCTGCTGGAATAGTGATTGAAGTAAGGTTATGGGGTTAGAATTAGAATTAAGGCTAATTTTTTCTTAGCAGCTCAATTGGGCGGCCTCTCTCAGTGTGTAATGCCTGGACATGCACAGTATCCAGGAGTAGCGAAGATTCAGTAGTGGACAGAAACATGATAGTAAGATACGATTTTACCAAGTTTTAAAAATAAATTTCCGTTCTAGTGGAAATAAATGTGTTCTGGACTGGTGCATGGATTTCTTATGTTCAATTAAACAAGTTTATCCGCCACGCAATGATGAATAAGGTAGTTGTTTCAATATAACACACTGTTTATATTTTTAACTAACCGACTATGGATTTCCATATAAAACTAATCAAATTGAAGTATGCCGAGACGTAGAATACACGGAAAGTATACTTCCTTTTCGGCAGGCATCAATAACAAACACTGAATAAAATTTATTCCATGCAAAAACTAGTTTGTGTCGGTGGATGTGACATTATGGCATACTTCAATTTGATTGGTGCTATGGGGAAATACATGACGTCGGCTACTTAAAAATGTAAACAGTGTGCAATTTATGGTGCAGTGTTGGCTTAAACAGCAAATTTACCAATACCCAATATTTCTAACTAGTCTAACAACAAAAAAGTTATCACATTTTCACAACAGCCACTAACTATAACGCAACCTTTTAAAATAAATCCAGTGGTAGGGGGGGGAATTTCAGTGTGGTAAATACAGCTTGCTAACGGTTAATTTAAAATTGTGTCCAATTTAGTTAGTACCTAAAAAAAAGCAGTTCGGAGACTAATGCATTATTAAAATCTTAATAATAATACCAATAATTTAGGGACCAAACCCGAAATAAATGAATGACGAAAACGGATGTGCTGGACATCGAACAACCTGACCACAAGTAGCCAACCCGGGTGCAAATAATCACAGTGTACTTCACGTTCCCCGGCGGAAATCACACGATAAATTCATTGTGGTTACTTGAGAGCGAACGCTGAAGAAGAAGAATACCAATAATAATATAATTAATATGTATGCTAGCAATAATTTAAAGATGACAGACCTTTTCAGGAGTCGCAACCATCATGTGCATTTCAAAAAATACTCCGGGCAACTTTGGTCGCAAACTCTTCACTACCGGATGACCGAACGTTAAATTTGGAACAAAATTGCCATCCATAACATCCAAATGTAAATAGTCTGATCCTGCATCCATTAATCGCTGACATTCTGCTGCAAGATTTGACAAATCAGCGTTCAAAATAGACGGTCCAATTCTACAAGAACATCCACTGGACAGCGCCATGATGGATCCGGGATTCGTTTCCTGTTAGTGTTGCCATAAAAGCTAGAACATTTAATATTAGAGGCAGAATCATTAGATGTAGAGTAGATATTCTAGGAATAGCAGAGACAAGATGGAAAGATGCTGGGTACACAAGAAAAGAAAATTTTAGTTTTATACATTCAGGAGGAGATTACCATGAACGAGGGGTAGGAATACTGATCAGGAAAGAAATCGAAAAATATACCAGCGGGTACTGGACATATAATGACAGAATGATGTTGCTAAAGATCAAAGCAAAACCGTTTGATCTGGCCATTATACAAACTTATGCACCAACTGCAGATTACACTGAAGAAGAAATAGAACAGTACTATGAAGATCTACAACAACTACTCAAACCAGTAAAATCAACATACATTTTAATAGTCATGGGAGACATGAATGCAAAAATAGGAAAAGGAAGACATAAGAACATTGTAGGGCAATTCGGACTAGGGACAAGAAATGACAGAGGAGAAAGACTTATACAGTTCTGTGAGGAGAACAATATGATCATATGTAATACATTCTTTGAACATGAAAATAGAAGATTATATACATGTAAAAGTCCTGGAGACAGAAAGAGGAACCAAATAGATTACATTATGATTAACAATAGATTTAGAAATAGTGTCAAAACATACCCAGATGCAGATATCAACTCTGACCATAATCCAGTGCTGTGCAAAATAAATGTCAAACTTAAAAAGATAGTAAATAGAGGAGTCCAAGAACCACAGATAGACGCATCAGCACTAAAACAACAAGACATACAACAAAAATACCTTGTAGATGTAAGGAATAGATATGAACATCTAATGATAGAGTGCATGGAACAATACAGAAGGGAAAATCCAGAAGAGAAAATAGACAATAAATGGGAAAGCCTAAAGAAAAGTATTCAAACATCAAGTAAAAATTTACCAACAAGAAATACCAAGAACAAACAAACATGGATGACAGATGAAATATTAGAGAAAATGACAGAAAGAAAGAAAGCTAAAAATACTCAAGTATAGACAAGGAGATAAGTAACATGTGCAGAACAGCGAAAAAACAATGGCTAGAAACAAAATGCAGTGAAATAGAGGAGATGTCCATACAACAGAAGACAAAATTAATGCATAAGGAGATAATGTTGATCACAAATAAGAAAAATCCTATAAATGGGGGTGGCTGCATTAAAGATAAAAATGGTAAAATAATATTTGATAAAACAGAAGCACTCACAAGATGGGCAGATTATGTAACAGAACTGTTTGACGACCAACGGAACAAAAAACCAACAATACACAACAATGATGGACCAGCAATACTGAAATCAGAAGTAGAACATGCAATAAATTCAATAAAATGTGGAAAAGCTGCAGGCTCTGACAACATAATAGCAGACATAATAAAAACTCTAAATGAATTTGGTGTAGATAATATCACAGAAATTTGCAATGACATATACGAAACAGTTCATATACCTAAAGACCTAACATCATCAATATTCATACCACTACCTAAGAAGCCCAGGGCTGTGGACTGTACAGAATATAGAACAATAAGTCTAATGAGCCATCTAACTAAAATACTTCTCAAGATAATACATGAAAGAATTAAGAACAAGATAGACATGGAGGTCGGTGAAGAACAATTCGGTTTTAGGAAAAACAAAGGAACCAGAGAAGCTATACTGAGTATTCGGCTAGTGATAGATAAATATATAGAAGTCCAAAAAAGTATCTATATTTGCTTCATAGACTACAGCAAGGCCTTTGACAGAGTCCAACATGAAAAATTAATCAAATGTCTTCAAGAAATAGGCATAGATGGAAAAGACATCAGGCTGATTAGAAATATATATTGGGAACAAACTGCATCAATAAGGTGTGAAAACAGCTACTCTCCATACATAGAAATAAGAAGAGGGGTAAGACAAGGATGCATTTTATCACCAAGCCTCATGCCGAAATCGGATGTGCTAGGCCTACAAGGCGCATAACGGTGGCACAACGTAATCACGCTCCCGGCGGAAATCGCACGGATATCCGTGATGGTTACAATGGAGCGAACGAAAAACAAACAAACAATCACCAAGCCTATTTAATATCTACACAGAGAATATCTTTAAAAATATAGAAGAAATACCAGGACTTAAGATCAATGGGAAAATAATAAACAACATTAGATATGCAGATGACACTGTTCTTTTAGCAGAAAGTGAACATGAACTACAAAGACTAATAGATCAAGTCAATAAATCAAGTAATGAATATGGACTGGATATAAACATTCAAAAAACAAAAACCATGATAATCAGCAAAGACACAGAAGAACAGGAGATAAACATAAACATACAGGGAGAGAAACTACAACAAGTAAAACAGTATCAATATCTTGGACACATAGTCACAAATGATGGCAGATGTGAAACAGAAGTAAAAAGGAGAATAGGAATGGCTAAAAGTACCTACAATGACATGAGGAAATTATTAATATCTAAACAAATTACAAACAAGTTAAAAATGAGAATTATAAAATGCTACATCTATTCCATATTAATGTATGGCTCAGAAACATGGACACTAAATAAACAATTAGAAGACAAAATTGATGCCTTTGAGATGTGGGTATATAGAAGAATAGGGAGAACATCATGGAAAGAGAAGAAAACAAATAAAGAGGTGCTAAAGACACTTAATATGAAGAAAGAACTACTAAGAGAAATAAAGATCAGGCAAATAAAATACTTTGGACAGATTAAAAGACATGACACCCTATTGAAGACCTTACTTGAGGGTAAAGTCAAAGGGAAGCGAGCAAGAGGTAGGCAGAGATACAAGTGGGAGAGTAACATTACACGATGGACAGGTTACAGTCTAGTAGAGTGCACCACCAAGACAAGAGACAGGAGATGTTGGAGATACGTTGCAGCCAACCTTCGTTGCGGAGACGGCACTTAATGATGATGAGTGTTGCCATCGTGTATGACACAAGATGATTATGTAGCTCTTCACAACGTAGAAAATAAATATCGTCCATTTTGCAGGAGGAGAAAATCCTAGGAAGAATCAGGCAGACAATTGTGCGACTATATGTTAGAATAATATATAGGCCCTATACTTTCTGTTCGTTCAATTATATTTTACTCGACAGGTAATATCTTTGGAATTATTTAGGCTAAATTTTTGAGACAAGTTCACAAGTTTTATCAGGAAAAAAAACGTTGCCACGAAATGTAGCGAATTTGATTAACGATAGTCAGATGTGTGATGACGGAATGTTGACGTGGCATGTCTATCTCTAGTGACAACTAGGGGAGACATTCATTATTATTAAAGGTGGCAGTTGGTTAGTGGTGAAATTAATCAGCTGCTAACTTATGAAATGGTGATAATGTCGTATTATGCACAGATGGATCTGTCTATCATGGCGAGAAATCTGTTTTTTTCTTTTTCTTAGGCGTAGCCATGCTCAAGTAAAAATAAATTATAATTTGTATTTAATTAATTATAGGGCCTAGGCCGCTTTATACTATAGGATGAATACTTCCAGTATAAGAAAGAAGATCAAGGCTGTTACTTCAGCTCTTCAATGGACTTCTGAGACTCATTTTACTCTGGCAGTTTTACTGTCTGATTCTCAGTCAGGGCTGTAGACTACTGTAGTCGTAGATATGGTCTCGAAAATGAAAGGGGAAATGTTACCTATAAATAAAGATAAAGGTTATTCTTACATTTTTGTGTCAGTTCTTTTCCATGTTAAATGTGATTACCTTACATACAGATATATTTATAGACATGTTTCAAGATAATGGAAGAAATGAACAATTTCTTTTGTATTATTTTTTGTGTGCCAAGTTTCTATTACTAAATAGTCATGATCCAATGTGATCTGACCTCTTTGTCCATGTTCTCAGTCCATGCTTTGAAAGATTCAACCCAGTCTTTATAAATAAGTGGTTGACCTACAGCTTGTTTCAACACCTCCTTACTACATCCTGTTAATCTGCAGGAGTTTGAGAACGAACTCAGATGTTTCAACACTTTAGTTGTCACATTGCATTACTGCCTATGAAATGCTGACATTCATGGAAATGAGAGTGCAGATAGGCTTGTGCTCAATACGCCTATAGTCTGTGAATTGAGAATGAATAAGGGAAACATTTTGTAGTTCCATGTCGAGCACCAGTTGAATGTACACACTGCTATAGATGATAAATTTAGAATATGATTGGGAAATTATGGTATTCAGTCCCCATCAAGGCCAGAACCGTGCAGTGGTGATGGGGCTTAGTTCAGCCATCGGGGGCTGGAAACTAAGACTGGTCGGGCAGGACCATAGTCCTGCCCAAGTAAGCACAGTGCTGAAGATGGAGGCATCCAGCCAAAAGGCGCACAGATAATCAGGATGCCACGCACAAAACACAATGGAAACATGTCTATCTATAAAAAGTTATGGTGCCTGCCCTGTGGCGGACGTTCAGGCAGGGACGGTGCCGGGCCCTATACCTTGAAAGGGCCCAACCTCAGTTACTGAAAGTCCTTCTCAATTGCCGCGAGGAGCCAGGAGGCAAGGGAATAGAGCTACTGAACAAACAAACGACCAATAAAAATAATGCACTGGAATGCTGAGGGTGTCAACAGTAAAAGAGATGGATACAGCAAAAAATTGGAACTTGAAAATGTCCTCAGTGAAGAACAAGTTAGTATATGCTGTATCCAAGAAACACACCTCAGCAGCGACATAGCCTTCAAAAGCAGAGGCTACCAGTGCTACCGGTATGACAGAAAGAACAGGCGAAAGGGTGGAATTCTGACACTTGTTAAAAACATTATCAGCGCATGTCAGCTGGAAGTACATATGGAGGGGCAGAATACCAGATGCTCCACCTAAAAACAGACAGTGCAGAATTCCATCTCCTGAACTACTACTGCCCAAATGATAAACCATTGGCACTAGACACAATTCCAGACAAAGAGAGACTTATGGTGTGTGGTGACTTCAACAGCCACTCTCAGAGCTGGGGCTACGATCATATCGACAAGAGAGGTGAGGAACTTGAGAACAGGCGAGATGAAAATAATATCATCCTTATTAACCAGCCAGCAGACTCGCCAACCTTCTACTCGAGAGCATGGCACACCACCTCTACACCAGACCTGGCATTCCACTAACCAGGCTTGGAATGGAACATTACACGTGTTGTTGGAAAGCAGCTTGGAGGTAGTGACCACAGACCAGTATTTCTGGAAATCCACAATGAATTTACCAAGGACAGCAGCACGCTCACTAGGTGGAACTATAAAAGGGCAGACTGGAAAATGTACCAGCATTTAACCAGTGTTCTAGCTAAGGACATGAACTTGGACAAAGACATCAATAGAGCAGTGAGTGAATTTAATAGATGTATACTATATGCTGCTAGTAAAACCATACCCAGGGGGCACGCAAGAACTACAAACCCTACTGGAATAATGAACTGGAAAAGCTGCAAAATGAGATGGAAACATCTAGACAGCAGGCTGAGAACAGACCTAGCCAAGAACATCACAACAAATATCAGCAAACAAAGGCTAAATTTCAAAGAGCCAAGTTACAAGCCAGACGGAGCAGCTGGAAAGAAAAAACAGTCACTGAACCTAGAAAGAGATACTAGGAAATTATGGAAACTTGTAAAACAACTAAATGATGAAGGTACAGGGAGAAATACCAGGATCACACATTATAAAGATAGAAACATTTTAACAGGTAAACATGCAGCTGATTACTTTGCAGAAGACAATAACATCAACGTCAGCCCAGACAAACAACAGGAGGTTCGAGAGAACCAGCAAAACATTGGACAAGGCGAACCTATACCTGAAGTCATGGAGGCACCAATAACAATGAGAGAACTGGAGCATGCAATATCCAAATTGAAAATGAAAAAGTCCCCTGGAGCTGATGGAGTGTCCAATGAAATGATTAGAAACCTGGGAATTGCAGCAAGAGCAAAGCTACTGCAGATCTTTAACACAAGCTGGTCCACAGGTAATGTACCACAGGCATGGAGAGAAGCAATAATGATACCACTCCTCAAATCAGGAAAAGATGGCAACACAGTCTCCAACTACAGGCCCATCAGCCTCACAAGCTGTCTATGCAAAACAATGGAACGCATTATCAATCTTAGGATGCAGTGGTACCTTGAAAGTGAAAACCTTCTGGTATCACAGCAAGCAGGTTTCAGACAGTGCTACTCTACTGAAGATCAGGCAACTTACCTCTCCCAAGAGATTGAAGATGTCTTCCAAGAGAAGAAACTGGTACTAGCAGCATGGATAGACCTCAGAAAAGCATTTGATAAGGTCTGGAAAGAAGGGCTCCTAAAGAAATTGCGAAATTGCAGGGTTAGCTCAAGAATGTACAAATGGGTAAAAGCATACCTGCATAATAGAAGAGCCAGGGTACAATTAGATGGTCGCAAGAGCAAGAAAGTTCTACTGCGTCATGGACTCCCCCAGGGAGGAGTCCTGTCGCCCACACTTTTCTTGGTTTACATCAATGACCTAGTTGCTGAACTACCACATGGGATCAAAGTGGCAATGTATGCTGACGACCTGGTGATATGGTGCACGGAAGAACATGCGACAGTGGCCACTAAACAAATACAAGAGCTATCGATGCCATAACCTTATGGGCTAATAGATGGTGCGTCAGCATTAACACAGATAAGTGCAGCACTACACTCTTTACCCTCTCACCAAAACAAAAAGCCGGTCATATCAAAATATATGGAGAGCTCTTGAAAGAAGACAAACAACCCACATACCTCGGAGTTACTTTTGATGATAAACTGACATGGAAGCAACACATAAACAAAGCAACAACAAAAGCCAGGAGGAAGTTAGCTATCATGAGAAAACTAAGTGGAACCACATGGGGAGCCAGTGGAAATATACTCGGTAAAGTTTACCAGCAAAGCATAAGACCACACCTGGAATATGGTTCAGCTGCATGGTGTCCTGCATCAAACACCACATTACAAGATCTAGATAAAGTGCAAAACCAGGCACTTACAATAATGTTAGGAGCAATGAAATAAACACCCATAGCAGAGATGCGGAAAATGGGAAGAATGCAAACACTTGGCGAACGCAGAGACACAAAAGTACTAATTCAAGCAGAAAAGTTTCAGTGTATGCCAAGTCATCCAATGAAGGAAAGATTCCAAAATCTAGCACTGGGGCGACTGAAAAGAAGCAGTTTTATCCATCAAGCTAAACGACTCCGCAGACAACTTACAGACCTACCTGGTTGACAGCCCCTTAAGGCCTGTACCAGAACAAACCCCGTGGAGTGAAAGGCATGGAATGCCAATATACATTCAGACTCATGTGAAAGGAATACTAAGCGAGGACGAACAGAACAGTGTGCAGCGAAGGACAGTCACCCTCAGTTTCCTGGATGAGGAATATCCACAAGATATATGGGTCAGCACAGAATGCTGTGAGGAATGGAGGTGCAGGTGTATATATAGAATATCCACACAAGCCTAGAGATACCATCAGAACACCAACAGGAAAATTCTGCAATAATTATGATGCTGAAATCCAGGCAATTAGTGTGGCAGCTAAAAAACTGCTGAACTCCAACTCTGACCTACAGCCTGTGGTATTCCTGACAGATGCAAGGAATTCCTGACTACTTAGCGAATTGTCTTACCAGTATAGGGTAACCATGCAGTGGATACCCTCTCACTGTGGAATACCAGGAAATGAAAAAGCAGACCAACTGGCTAAGGAAGGTGCTGCCGAAGACCAACCAGATATACCAATCACCTACCATCAGAAAAAACAGATGATCAAGTCAATAAGAAAGCCACAAACACCAACACAAGATGACTATCATATTATGAACAGACCAGAACAAGTTATAATTCTACGTCTCAGAACAGGACACAACCGACTCCGCAGTCACATGTATACAAAGTTCAAGATTGGCAACACAGCCATGTGTACATGTGGACAGGCAGCACAGAGTGCCAAACATATACTTCAAGAGTGTTCTGAGCATGAAACGCTGAGGCAGACATATTGGCCAGAGGAAACAACACTGGAATCAAAACTCTATGGGACACTGTATGAACTACAAAAGACAGTGAGTTTTATTAAGGAGACAGAATTACAGATATAGACATGTTTCAAGTGAACGAAAGAAGAAGAAGAAAATGGTATTCAGTGTGGCACGAGTAGGACTGGGCATCTGAGGGACAGTGAGAAATTTGTACAACCAGCAAGCGATGGGAACCATCAGTATGCATACACTTTAATATTTACTTAGGAGACTGTTCACCGATGGTGGTTTTCTAGAATTTCCTTAGTATAACATTTAGCTCTTAAGGGGGTATGCCTTAGTAAGCTTCCTACTTAGAAAGGATCAATAGCAAGATATATTTCATTCCTATTGTTTGTTCCAAAGCACTATTATTTTTTTTCCTGGAGGCATGACCTGTTTTAATTTGTGGTTATTTCCTAGAACATGGATTCCAGAAGTCACATTTTTCATCATAACGACTTTGTGTTTTATTTCATATTTTTAATTTATATTCCGGTTTCTAGTTCTTAATGCACCATTTGCATCAACCTGTTGTCAATTCAGTAGTTTTCCCGCCCAATTGAGCCAGGTTTAGACCCTAGCCATATGAAAAAATGTGCATACGGCAAAATGTAAACATGACCATACTGTGAATGTGACCTGAAGCACTGATTTTTCAAACTGGTTTTGTTTTTAATGACTGACTGATGCACCAACTACTTTAATATACTGTTACTAAAAAGAATCGTCAAAAGGCTGCAATATAGTAAAGAACCTAGTGAAATAAATTAGACTAGTTTGTGGATTTCTCTTTCAGTAATCAGTGAAAACTAAATCTGCCATTCATTTCAGTTGTGTTCATCAGTCACAATAAGTCTCTATCTATTGTCTTTTCTCTGCTTTTGCTGTGAGGCATTGCAGTATTGAATTACGATAAGTTTTCACGCTATAGCACATTTCGTTGCTTGATATGCAGTAATACTGTGCTGTATCAGAATGCTGGTAACTTCTTCAATCCACATTCTTCTTGGTCTTCCTCTGTATCTTACTGTTCCCTGTATGCTCTTGTAGCTGACCAATAAGGGTTCACTCTCATTAGGTGGCAGAACCATTTCAATCTCTGTTTTTCAATATATTTGACCACTGATGCTATTCCAACAGCTCTTGTAATTGCCTCATTTCTTACATAATCTCTTCCTGTTCTGTTTGCTGCTTTTCTTAGATATCTTATTTCACACATAGTAAGCTTTCTCTCTTGTTCTTTAGTTAGTGTCCATGTCTGACATTGATATCACAATGTTGGGATGAATATTGGTTTGCTTTTTGGTTTATAACGGATACGCCCGTGTGTTGCCACGGCCCGAAAGGGGAGCAAAGAATAGCAACACTGTTTACCTTCCACGCATGTCGTAAAATGTGACTACGTAGGTTATGGGATGGAGTTGGCTGTCCCATATAGGGTCAGATATCGCATGCAATGCTGTAAACCATGGCACAACGCATTCCGTTCTCCGGACTACATCCTGCTAATCTGCAGGAGTTTGAGAAAGAACGAAGAAGAAGAATACCAGGATAGATGTGTGTTTCAAAGTTGGTCTAAGTTCAAATCACTGATAGATTTTCTAAATTTCTTGCATAATTTCTAGAGTATGTTTCTATAAACACTCCTACCAGTTTGCTGGACCTGTTACAGTTTCATCCTTGAATGAACATTTAAAATAGCAATAACAGCAATTGCTAGAAATGTTGAGTCTATGGTATCAGAAACTTACTACTGGTTTTCTCACAGCATGTTGCGGCAGACAAAAATAAAATGAAACATTTACACTCCCCTCTTCCTAAAAGAACGAAACACTCCCCCTCTTCCAGCATAATAACCTACTCGCATTCCACTGCCAGTAGGAATACATGGAGTGTCCACTGTCTGCTACTACATTATTTTCCTGAAGCGTTCACTGTCTGCTACATGTAATTTCCGGTACAAGTTCTCTCCCTTTACTTTGACATTTCGCTGTGTATTTTGTAAAAAATTAAAGTTTCATTAAATTAGTGGGACTCACGTTCTAGGAAAGTTCCTAATTTGCATTGTTTGTGGCTTGTCAATAAGTTATTCAACATGTACTTATCTTTCAGATATGGACCAAGTCCTACAGTTTGTTGAACCTGCCAAAACTTTTGCCAAAGACTCCATCAGGCTAGTGAAAAAATGTACCAAGCCAGACAGAAAAGGTATGCTTACTCTGTATCTGTTCTTGTAGCTCAGGTTTTATTTTTCCAATTCTTCTTCTGCATTTGTTCTGAAACTCTACTGAAGATGTGGACTAGATTGTAAACAGGGATGATGTTTGCATATTCTAGCACAACACCTAACTTCATCATGGTATTTTCAGGTCATTTTGACTTTCTGCAAGATTGAGGAACAAACACTATATCCCATTTTCTTTAGTCACGTCACCTCTTATGTCATACCCTGCATGTTACAATTTTACTATTCTTTGCTTTCCTTTGTCAGACTCCAGAGGCATGCAGGTATATTCTACTGTCATGGTGGAAAACATAATTATTAGGTGACCTTGTTAATTTTTTTTTCAAATGCTTTTGTCATATCATTATTATGATATACAATATTTTTGTTTATCTCCTATAGTTGTGCTCTTTTTAACGTTATTAGACCTGGAGTCCTAATGGATAATAGGACACTGGCTGTCACTGAGAAATAAATTTACGGCCTCTTCGTGTGCATTTTTCTAGGATTACTCCAGATAAGATAACCCTACACCGTGGAGTTGGACTTGGATCAATTATGTCCAAGCCAGAGTCATAGCACTTAATTATTTCAACCTGTGTTTTGATTCACATCATGATGATTTGTAAGTAAGTCACTGTTTTCTTGGATTCCCAATTGTATGCTACTATAGGTTGTGGTCTCTAGATGAGGAAACTCCGCAGTACCATTGGATTTATTTGTTAACATCTTTCTTAGATCAGATGTTCATCTGAAAAGATATGGTGATCCGAGACTTATTTCTTGAATTTTACTTTTATCAGTTTTTATTATGTTATGAGTTTATATTTTCAATTTGTTTGAACAATTTATGCTTCCTT
Source organism: Meghimatium bilineatum (assembly GCA_034231615.1). Classification (NCBI taxonomy): domain Eukaryota; kingdom Metazoa; phylum Mollusca; class Gastropoda; order Stylommatophora; family Philomycidae; genus Meghimatium; species Meghimatium bilineatum. The sequence continues at coordinate 15,568,534 of CM067322.1, forward strand.
TCCAAGAGTTAGCGTTTCCATGATCCATTATGCCACTTCAGCATGGAATCCATTGAAATACTTTCTCGAATAATGACAAACCACACGATGGCATAAATAGACTACATTGCAAAGATCAAAGCACAATATTTATTATTGAACAAATGTACCACTTAAGAAACACCTACAAAGGATTACCATTATAGACCATGCAACAGACTGGAGGAAACAGTAAAATACTGTTTGAATGCTGAAAAAATCTCATTGAATGCACACTACAAAACCTACATAAACAATTGTTACCACCAAACCTCTCCATCACTAACACCCTTTATACAGTCACAACACAGCTGAAGAAGACATGCACCTACCACAGAAAAGAAAGAGTGAAAGCTCGCAAACCCAGGGATCGGATAAGTAAGTAAATAAAGTTTTCGAATAATATAAAAGCAGGACATCAGTACACTCATGCAGGTATTCTTGGATTCTTTCCAGACATGTACTACTAAATTATCATCAGTTAAAATGATTACCAGGGATTGTGGATCACTGTAATTTGTCAGGAATTTGGTTGCCTCTTGTGGTTTCAGTTTGTACTTTGAAAGTCATGAAGTGGTTGCTTATTGGTATTGCTGTTTTTGAGCAAGGATGAAAGAAAATATTCATTGTAATTATAAGCCTAATATCATTGTACCTCAATCTCCAATCACTATCATTTGTAATCCTTTTTCCAGAGTTCCAGAAGATTGCAATGGCCACAGCTATTGGATTTGCTATAATGGGTTTCATTGGATTCTTCGTCAAGTTGATTCATATTCCAATTAATAACATCATTGTGTAAGTATCAGGTTTCAAATACATTGGAATTCCTATGACATAATATTTATGTAATAACCACAATTTATGATAAACAATTGATACAACAATGTGGATTCAAATAAACTAGCTATAGTAATATCAAGCAAGTTTGATGGTTAGTTTTGAGGTTAGGACCACCATATGGTACAGGGACCAATTCTCTGATGCAGCTAGCCTATTAACGATGTGGTTACAGACATCCACTGTATAGTGGATTAATTACACCACCAGTGTTGGACCATTGGCGCAAATAAAATGGCAACACAGTGCAATTCCATTCTCAGGACTACATCCTGCTTAACCGATTCCCCCTTAGAGCGCCGTCGTATCACTTTTTTTACTTGTGTCGTTGCGATCGATATTACCGTTAAATTCCGTGTATAACCCGAGAATTTTTGGACAAAAAAACAGAGATGACTTCATACTCTTCGTCTTATATTCGAGTAACATCAAATTTAAAAAAAAAATTTACGTCCAAATCACAGTAAAAAAGGAGAAAAACACTGTTTTAAACAAATGCCAGTGACAGGATAAAATGACTAGGGCTTTCCAGCAATCTAGAGCGTACTACCATAATGCTAGGCCTCTAATTACATTAATTTCTATATATATCATACAATATTTCCTTCGAAATCTCCGATATTTCTTGATAAAACTCACTTACTAGGTCTAAATCGTTATTTCCCACATTTTTACTGAGCTTAATTTCCCCGGAAATGCTATTTTTAGCAATGGGTATTACCGTTTTTTTACCGTTACGGTAAATATATTTATATCATAAGTCGAAATTTGTCAGAAAAGTATACCAGTATCTGATGTTATATATTGACCAAAATACGGTAATGGTCTGTGAAAAAACGAAATATGGTAGCCTAAGCTGATCTACCAGTAACACATGTTTATCATCAAGGCCCAGTCTTGTTTGTGTAGGGAAACACCAACTACCAGTAGTCTAAACACTGTCACACACTTTCATTTTGGGTAAAGCAAATGTTACTGACCGTCTACTAGGCTATAAGACCTGTGTACAGAAAATGTATTAGGTTCTCGGCCTACAATCGGATGGGTTTATATTCGGAACTTAACGGTACATTTTTAGGTTGCGCCGGGACTATTAAAAACCATGACCATTGCGTAGATCCGTGGTTTAGCTTCCTGTTTAATCTAAGAGATCGGAAATACAATGGATTTATTACAATTTTTTTTAAATTAGTGAATTATTAGACTTAGTTTTGGAAATGGAAGATATTATTCATATGTACACTGATGAAGACAGCCGTAGTTATGATGGAAATATGCACGATGTAGGTAATTTGCGTATCAAATATAACGTGGAAAGTGAAGTTCTTGTTAGATAGGCTTAATGTTTCCGACAAAGAGATGGACATGCGTGGCACTAATTGTGATATCGCAAATTCCACCGTAGTGATGTAGTTTTTCGAGTAGAAGAGAGTTTTGTACAAAACATTGGGTCTGTACATAATCTTGATGAGATTGCCACACGTTATGAGTACTTTAGCATCATTGTCAAAGATGAGTTTATCAATTTGCAGCAAATTGGACAAATTTGTATGTAATATAACGCAAAGAACAAACAAGGAAAGAAGATGCAATGAACATCTGCAACCACCATTGAAATAGAACGTCATTTTTCAAATTTATATTATAATGGACCTGTGTATTCTGTTTGAGTATGGCATGTACTGGAGTACAGATTCACCATTTGGGCATTTCACCCTGTTTGGAAAAAAGGGGATTTGAGAATGACTCCTCTACTCAACACCCCAAATGTAAAAAAAATAAAAAAATTTGAGTTGACAGTTTATTATTTAAAACATATATGTATTAAATTATCTTTGATATAGGTTTATGCAAGAATATTCATTTTTCTGTTGATCTGCCAAGTCTGAGTGTGATATGATGAATAGTTTGAAAGAAAATGCAATTTTGTCATCATATCCATATTTTGAAGGAGTTGTGCCCCTTGCCTTAGGGATCAGCAATTGAGAATTCTCATAAGGGGTGAAAAGGTTAATTATTGTCTTATCACAAGAGATCCAGCGATGGTATATTGGGGGGGGGGGGCCCTATACAAAATAAACGAATTGGGATTTTTTAAAGTATTGAGATTTTTGTTCTAAACATATGCACCATAAAGGGATTCCACTGTACATTGTTAGTAAAATCTTGCATTCTCCAATAGATCATGTTAGGTGTCAGATCATAATACACTGGATATAATCATAAGAGCTCCAGCGTCTATTCAATATGTTCTTTGGTGACTGTTGCAAATTTGTGTTGACTGTTAATTCCAGTTGTTGGCTTATAACTCTTCTCTCACTTACATGTTGCTAAGTCTGAAAGTGGAGTAATAATCAAATGCTACAGTAGGTGATCATGGAGAGTTTGCCATGAATTTTGCTATTTTGTGAAGAGAAAGGCATAGGTACTGATTTTAAATAATCCTTTGTTGATTCATCTGCAGTGATATCACAACAAATATGCAATGTCCATCCAGATATTTGATAGAAGACAGTAAGAATTGGAGAAAGCACTGTGTATATTTATGTTAGAGGTGTGTCTCATAGGGTGTTGTACTATTAGATATACACAAGATTGCACACTGTGAAGATGCTGTAATATTTTCATTATTTTTATTTGTTTCAGAGGTTCTTAGGAGAAAATCTGCCATTTTTGTATGGTCTGGTTGGATGTAATGGTGTCTGAATGTTGTCTGCCAAACTCAACGTGATCCATCACTGCTTGATTATTGTCACCCTCTCACTGATTTAACCAATGTATATTAAAGATATTGAATAATATCCATATATGCTTATGTTGTCTGTATAACCTTTGCTGTCTTTACAAGTGGTTATGACCAGAGTAAAGTGTTATTTGTTCATGTACTCAAATTAAGGACAAGTAATGTTTGATTCTAAGAAAATAGGCTTTTGTTTGTAGATATGATAGAACAGACCAACTTCCAGTGTTGCCATGGACTAAAATGGGAGAGACATAAACCTGCCATAATTTGTGAATGAGATCAACTGTCACATCAACCAAGACACACCATGTTCAACGGAAGTCTCCTGTGGCTATATAAGGATGTGTTAATTTTTAAAAATATAATTATAGTCGTAGAGGTTTTAATTATTGTGCATGTAATTATTGCATAAAGATACAAGTGACTGCTAACTGTGATGAGTCTTCATCCAGTGCTATGAGTGCAAACATAGGATGAAAACAGGAAATTATAAGTACACATCGATGAACAAATTGACTTGTCATTCTCTATGTATGCCTTTGTATGTCCAAGCAGTTAACATGGTCTCTTTGGTTTAAAAAAAATCCATTTAAATTTGACCAACGAACAGTGATTTGGTTTCCTAGAGCCGAAGACTGTCAACCAACCAACATTCATCAAAGAATGCTAGGTGGAAAATTATTTTTGAAGACAACGACGAAGGATTGGGTAAAAGTAATAGCCAAACTGTGATAGAGTATTATTTGCTGTGCAACTAGATTTCCAGCATAATGAAAATGTTTTGTGTCACCGTTTTATTTGTGCCAATGGCCAGACACATCCATCTTCTGCAGTGTTGTTAAGGATTCAGAAAGAATATTTGGGAAAGGACAATGATTATTTTCTTCATCAATGTGTGTTCTCTACATTATCGAAAAATGTACAAAATTCAAAACAGATAAAATGTGTTTTATCAACTATTCTAAAGCATTTGATTGCCTACATCAGCAAATATGAGAGAAATGGGCTTCCAAGAACATCTAACATTTCTTATTCAATCACTCTACTGTAATCAACAAGCAGCTGTGAGAGTTGGTGATATCTCAGAATGGTTTTCGGTAGATAGTGGGGTAAGACACAGATCCATCTTATCACCATACTTATATAATATATATATGTGGAAAACATCACAAGGAAATCAAGGAACACAAAAGATTCCATCTCCTAAATATAGATATAGGAGAATATGAAATACCAGAGACATGATATAGTACTTCTAACTACACACAGAAGGGATGATCATTAAAATAAAACCATTTCAACATGCAGAAAACCAAGATAACATAAAACCAAAGTAACACTAAGAATTAAAATAGATAACATGGAATTGGAATACGCTGACACGTAATAGAAATTAGCGATATCGAAATTAAAAGAAATAAATACAGTATATGTAAACTGTAGTTAATGTAGAGGTGTTAAAAGAGTTAAATGAGAAACAGACCTTAATCAACAATATAAGAAAAGGGCAATCTTCTTTTTTTGGCCAGTTCATGAGACAGGCAGGTTTAGAGAACATAATCACAACAGGCAAGATTGAAGGCACCAGAGACTGAGGGCGACAACGTGAGAAAATATTAGACAGTTTGACAACCTGGCACGGCAAAGAAACGACTGATACATAATACTGTGGATGGAGAGCCATGACCGCCTACGCCACCCGGCATGGCACCTGATGATGATGATATGGAAACTGTTATAGAGAAAAAAATTATACTTCTTAGATCATACATTTGTTCAGTTGCAACTTACAAGGACACTTGGACAATAAATAGAACGGCAAAAATAATATTGGTTTTTGAACATAAGTGTTATATAGCAATATTAAGAATTTCCTGGGCAGAAAATATAAGAAATAGTGAGATTTTGAATATGCTGAATATGATCTTACATAGAAAACAAACATTTTGGACATAAACAAACACATTGATATGGAAAAATGCTTATGTAGATGATGACTTCATGAAGATAACATTGGAGGATGCATGCAGATTGGCACAGGACAGTCAGGTTCAGGACATCAGTTGCAAAGACGTTCTGGAAAGAATGTCACATGAGTCATTGAAAGAGCACAGGAATACTAAAATGATAATTTATAGAGAAAAGTACTTTCCCACCACCATAGTCACCCAATGAAGGAAAGATTCCAGAATCTGTCACAAGGACGACTTAAAAGAAGTAATATACACTAGACCAACTGGTGCATAAAGTGGTACACTGTTTGGTCTGATTGATAATGTTAATGGATCTTTCAGAGGTAACCAGTACACGCATTTCCCAGTTCCATGGGAGCAATATCAAAATCTCTTATCAGAACCGCCATAAACAACTACGTAATAGAAATGAATACTCTCCAAAAGAAAACAATATGCAACCTGATTGAAGATATATACCCCAGAGAAGCATGGATACAAGTATATACTGATGGATCAGTAACAAGCAGTGGAGAATGGAAGAGAATGCCTGTAATTTTTTTCATTTATAGGTCTTCATGGCACCTGTGATACGGGGAAGTGCTTGATTTTGTACCTTGTTCAGAGCTTGTAGATGGGAGTTGATTGCTAAGTCCATGCTGTTGATCCATATTCTAGTACTGGTCTAATTGCACCTGTATATACCTTCTTTAAGGTTGCAATATTGTCCCCCCAGTATGTTCCTGCCAATTTCCTCAGGAAGGAAAGTTTCTTTTTTGCCTTTGCTTCTATTTTCTTAATTTTCCCAAGTTTCATCTCTCCTGCTTTGTCCTTATTTAAGTGCTGAAGACTTTTTAGCATTGATCCTTACCATCCATTTATCTTCCAATACAAATGAACATATTCTGCAATACATAAATATAAATAACCAAATGGCCAGAGGGTGTCCGACAAAGTGGATGGTGCCGCAGTAACCTAATGAGAAATAGTAATGCAAAATGATGTAAAAAGGTTACTAAAACACTTACCTAGCCTATTAATAAAAAATATATTTTTAAGAAAAAAAAACATACAATAAAACTAAACAGGACAATTCTCAACGTATCGGCTCAAATTGAACCTTTTTCAGTGTTTTAGTAACCTTTTTACATCATTTTGCATTAATATTCTGCAATACACTGGCCCACAGATGGATATCCACATACAGCTGTATAGGTGCACTGATGAGCTTTCAAATACACCAGCCTTTATTGAGACAACCGGACTTGTATATTACATTACACATACCAATGTGAACGTCCATAATCCTTACTGAGTTTTCTGTTGTGTGTTTTAATTATTGTCTAGATAAAGGCCTTTTTGTTGAAATGAAGGTTGTTGAGTTATGTATCTTTAGTGATTAGCAAAACTTCATTACCCTATTTCTGGATTTGAAATATCTAAGTCACATCTACCATGTCATCCAAAAGACAAGCACACATGTCTACACACGACCTTTACGTGATAAGTTCTTTGTGTGCATTTTTCCACTTTCTCAATTTTGATTGTACGCAACTAATACTTAACACACAAGCTAATGACACCTCCAAATCATATCAGCATCCATTTATCTCCATATCTGAAATTAATAACAATAAATAAAAACGTTCTTCAAAAAAGCAAATGTGTAGAAAAATAAGAAGTCCTAAAAAAAATGGACAGTTTCAGAGGGAATATGTGTTATTTTTTAACTGGGCTGCTACAAGTTAATCAACACATCCATTAAAAAAATTACATTTTCTTAACAAAATTGGGAAGCCAACACACCTTAATTACCAATTTGCACAAGCCATTTACCATTCTATCGCCCCATGGGATAGGTAACAAATTATTTATTCGATCCACAGAGTTGCGAACTTTCTCCTCTGTTCCAGATGGTGGTAGGTGCATGCCTTTATAAAGAGTTAGTGATACAGGTTCTAGGTAACATAGAAGGGTCATCATCATGTAGCATATCCTGAATTGGATGCAGCAGTCATAATAGCCTTTTGAAACTTCTGTTATCTTGAGCCAGTATTTCTGCTTGTTACTGTCATGTTCAAGTAATCTTTGATGTATTGCGTACATCTTCTTGTTTCTCTGGCATCATCACCCTGCATTATGGTCTTCTCTAGGCTGTCATGGCATTTGATATGGCCAAACTGAAAAGTTGTTTTCTGAAAAGGACTATGCTGTTTATCCAGTTTTATTTTACATTTATTTCTCTCAGGATGCATCCTGAGAGAAATTATCTTTTTGGTCTATGGTATTTTGTGGATTTTCCCGTAACATTTTGTTTCAAATGCTATTTTATTTTGAGTGATCGTACAGGATTCACACCCATATATTACCACTGGGGATATACACGTTCTTAGAATGTTGGCTATATGTATTTCATTTGTATCAGCTTCTTTGATGCAATGGCAAAACTCCTGACTTCATAGCAATCACTGTTACTGTTGATAAGAGAACCAAGGTATTCAAAACTGGTGAATAATTCACTGTTCTTCTTCTGCGTTCGTTCTCAAACTCCTGCAGATCAGCAGGATGTAGTCCAGAGAGCAGAATGCGCTGTGTCAGTTTACAGCACTGCTGCGATATCTGCGCCTTTCGGCCTGACACGTCCGACTTCAACATGTCTTTGGGTCACTGACCCAAGGTAAACAGTGACGGAAGGTAAACAGTGTTGCTATTCTTTGCTCCCTTTTCAGGCCCCGACAACACACGGGCGTAATTCACTGTTGATACTGAGAACTTGAGTGGTTTTATCGCTTCTCATAATCTTGGACTTGTTTCAATTTGCAGCAGAAGATGGAAGTGTCAGGTCATTGGTGCAAATAAAACGGTTATACAGTGCATTTCCATTCTCTGGACTACATCCTGCTGGAAATCTAATAGGACTATGGTCTTGCTACAAGAGAGATCCAGTGGGAGTTTCAGAATGAATGCTGAAGTTTCCATTCAGAACTAGGTTTTGTTTTTCACATTGTTCTTTAATAGAGTTTATGAGGTGTTCAAGACCTGCGTGCCAATAATATAATAGCCATATTTAGTTCTGGTATCTCTATGTATCATATCTTATATTACCCATGTTCTCTGCATAAATATTGAAGTGCAATGTTGATATGTTTTCTATAGCTTCTGTTCTGTGTAACTGCAAACCATACACATGATTCACAACAAAATACAACTCAAAATAAGCTGTTTAAAAAACATTTATTGTTTAAATCAAATTTAAAAAAAAAATTATTTCAAAATAGTCACACTCATCTCAGGAAACACACGCAGAATCACCACCAAGTAATGAAATGAAGACGGCAATGGTATTAAATAAATATAGGCATTAATCTTTGCTAAATTAAGGAATATTAACCGTTTCTGACAAAATCAGATTGCATTTTTAAATTTTTCAACTTAATATGCGGTGATGTGTGATCCATTCCACTACTAAAACAAAATTATTTTGAAAGCCTGACTGAATAAAGCAGCACATGGGAGGGCTAATATTAAATTAATGGCAGTATGTGATAATAAACAGCTGATGTTATCTAAGACAACATACAAGAACTACACACAGCGCTCACAATTGTGAGCGCTGGTTTTTGCCCTCTGTACCATATGAACGTGGATAGACTGAAGGATGTAACTGTTGCACATTTTTTTTTCAACATCAAAGCCAATAATGCTCAAGATGTGATAAGATTATTTGGATACATTGAATGCTGTTTTATACCTACAATTCTATCATTATGAAATGTTGAGGCAATCTTCAAGAATAAATTCCAGCTAAATACGAAAAGTAATTAAACAATTTTGACTTGCACGACACAAGAGATAAACATTAAAAAGCTCGATCGCTTGGTGCCCTGATGTCATCTATTTTGAGAATCATGCGAACCAGTTGTGATGCAAGCAGAATTTGTTGTTTCTTGGCTGTCAGTGTCTCAATCACATGTTGAACTTTCATATCTGGAATCAAATACAGATCTTAGTGTTAAAAGTGTATGTGTGTGTGTGTGTGTATATATATATATATATATATATATATATATATATATATATATATATATATATATATATACACATACATTGGAATACCTTTATAACAAGTTTATGTGTGTGTGGTGAAATCCCTTTATAACAAAATTTCCTATTTAACACTTTCATAAATCCCAATTAGCTTATTCCTTCAACATTCATTCTTAAACTCCTGCTGGATCTCTCGTCGCAGGACAATAATTATAAATTTCCAGCAGTATCTAGTCCAAAGAATGGGAATGCAGTGTCGCCGTAATATTTGTGCCAATGGCCAGACACATCCTTCTTAAGTGGCAGTATATAGCTAATTTGGTTTATTACATAATATAATAACATAATAATTAATATAAGAATAAATTTCTGTAATGGAAATTTTTTTTTAAATAGTTATCAGTAAATTTTAACCACTATGAATTTCACTATGAACCACTATAAATATTAACCAGCTATGAATTTCTACTTCTGTGTTTGTTCTTAAACTCCTGCAGATTAGCAGGATGTAGTTCGGAGAACAGAATGCGTCGTGTCATGGTTTACAGCATTGCTGCTATATCTGCGCCTTTCGGCCTAACACATCCGTTCGTATGGGATATGACAAACCCTATATGGGATTGCCAACTCCATCGCCTTAGTCGCCTCGTACGACATGCATGGAAGGTAAACAGTGTTGCTATTCTTTGCTTCCCTTTTGGGCCCCGACAACACACTAAATTTGGGCGATCTCTGAATTTGAGTGCAGTGAAAGCTATTCATATCACACAGCAGTATCTGGATGGTGTGAAAACATAGCACAATCATGTGTCTCAATAAGAAGTTTGCTAGTATTAACACCTTTGCTACCACACCCTTTTTCAAAATTCTCCCGTGCGCGACATTTCAGTGTGGGTATGAGTTTTATCGAGGACTTGAATAAAAATAATTTAAACACTACTGGTGCTACATCAATTTATCACGGATGCAGCCATATTGCAGTGAGCATTTAATAAATCATCACCAACATGTTAGTCTTTCCAGAACCATGGTCTTGAAACTGACCACCTGAATAAGCTCAGATAAACACGGTCTACAGCAGAAACTTGAGGTTGTTAACCATAGTAGTACATTGCAGGAATCCATAATATGACTCAAGACAGGAGAAAAGAGATATTCTGAATGAATGCAAGGTCAATAAAGGTAAAACATAGTACCGATAACAATATGTAGAAAATCCACATTATAAAGTGTAATGCTAAATAAAAGTCATCAAACAACCATTCACACAATTAACTAGATACTTACCATTTGTTCCCTTGCTAAGACAGTCTATACCTAGGAAGGGGTTGTTTTCCTTGACTTGTCTAGACTTGACTTCTGCCAAGGTATGAATGGGAGACAAACCACTGTTCTCTGCTAGAGCTAATGGAACACTCTCTAATGCCTCAGCAAATGATCGAACAGCATACTGTTCCAATGTAGCAATCTGTGGCATAAGAAATCAATATTTTATAAATTGTTCAAATGTAATATTAGCTGACGGGTGATTGATGAAGATGCCTATACATGTGAGCATATAGCTTTTGACAGTCCATAGCTTTTCTGACAAAAGCAAGTCTTCCGTTGAGTAAAGGAGGTGATAAGGTTTCATAAGGACTAATAAGGTTTGTCTCAAATACATGGCTGTGTATGTGTTCATGGATGCACATTTAGCACCATTCAGAAAGGAGGCATTCCAGTGAATGCAGTACCTCAAGATCATCACATACTGCCATGGACATAGCATATACTTCTGGAACAACCATCTCTTATTGAATAATTATTGACATATAAGAATTCTTATTTCAGATCTGTTGACCCATCTGCAGTGATGATACATCTTGAATTCCCTGCCACCTAGAAGTCTGTAATAAAAGGACTACGGTGCAACGTTTGCTATCCTGCCTTTCTTAGTCATCCATGGGGATTATTTAATCGAAGACAAACAATTTAGCAAGACATCTAATGACTGTTTTCACAGGTGACAGCCTACACTCATGAACTCCTGGTTAATGTTACTAATTTGTCATCCTCAGTTATTCAAGGGCAGGTTTGATCTATCTATTCTATATTAACTCATATGTGACTCAGAAACATGGACACTAAATAAACAATTAGAAGATAGAATTGATGCCTTTGAGATGTGGGTATATAGAAGAATAGGTAGAACATCATGGAAAGATAAGAAAACGAATAGAGGTGCTAAAAATATGTAATATGAAGAAAGAACTACTAAGAGAAATAAAGATCAGGCAAATAAATACCAAAAACACTTACCTTGCCTATGAATAAAAATATATAAAATAAAACTAAACAGGACAATTCTCCACGTATCGGCTCAAATGGAACCTTTTTCAAGAGACAAACAGTAAACACCACAAAAATAAACAAAATAGATCACTTAGATTTCATAAAGCCATGTCTCCATGACGCAGGTATAGAAAAGCATCTAGTAAAAGAGAAAATGCGTGCATTCATTATAAACAAACTGGAAAGTGGGGAAATTAGAGGCAATATAGATGGGGTGTTTATAATGAATGCAAGAATAATATAAGAAAAAGACCCCTTTTGTCACTTTATCAGACAGGCAGGTTTTAAGAACAGTCGCAACAGGCAGGTTTTAAGAACATAGTCAAAACAGGCAAGACGACTGAAGGGAAAAGAGACGGGGACAACGTGAGAAAATATTAGTTTGACAACCTAGCAAGGCATGGAAACAGCAACGATCCTGATAACAATACTGTGGACAGAGATTTATGGTCACCTAAGCCGACCAGAATGGCATATGATGATTGATGAGAAATGATGAGGTAATGTGGTGGTGGGTTTGGGGAAGGAAGGATACAAGAATCATCATTGGAAAACGCATGGAATGAATGTGAAACCAAATATAGACAAACATATATACAACCACACCTAAACATACATAGAAATGTATACACACACCCAGAGTTAAGAAATAAATATATAACAAAATGGACACAGATGTGTGATGGGTACCCACACAAAATCCACAGGCATGTAAATGTATCCACACATAGGAAAGGGCTCACACCAGAATAGGCATACATATTGACACGGAATGGAGATACGTGCATTAACATAAACAAGCGCTCACAAAAACAATAACATGAAGCGCTCACAAAAACAATAACATTCGCACACATATACATATATTGATGTAAATATAAACGTTCGTTCACATAAAGATAATGCTATAACAACTGCATATGTATACATACACCAAATGTGTGGCCCAAAGTAATTGTGTGGATACATAGCACAATGAAAAACAAAATGCATATACAAATAACTATACATGTGTGGGCACCCATCAAAGAGACAACTGCAATAACAACTAGGAAATCAAAGTCTAAATATGTAAATGATTGAACAATAACAATATGGCATTCTAATGTACAATTGATGGACTAGAGCACAAAATAATCACATGTTGACATACACAAACGAAAGAAGACAAAGGAAATATATAGAAGTACGACAAATACAAAAATAATTACAAAGTGTACAAAGACAAATAATTACAAGAATCAGTGCAATACGGGAGTAGAGGGTATAAAGAAAAGGTGGGTAACAAAATGGTGATTAATGTTCATTCTGAGTGGTTGTAAGACTCCCATATGGCAAATGAGATATTCCAAGGACTGAAGTTGCCGGTCACCGGTATAACAACGTAACAAACCGGTTACAGAGACATCAGAACTACCATGATGTGGCGAGCTGTTAAAATGATTAGCCACTGGGAAGTCACGATGATTCGTGATATCTCTCAAATGTTCGGCGAATCTATCAGCTAAACGTCTACCAGTCTCACCAATATACTTCATATCACAACGCTTACATATGATAGAGTATATTAAATTACGGGACAAACATGAAAAAGAATCCTGAATATCAAAGTGTGATTTAGAAAACTAACATGGGAGTGAGAATAACAAAAGGGCAAGTCAAACAATTTCGATGACAAGGGACAGTTCCTAGTTGTCCTGCAGAAGTGCGCAGACGAGAATGAACTAAGAGATCACGAAGGTTTCTGTCCCTCCGAAAAGCGACTAGCGGAAGAGAGTGAAATGCAGGACTGGAGATGGGATCTAACTGGAGGATAGAGAAATGTCGTAATAGGATATGTAACTTTAAATGGTAACATTAAAAGGAAGCGAGCAAGAGGTAGGCAGAGATACAAGTGGGAGAGTTAACATCACACGATAGACAGGTTAGAGCAGGGGTCGGCAACCTATGGCATGCGTGCCACGTCAAGCAATTTCAAACGGCACGTTTCCTGTATAAAGTTGTACAAAATAAGAAGATTGACTTCGACTTGTATAGAATGATATGTGATGATGGCACTCTGAATAATTTGAAACCTTAAGTTGGCACACAGTTAGCAAAATGTTGCAGACCCCTGGGTTAGAGTATAGCAGAGTGCACCACCAAGACAAGAGACGGGATGTTTGGAGATCTGTTGCGACCAACCTTCGTTGCAGAGACGGCACTTGATGAATTATTATCTATCATCACATGAACTGGTTAATGTGTTACTATTGTCATCCTCAGTTATTCAAGGGCAGGTTTGTCATAGCTTATTATAATTATTAATAGGTATATATCACATTATTCGTGTATTATTATGCAATTACTGTCTACTACTATCATTCATCATATCTCACCTTGTCTGCAGCTTCTTGCACTGCTAATGAAGCTGCTATCTCTGGAGCACCTCCTCCATAAACAATTCTGTTATCTCTCACAATGTTGCGGATGACACAGAGAGCATCATGTAAGCTACGCTTGGCTTCTTCTACAATCTGAAAAAATAGAGAAATGATCCACCTGCAGTATAATTCATAGAGGATCACACTATCTATAGAGAAATACTAAACAGCAACTCTCATTTTGACTTCATGTAAAGAATAGGTCATTAAAAACATCTTCCCAGTGTCCTACAAATCACTGTGTTGATAATTTAATCCCCTTGTAGCTAATACATCCTATGTCAACATCTTGGAGGACCTTTTTCAGATTTCATCTTGTAGGGTTTGATGAATTTTTTTATTTGTGCTTTTATTTTATTTGTGTAGTGGGGTAAATTAACGACCCTCTGACCAAGTAGAGAACAGAATGCGTCATAATATAGTTTACATATTTATATTTGCATCTTTCAGCCAGAGGATGTTTTATGGGAGATGATATAGTCAATGAGATGCTTAACATTTTCAGTCACCTCATTACATAATGGCAGGATAACATGTTGCTATTAATTTCTCTCATTCTGGTCTCATGCTAATCACATATTCTGAAATAATTATAGAAGACATACCATTTTGTTGCCACCTCGAATAAATATAGTGACAGCCCTTGAGTTGTGACAATCTTCAATGACCAACATACGTTCCTTGGTGGTACCAAATGATAGCTCTCTGACAATTCCAGCTTTGCCCAGTTTCTCAGGTGTTAGCTCCTCAAACCGGGGCACAATTCTGCCTCCAGTTGCAATAGCAATTAACTGGAAATATATTTAGAGTGCAAGAGTAAGATTTAAAAATAATAAACAAAATTGTAAAATGAACACTGACTATCAGTAATAATGTCTTTGCATGAACAAACTACCACTAAATTGTATATGTTCTGTGCCAAATCATTACAAGAGACATGATGAAATCAATCAAACATGAAGAACTAGCAAGGGAGGACACTAATTAATGTAATGTACATTTATACAGATAAAATTACCAGCAAGCTTATACAAGAAAAGCCTACTAAAACACAATTCATCTGCTGAGATATAATATAGCATGGTGTCTGATCCGATAGGTCAAGGAAGCGGACCATCGGAAATTCCTCATGCTAGGTTAGTTATTTTGTCAATATATGCATCAATACATGAACAGTAAACAATTCAGCAAACACTAAATATTTATTTGTATATATATATATATATATATTTGTACAGATATAATTACCAGCAAGCTTATAAAGCCTACTAAAACACACAATACATCTGCTGAGATATAATATTGCATGGTGTCTGATCCAATAGGTCATGGAAGCGGACCATCGGAAATTCCTCATGCTAGGTTAGTTATTTTGTCAATGGTACATATGCATCAATACATGAACAGTAAACAATTCAGCAAACACTAAATATTGAATTTGTGTATGTATATATATATATATATATATTTGTACAGATATAATTACCAGCAAGCTTATAAAGCCTACTAAAACACACAATACATCTGCTGAGATATAATATAGCATGGTGTCTGATCCGATAGGTCATGGAAGCGGACCCTCAGAAATTCCTCATGCTTGGTTAGTTATATTGTCAATGGTGCATATGCATCAATATATAAAAAAAGTAAAGTAACCCGTAGTATTTATTAATACTTTAGCGGTGTGAGATGTTAGCAATCTCACATTTTAGTGGCTCTGCAAATGAGGGCGGTAGTCATTTCCTCTACCCCAAAGTCTTTACTTCCCAGATTAATCCGGTACTCATTTATGTCAGTCGACCGGGAACTTTTTTCGATCTGAAAAACATTTTCGCCTCAACTGGGGAATGAACCCAGCACCATTCATATGCGATGTCAGTGGCTTACGCTGCTTCCTATCAATACATACAATAAACTGATACCAATGTTAACAAGTACACACTAAAAATTGAATGTGAGTGTGTATATATGTATGTACATATATAATTACTAGCAAGCTTATAAAGCTTACTTAAACACAATACATCTGCTGAGATATAATATAGCATGGTGTCTGATCCGATGGGTCATGGAAGCGGACCATCAGAAATTCCTCATGCTAGGTTAGTTATATTGTCAATTGTGCATATACATCAATCACTACATACAAACTTTAATAACTCCAGTTAATATTAAATGCTTATATTTTACTCATTTAAAAACTAATTGAGATAAATTTGTAACATTAGCTATTTTATTATTGTTATATTATGGATAATACAATGTCATATGACTCGTACTGGTCAAGGATAAAAATGTTTCATGGGAAGATTGCATAAACAAAAAATTTCTACATGTTTAGATGGACGAGACAGGCATGAAATTATTAATGTGATGTACAGACTAATTGTTGGTAGTTCATGAGTGCATCACTTGATCATCACATCTGCTGAATTAAAATTGGGCACTTTCTGTCTGATCTGACAGACCAAAGATAACCGTCAGGTATTCTTCATGCCATAAACATAAATTGTTCCTTTTTTGTCATATTCTTGCGTCATATCAACATGACGAAGAATTAACCAACCCATCCCCCACTTCTGTCTTCTTTGCTGAATCGTCTAATTTAATCTGGTTGAATTAATAATATGAAGATTTAAGGAATTACTGGGGAAAAATAAGATAGTAAACTAGATTAGATTTCAATTCAGCTGTGTGACACCATTTCAAATTATGTCAAAACATTTTCAGAAATCAGCCAAGACCTGTTTGCTCTCTAGTCACTATGAATAAGGATAGATAACTCAAGACACAGATAAAGGTTCACCCTAGTTAATAGTTGTCCTCAAATTTACATGCACATGAAATGTTTCTGAATCAGTCCTGGATTTAAGGAATGTTGGTCAAATTCAGGATACCCGACTAAAAATATAATTCATAATACATATTTGTGCAGATAAAATTACCAGCAAGCTTTCAGAAGGCAAGCTTACTAAACAAAACAATACATCTGCTGAGATATAATATTGCATGGTGTCTGATCCGACAGGTCATGGAAGGGACCCTCAGAAATTCCTCATGCTAGCTAGATTAAATACATATTGTGATACACCTCAATAGATAAAACTATGACATCTTGAGTCAATAGTACACTTTTCACACATTTACACATTTTTTTTAAGTATCACAATTTATTATTTTATATGTTAAGTGTACGAACACATTAAAAAAAATGATGGCAGTTCAAAGATCACAAATATATTATCACAAAACTGAACCAAACCTCAATTTCTGGTCCACCAACCCATCTCACAGCTGGCAACTCTTTCTGCAGCAAGAGGTGGTTGGCTTCATCATCAAATCCCCACTGGCATATCACCAAGTTGGCACCCGTGTCCTTGACCTGCATAACAAATTGAGGCCCATTAACTATTACTTATCAGCCTAAATTTAATGTCAGATAAGAAAGTTGACCATTTTACCAATTGCATAACGAGCTGAATGGCTTACAATGGAGTAAAACCATGCAGCAGAAAATATGAAACAATGAAATCAAACAAAAGTCCAATGAGCAGAAAGGACAAACCACATCTCAAAAATAAACAAAGCAATACTCCAATCAGCACAGAACGCAATCCCAAGAGAATACAAGCCTTATTGGAGTGAAACTAGGAAAATTGCATAACGAGCTGAATGATGCAAGATATACATGGAGTAAAACCCTACAGTAGAAAACAAAGAAACAATTAAATCAAATACACATTCAAAGAGCAGAAAAGAACTATAAGGAAGAAAGCACAACAACACTCTCTTATACACATATCAAAGAATTATTTAAAAACTGATAAATCAAAATCCAGAGCCATGCATGAAGACACCCTTTAACATCACAGAACTAGATAGATGGGGCCATAGGAAAAAAAAAAAATAATAGGTCACAGGAAAGGGTGGCATAACCAATGGTATGATCAGGAAACTAGGGCCAATCAGCAGAAACAAGCTCCTTACCAATTCAACCAATCATGGAGAACTGGTAAAATTCCAGACTTATGGCATGAAGCTGTCATTATCCCAATCGGTTAAAAAGAAAAAACCAGCTAGTCAAAAAACCTGCCAGCAGCCTCTGTTGCGTAGGAAAAGCAATAACTAGAGGAAATCAAAAAGCTCACAAATACAGTTGGATTGTAGGAAAAATTGAAGCACAGAAAAAGTTAAAATAACTTGCACAGGAAATTGAAAATGCTTTACAAAAGAAGGAAAGTGCTGGAAACTTTTATGGACTTGAGCAAGGCCTTCGATAGGGTATGGAAACCTCTTCAATCTTTTCCAAAACAAAATTGAAGGCAGGATGTTCAGCTGGATAAAATATTACCTCTGCGACCGCACTGTAAAAGTTGATGGTAAGCAAACGTCTTACTCTCCAACAAGGAGGAGTGATCTCCCCTACCCTCTTCCTAGTATTCATCAATGATATGGGACTGTCACATCATATTTCACTCCATGCAGATGACTTTGCTGCCTGGAGTGTGGCATGCAACATCCACCACAAAAAAAAAACAATACAGACCACAATTGACACTAAGTGAATGGGTATCTGACTGAGGATCTATCAACAGACCATAATATTTCGCCTAGAACATGCCATTGTAGACTTGAGTCCCATTTACCAATTGAGGATCTCATACACAGATGAATTTCCATGTGGATCCGGAACCCAGATTCCTGAACGCATACTTCAGGATTGCCCAACATACACAAAGAGAAGAGACAGCAGACCTGGCCAGAGGATAAAGACGAGCCAAAAGTTATGGGGGTAGCTGCTCTGACCTAGAGAAGACAGTGGAACTCCTTGATGACAGATCTAACAATTTAAAATGAGAGTAAATGCTGAAAGCATAAGAAGAATCAATTACCATCAAAAGATACAAACAATCAATTCAACAAAAAAGTTACAAACATTAACACATGCCAATTATCAGATTTAATTGGACATGAAGAATGTCCTGAAAATGAAGCAAACTGGTACAGAAAAAAATCATTTTGAACATGCAACATCATAAGTCACGGCAAATTGCCTGATATGCATACAGCTGTATCCTGACATGGCAGCAAACACATAGTGAGACATTCAATACATACGACTATATACATCTATATTTGTACAGATGAAATTCTTATCTGATTTTCAAGGACAAAAAAACCTGATAAATAAATCACATCTGCTGAGTTATACTGTGGCATGGTATCTGATCTGAGAAGCCATTGAAGAGACCTTCAGAAATTCCTCATGCTCAAACTGACATAAAATATTATAGGACATAAAACGCTAATTACATAAAACTATTTTCTCCTATCGTTCACTGCTGTGCAAAGACAATGGAGCCATGAGCTGCATGAGCAGGCGCACTGTCCTGTATCAGACAGACACCTCTGGACAGCATCCAGCGTTTTTTGCACTTAATTTCTTGAAAAGGCTTGGTAGTACATCGAGTTGATAGTATGACCATGAGGAAGATTGAGAACCGCCAGAATTGAGAGCGACTAATTCTTACTGCCTACGTGCAAATATACTCGCCAACCAGAGAATGGGAAATGTCTGTGAATAAAGTTGCCGCACACGTACTAAAGGTTAAAATGATACACAGCAATCCCTCCTGTGTTTACAATTTCTTAGTAAACTGCAAAACATTTTGACCACGCCTCATACTGCTGTATTTGAAAGCTATCTGAGTAGCTGGAGCAGAAGATTCCAGCTGGTGAACATGTGGACTCATTTACATTTTTTCCACGGTTGTAGAAAGGCGGTTGTGTCTGACCATTGGCACAAATAAAATGACGACACAGCGCATTTCCATTCTCTAGACTACATCCAACTGGAAATCTTTACAGCCATTGTGCTGTTACAAGAGAAATCCAGCGGGAGTTTTAGAATGAACACTGAAGATTTCCTTTTCCTGGATATTTTATGTACACTACAACACTTCCGTTATATTATAATTGAAACTCCTGCATAAACTTTCAAGCAGCAACTAAAAAAGTTCACACAGCTGTACAAATTACTATAAAGTTTTTCTGCACTGGTATACGGGTGATTGCCAGCTGTAACCTGTCAAATGGATTGGCTGATAGCAGCATTCTGCTATCAATTTCTAATTAGACTGTAGATGTGAAATTTGTTATGAGGGTCATCATTTGGTAGATTTAGTCTTCATTAGCTTGCTTCATCGACCCTATGTCCTGATCCTCAAGTTTTACATTACAGTATCACAGTGATAATATATAAAATATAGATGAAGATTATAAATAATTGTACTACCTAATGTAAACAATCCAAATGTTAAGTAAATGAGATTTCAGTGATCCACAATGATAATGGACAAGACATAACACAGCATCGGAACATGTTCTTAGCTGATGTAGATTAAACCCCCTCATAATCACAAGTTCAAGAATACATACATAATTCTATGTGACTATCTTCCTGTACAAACTATTGTCCTCACTGCCGTTCTTTAAGTCTCTAGAGACTACATTCTGGGTTAGGGAATAACCCTGCCACCTGAATTAATTAAATGGACTATCTGTCTAAAGTAATGAGGTAAGGCCCATAATTGCAAATGGTGAAAAATTTTCTAGTGCATGCCCATATTTGAGTAAATGTAATTGTGACATTGTCCAATCTAATTAACGATAGAAAATTTACCGTTTGAACCATGCTCTCAAACTTCTCCCTTTCATAATCCCTCAACTTGTGGTAGTCCTCTACGCTAGTTACATCCAACTTGTGCTTTGTTTTTGGCTTTGGTGGCTCAAATGGACAGGTGAGGATGGCAATACGAGCATCCTTCACAAACTAAAAATAAATCCATTATACATTTACCAAACATAACTTAAAAACAATAGCTATTCTTACAATTTGCATAGGGGAATAACATTCACGCGTGACAAATGTTTTATTTTCTGGTTTGGATTTAGCAAAATCCTATTCCTGTGTCATCTTAACCCACTAACCACCAACATGACCCGCAATAAATACTAGTTATTGCACCTTTGTGAGACTTTTTGATACAGGTCTATATGTCTAACATGTGCACCGGTATGTTTTCACTGTATCTATTTTGAATTTATCCAGTTATCTCTGTAAAGAGGTCAACATTTATATTACATAATGTTCGACAGTGCCCTATGATATATTGTAATACTTTCTTCCGCGTCAGTTCTCAAACTCAGATCAGCAGGATTTATTGTGCCATGGCTTACAGCTTAGTATTTGAGCCTTTTGACCAGACATATTTCTTCAGCATCACTGACCATATGATGGGACAGCCAACTTCACACACCCCCACCATATCTTGCCATTCATGGACCTTTCAATACACAGGTGTTGAAACACTATTTCTTTGGTACAAAACTGCAGCATAATAGATCTGCTCATTCATGATGTTTACTGGTCTCTATTCAAGATACCAATTTCACATCATACAGATTATTCTACTGGCATTTGTCTTGATTAGATTTATGAGCATTTTAATAAACTATTAATTTTCCTTTGACAAAATTTCACAGAAATGACTAAAATCTAATTTTCAAATAGTACAATCAAATTCCATTAATAACTTGTTAGATGAAATACATTTGTAATAATATAAATTTGTTGTACAGTACAATAGAGAATAAATAACATGGGGATTATGGAAAAAAGGTTAAATAGGGAAATGTGTTATAAAAGGATATGTTAAAGAGGTATTCTTTGTCATTAAAATAAAAAACTTTTACATAAATAAAACTTTAAAATTTAAAAAATATTACTTCTCTTAGTACCTGTATCCATAGTTAATACAAGTTCTTAATCACCAACTGCATATTTGTACAACAATGAAGACAGGTGTACCTTAGGCATCTGAGGATGGCTCATGTCTTTATCCACAATGACTCCCTTTACCAACATTGTGTCCTCCAGTTTGCCTCCTACTTTGCCTTCCACTTTGATCAACTCAAAATCAACATCTCTGCGGTCAAAGTCAGCCACTGACATAATAGCATTGACTGCAATCTCAGCCATTTGGCGGTGGCATCGGTTCACACTGGTAACAGGAATAAAACAAATCTCCTATAGAATAAGAAATTAAACTTAGCCAAATGCTGACAGAATGAGTTGGAAAAAAGCTTTAAAAAATGATTTCAACAATGTAAACAATCCACTAAAGAAATATGTACAGAATCAACACACTGTTCTCTGGGCTACATCCTGCTAATCTGCAGAAGTTTGAGAATGAATGCAGAAGAGAGTGCATATAGTCAGTTGCGATACTAGAAGAAATGTATACTTATGGACAAATGTGCAGATGGTTTCAAGAGTCTATGAGGTTGTTATAGGCCCATAGACAGAGGTTCGCATCCACTTGTGTATAATATAGCATGTTCTTTAAGCTGGAGGTCATATAAGTGATGACTCCAGATATGCTGACATGCATTACAACAAAACTGTATGACATATTTCTCACTAAACTATTCATGTAAGCAAATCAATGTAAGTAAAATAGCATTTCCTCCTCTCTACTTCTTTCAATTCTACGTGGAGAGAAAAAATATTTTAAAATATGTAATGCATTGCCTGTAATGGTTAGTGACTTATAGCAGACTAATGACGTATTTACAGCAATGTTGAAATATGTCTTTTGAATCAGTACATTTGTTTTCTGCAAGTTTCTTTGATTTTCTATGGAATGTGTAGCTAACAGCATGTTAAAAAATAATTAGTTACAGCTTATGCTATTAATGGCAGATCAGCACTTACAAAAGTCTTTGCTTCCTTCAAGCTGTAGTAATGTGTGTGACAGAACCAAAGTCCAGAGTTGAAGAAAGCAAATGCTTACTTCATGCAGATATATAGTGTCAAAGCAGGGCAGTGAATGCAGAGTACATCATAAGTAAATGGACAGTATTTTCTGCTGTGTGAAATCTAAAACTTATCCACCATGTACTACATTTTGTGCACTATAAATCATATTTTATTTGCCTAAACCAAACCACCATACGATATGCACACAAATACTTTTTAATAGGGAACGTAGCTTTCTACATGTCGTAACTGCTGTGACCAAACCTTTATTAACACAGCCTAGAAGATCATTCCATGCACATGACAAACAGGAAACAAGTTTTAAGTTTACCACTCCGTGTCTGCAACTTTTTTCCCACCAAACTAAGCCAAACCCACACAATATCTCTGGCCTACTCTCCACATTTGAAGCATTCATCTCCATGGAATATCATGATTGTTATGTAAAATTTTTATAATCATAAGCAACAACACAATTCAAGAATTTTGAAAATGAATATGATGGTAAACTCAAAGCATGCCAACATTATTTATATTGACAATGTAAAAACATGAATGAAACTTTAATCAGCAAATATTTCATTTCATAAAAACAAAGTTAACCAACTACGTTAAAGTGTATGGATGGTTTCAAGAGTCTATGAGGTTGTGATTAGGCCCATAGACAGAGGTTCCCAACCATTTGTGTATACTGTAGCATGTTCTTTAAGCTGGAGGTCATATACATGACTCCAGATATGCTCACATGCATTAGTCATAGAATAATATAAGTGCAAGACAGGAGAGAAATAAAGTTATTACACACACTGTCTTACAGGGACTCAAAAGGGCAGTAAAGAATAACAAACACGTCCCCTTTGAGGCTAACTCCTAGAAGTGGAGATAGGGCTAATTCCAGCAAACGAAAACTAAGATTTTCTGGCTATCCTGACATCGAGCAGAGTTTGTGAGGTACCAGGCAGAGGAGCGCACAAGAAACCATGGTATCATGAAATATGTCTTAACAACTACATGCCCAAACTTCCTTAGTTCAAACGTATGACACAGACCATAGATCAGTGGTATTATTCTCTTTTACGCCCTAAAAAAAGTTACAACAAAAGCAGAAGGAAAAACAAACACCTCTCAAAAAAGAAATGAGATCTAGTAGATAATTTTTGTATATCAACTTTAGGAAAAAGTGAAGGAAAAGTTGATCTATTAAAATATGATACACAACTTACATCTTAGATCCAAGTGTTGTCATGGCTAACCGAATTAGAGGCTCTGGATCTGAAAGATCAACTGTATAAGTTTCACTTATTTTGTCCAGCTTCTCTACAGCTATCTTTGCAGCCATTTCATAGCCATCAGAGATACGGATTGGGTGGATGCCCCTGTCCAGTAGCTTCTCTGCTTGTTCTAGCAGTGCTCCAGCCAACACTATGAAAATAAATTTTGAAATATGTATAGTTAGTGACAAGTATAAAGTAAACCTATGACTAGTTATGAATTGCCATCAAAGCATGCAATATTATAACCCATAAGTGCACCGCTGTCTAGCCAGTGGTTAACCACAAACCCTATGTTCCCAATAACGTGCGCACGTCATTACAAAGTGCCGCTCATCAAATGTACCACCCATGCACATAAAGTACTAGCTAATTATTTTTTTAGGTAGAATATTCATAGCTCATGCATATTCAGGCTTGCTCAAATGATATACAGGGATTCTTTATTCGAGGTTATGTGTCCTTCCACCAAAATCTATCCAAAAGAGTCGAAGGAGGAATACTGACATGTAAAAACATCAATACCAGCAGAAGTAAACAGATCCAGAGAAGGAGAACTCAAAGTGCTACAGTCCTCCACCACAAAAATAGACCTACTTAAACTAAAGATAGAGGAATCAAGACACTTAATAGTGGGTGAATTTAATGATCACTCACCAAGTTTGATCTACAAGGATATGAATCAAAGAGGTGAAGAGATAGAAGACTGGATGATGGAAAATTAATTCTAATAAACCAGCCAGACGATACACCAATATTCTACTCCAGAGCCTGGAAAAAAACTAGATAACCAGATCTTGCCATTGCAACCAACAGAATATAGACATATCTTGCCATAGACATATTACAAGAACAGTAAAAAGTCAACTGGGAGGAAGTGACCATGTACCAGACATCCTGCAAATCTTAACCGTAATCACGCTAAGGGTGTTGTGGATCCCCTAAGGTTCTAGCTCATTCTAAACTAACGGTGTCCGGACACACCTATAAACATGATGTGTTTTTTTCACGTAGCACATCCCTATTTTGTAATGCACATAAACTGGGACAATCAATCAATAAACCCATAACCCTTCAGGGTCGTAGGGGTACCACATTGGATGCTTCAGCACACAGAGTCCTCCAGCGAATTCTATCCTCAGCTATGCGGATGAGTGTGGAAATATCTAGCCCTGTCCATTCCTTGATGTTGTCTGTCCATGTCTTTATTTGTCCTCCTCTGCTGGGACATGCGCAGATGAAACCTATTCCATTTTCACGTCCGGCATCCGCTTTCCACACAAATCTTGTAGAATAGAGAGGAGCAGTTCGTTTTTTCCTACAGACACCCAAGCAATCAAGTTTGTTCATCATGGATTCAATTTTCTTCGAGTTTATTATGGATGCTGATTCAGATGAGGAGGAAATTGTGCCGTTCCTTGAAGCAGATATCGCTCCAGTAGATGATGTGGTGTTAGATAGTGGTAATTCTAGTGACACTGATTCTGTAGGCAGCGTGGGTGAAGATATTTTCGAGGATGAAATTGTAGAAAATTCGCATGTCCCTTCGGCATATAGCCATGATTGGCTTAGCAACTTCGATGAAGTTGTAGGACCTATAGGCCTAGCTGATAACGTTAGTGAGGTAGACGTGTTTTGAGAGGTAAGTTAATTTATATAATATAGTATTGTCCATTGATCACGCTGATTTCATAATTTAGATGGTGAATCACGGAATATCGACTGTGTTGGAGCGATAAAAAATGACTAGGTCTATCTTTCAGATAACGATTTATGGCAAATCTATGAGGTTCATTCATTCTTACCAGTGACATTATGATGATTTGACAATGAAACCACATAAATACTATTTGAATTAGGATTATTTTACAGGGTTCCCACTTCAGAAAATATAAAAACTATAGCACACCTGAAACTGGACGGACTTTAAGATTTTAAGGAGATATCAATAAACCAGAGGTGGGCGTGTTCACTGTTCACGCCCACTGTCAATTCAATTGCAATTAGAAAATTCAAGGGAAATAAGAGAAACCCTTCAATTGTCCCCTGGTGAAATCAGGGGAGGCAAGCCAGAAACTTGGCAGGTAGACATCATCTAGTACCATTTCTGCAACAAAGGTTGGCTGCAACAGATCTCAACATCCCCTGCCTCTTGTTTTGGTGATGCACTCTGCTAGACTGTACCCTGTCCATCTTGTGATGTTATTCTCCCACATGTATCGCGTATCTCATGCAATATGTTTCCGTACACTGCATAGCAAATTAGTTCTTCTTCTTTTTGTTGGTGTGCCAATTAGATTTGTTTGTTTTCGTGGAACTATTATTCTTTGAAACACTAAAGGTTGTCCTCCTGTTTTGCACCGTAAAAGTTTATTAGGGTTGTTGTAAAGCTTCCTTCTAATTAGATGTGTGAGTAATCCTCCTTATTTGTCAATGGTTCTGTTCTGATATAGGTTTGCTGATAGAATTTTTAAAACTAAAGTCATGTTTCATCATGGGAGAAGTGGCGCTGTCTGATGTTAACTTTCTGAATTCAGAAACTGTACATGTTGTAACTGCAGGTTATATGCTAGATATAGCAGAATCGTGTATGTTATTGGGCGCTGAAAGTCTAAAATATGTGGAGGGTGTGCTGGTATAACTACATTGTGGATATGCAGGTGTTGTAAATGTGGAAGGTGTGCTGTTATAGTGAAGATGTGCAAATGCAGGTGTAAATATGGAAGGTGTGCTGGTATAGCTACATTGTGGATATGCAGTTGTTGCAAATGTGGAAAATATTCCATTATTATATTGAAGACAACGGCGAGAGTGGGTACTGTTAAATTTGTTGGATTGTTATTACTATTGGTGAGTTGTGGAGACAATCTTGCTGTCACTGGCATTAGAATATCTTCCTCTGTTTCTGTAGCAGGAAATAACACAGACACAGATACATCATGATCATTATCAGAATTATCAAAATCGCTCTTTCTTTTTATGCTGCCACAGTTCATACTTTGATGATGACTACACACGGAACATTCTAAAACAGTTAGGTTAGGATTAAAATCCATCCAGATGTGGGCACTGTTAGTAGCTATCAATTTGGCTCGAGCTAGAGATTTACTATCCTTGTTGATTTTGAGTTTATGATTTCGCATTACACACTTGACACACAATGTGGTTGAATGTTTTGTTTCACTATCGTCCATGATATGTATCCCATAAATACTAGCCAGGTCACTTTGATATAAGCTACAGGACCGTGGTTTCTTCTGCATCCTTTTATCTTTCTTAGATAATGTTCTTCCTTCTAATAATGTTCTAATATTTACACAAGTAAAATGAGATCTAACTAGATATACATGCTAAATTAGTGTTTGATGGTGGCATAATAGGTTTATTTTGGACTTATATTTGCCGACCACGAATAGAAAAATTATCATGCAGACAAGTTCGTAACGTTAATGCTACACAAAGAATGAATCTTTTACATGATCTAATTGCGCAATGTAACTAATTTCGATCATATTTGCACAAGTAAAATGAGATCTAACTAGATATACAAGCTAAACTAGTATTTGATGGTGGCATAATAGGTTTATTTTGGACTTATATTTGCCGACCACGAATAGAAAAATTATCATGCAGACAAGTTCGTAACGTTAATGCTACACAAAGAATGAATCTTTTACATGATCTAAATGCGCAATGTAACTAATTTCGATCATATTTGCACAAGTAAAATGAGATCTAACTAGATATACAAGCTAAACTAGTATTTGATGGTGGCATAATAGGTTTATTTTGGACTTATATTTGCCGACCACGAATAGAAAAATTATCATGCAGACAAGTTCGTAACGTTAATGCTACACAAAGAATGAATCTTTTACATGATCTAATTGCGCAATGTAACTAATTTCGATCATATTTGCACAAGTAAAATGAGATCTAACTAGATATACAAGCTAAACTAGTATTTGATGGTGGCATAATAGGTTTATTTTGGACTTATATTTGCCGACCACGAATAGAAAAATTATCATGAAGACAAGTTCGTAACGTTAATGCTACACAAAGAATGAATCTTTTACATGATCTAATTGTGCAATGTAACTAATTTCGATCATATTTGCACAAGTAAAATGAGATCTAACTAGATATACATGCTAAACTAGTATTTGATGGTGGCATAATAGGTTTATTTTGGACTTATATTTGCCGACCACGAATAGAAAAATTATCATGAAGACAAGTTCGTAACGTTAATGCTACACAAAGAATGAATCTTTTACATGATCTAATTGCGCAATGTAACTAATTTCGATCATATTTGCACAAGTAAAATGAGATTTAACTAGATATACATGCTAAACTAGTGTTTGATCGTGGCATAATAGGTTTATTTTGTACATTCTTATGGTAAACGATGATCTAACAAATTTGACACTGTATGTAAAGTAATGATATTAGACCTACTAAATTAACATGAAGAACAACGAAATTGTCTTACCTGTATAAATATTGAATGTGCACTGGTCAAAAACAATGACAACCTAATAGGACTTGTACAAAAATATGAGGATGGAAAATGTTGAGTTGTGCTTGCAAATGCACACACTCTGGCTGCTGTATAAAATTCGCAAAATTGAGAAACGGTATCTTTGAACCAGAAGCGAAATCCAAGCCTCCACGCGAATTATTTCATTCAGCGCTGGGTAATAAATATGTCAGGTCTGTTACACCCCTGCAGGACTACAATAGCTGAAATACGTCGTGTGTGGCCGAACTAAAAGTTCACATTTTTAGAATAAAATAACAGGTGTGATAGATAAGTAATTTTTTTAATAATTTTTTTCCCTTTTATCTGTTATAATTTCTTTATTTTTTGGTGAAAAATCATCTTTACTACTTTCTAATACGTCTGGTATCACATACACATGTAAATAAATTACACCAATATATGCAGTATTCAATTCTTTATTTATATGTACAAATATTAATTAATTATCTCTAACAACAAAAAAGTTATTGAATTTTTAAAACAGCCACAATCAATAACACAAATTCTCAAAAAAGAATTCAGTGGCAGGGAAGTTTTTGGATTTGTAAACACAGCTTGCTAAAGGTTAAAGACAGGAAGTACAGGACCACATAGCATGTCCCCAAGATGGAACTTCAGAACAAGTAAATTGGACCCTCTTCAAACCAGATCTGCCAGAATATCACCCTCACTAATGAAATCAAAAACATTCAATGAGCAGAAAAGAACAGATATTCAAAAGAGATGGCATGAAAAAAATACCAGCAGCATAAACATTCAAAAGACATAAGCAAACTATAGAACCTAACGAGAATTTTCAATGAAGAAACAAATAATTCATACTTCAAAACTGTCATCAAAGAAGCAGTGAAATTCCACACAGGAAAAATGGCAGCAAAAATTTTAGCAAGCTTCTATAACGAAGAAAGCACAAAAACACTCTCATACATGTATCAAAGAAGTCACACAAAACAATTCAAAGAAAACTGAAGAATCAAAATCCAGAGCCATGCATGAAGAAACCCTTTACCATCGCAGAACTAAATGGTACCACAGGAAAACTAAAAAGGTCCCAGGAAAAGATGGCATAACCAGGAACCTAGGGCTAATCAGCAGAAACAAGCTCCTTACCATCTTCAACCAATCATAGAGAACTGATAAATTTCCAGACTTATTGCATGAAGCTGTCATGATCCCAATCAGTAAAAAACAAAAAAGAAATAACCAGCAAGTCAAGCTGCCGACCAGTCAGCTTCTTGAGTTGCATAGGAAAAGCATTGGAGTGAATGGTCGACTCTACACTAATAAAATACCTAGAGCAAAACAAAACGCTCACCAAGATACAATTGACCAAATAGGAAAAATCAAAGCACTGAAGACCAGCCCATATACCTAGCACAGGAAATTGATTTTATCCTAAAGGGGCATTTCACTCATTCTCAAATTTCTGCTGGTTAGAATGTAGTCTGGATGAAGGGGTGTACTGCAAGTGGCTCACAGCTTAGCCGAGATATCTGCACTTTAGTGTTTGACTTGAAAATATTGTGGAGTCAATCAATTTGAGATTATATGGGATGGAACACTAAACTCAATTCTCTTTTTCCTTGGGACTGACAAGTGAAAGACAAGTATTTTGAAAGGTGTAGATATCGCAGAAATGCTGTAAACTATGACAATGCATTCCGTTCTCTTTACTGCATCCTGCTAATCTGCAGGAGTTTGAGAATAAATGCAGAAGAATATGTATTTTAGAATGAAAATATTTTTTGATATGTACGGAATGATCTTTTATACTTGCACCATTAATATGGCAGTATATTACCTTAGACATTATGTATCAATACATAAGGCAGATCGGCGTTACTACTGTTCTCCTTTCAAAACCGTGACAATGTCCAAGCTCAACATATGAGTTGAACATAAGCAAAACATTTTTTTTATTAAATCCTTACCTACAACTCCTGTTGTTCCATCTCCAATTTCATCATCTTGAGACTTTGATAACTGAACCATCAGCTTGGCAACCTGATGATCAACATCCATGAGGTCCAGAATGGTGGCACCATCATTGGTAATTGTTACATCTCCATCAGGGCCAACCATCATTTTGTCCAGACCTTTTGGCCCCAAAGATGTTTTGATAACATTGGCAACAGATTTCGCAGCAAGTATGTGGGACTGTTTAAAACAAATTTATATATTAGTCAATTGAGAATAGGAAGTTTTTGAATATATATATACACACACACACAAGTTCAATTATAATAATAGATAAATGGGCCCATTCAAGAGATAAATTGAGACTTGTGGGCATAGAGAAGACAGCGCAGTACATAAATCATTCGACAAAAGCAGCTATCAACAATTGCAGCCCTATGTTCCACAAGTAACTGAAAGGGGGGAAAAAGAAGGTACACTGGGATACATTAGTCAGGAAATATTTTTAATTACTACATTCATTCTCAAATTCCTGCAGATCCGCAGGATGTTCCCATCGAGGTCAGCTCCTTGGTCTGGAGATGGTGTTTAGTCCAAACATACCTTTCATCAAGCAAGACCAGTTCTGTCCAAGCAAGTACAGGTGCTTAAGGAGATACTAGATGAAGAGATGCACAAGCAACCCCTTTAGATATTTGATAATACACCTGTGTTCATGTTGGAAGCCAGCAAAAAACTGTGGAACATTTTCTGCAAGACAGCAATACATTAAACCAGTTGGGGATGGAGAGCTGGCACATAGATATCCACAAAAAGTTGTTGGGACTTGAGAAACATTCAAATACAGCAACATTTATCAATGGAATGCATTGTCAATTTACAGCTTTTTTGCACCGTTAGGCCAGATAAATCTGACTTCAGTGTCTTCTGGGTCACTTTGACCCTATTACTATATTTGATGACAGTGATCAGTGATCTGAGTGATTATCCTAAAAACCCCTTAGCAAACTCTTATGACATGCTTGAAAGGAAATAGATACTATTTGCTATTTAGTCACTGCAATGTCACTAACACAGGCAGCCATCGTCATCACCAAGTGCCATCTCTGCAGCAGAAAGTTGTCCCCGCTATAATTCTCCAATATTTTCTTAGTAAGTGCCCCTGAAAATCAGGCTGTATGCCTAGTAATTAGTAATTACTATTAGGGACTAGCTTGGGTCTATATATCTTAATCTATTTCTTGACTTAGATTACTCGACTCATACTATACTAGTCACTCATCATACTCAGCCATTACTGATCTGATGACTAAGAATTTTAGAGATGGAAGGTTCTAGAACAAATAATTTTTTTTCTGAGAATGAGGGTAAAAGCTACTAGCAAAATATTCGTGCTAACGTAGTGTTTTTGGTACACCAGTGTTGCTAATTCAATAAATAATTATATAATATAATCAATAAATTTTTTTTTAAACGACAACGAACTACAAATGAGAGGGACTTCCAGGCGTCCTACAACTTCCAGAAATAAACATTAAACATGGATTCCAGTTCGCTGCTAAATTTCATTTTGTTTTATGTTATCTTATGGTATGCGCCAACAGTGTTCAGAGTCAACATAGGTTATTATATTATACAGATTATTATACAGATTAAACATGTAAAATAAAATAAGCCGTAAATTTCCGTTATATATTTTCTAGTTTAAGAACATAAATCTAAAACAAACTTGTACATAATAGAACATGAACGTTAAAAATCTTACCTTGTGAGCTAGAATACCAGTCAACCGAGATTGATTATTTTGATCTCGCAAAATAATAAACGGTCGACCATATTCATCAAACGCTATTTGCGTTGGAAAATTACTCATGGTCGGAAATCAACTTTATGATTTCAAGATGTTTCTGGATTCCAATTGCTTTATCACTATACAACGTACCGGTAAACACAAAAAGCATATGGCGACATCTCGTTTACTGCGTTAATCTCGTGCGTAACTAGCAAACAGTGTTGCCGTTCTGACTTTTTTAAAGTCTGTTTTTGCTGTTCGTCCATCACAAGTGATGATGACCATTTGTTACATTCACTTTTGAAAATTCAATTAGAGTTATTTCCTTGATTATGAGTTCGTAGATGGCTAATGAGCCCTATTCGTGCTGTAAATGTCCTCGGACAGTTCGGGCATGGAATGACCACTGTGTATACGGATCTTGGTCTATTTATGACTTTCTAGCTTCTCTCCACTGTT
The DNA here is from genome assembly GCA_034231615.1 of Meghimatium bilineatum. NCBI lineage: Eukaryota > Metazoa > Mollusca > Gastropoda > Stylommatophora > Philomycidae > Meghimatium > Meghimatium bilineatum. Next base: position 15,601,697 of record CM067322.1, read on the forward strand.
GAGCTGCTGTTGCATTTCTCCTCTTTTCACAATTATATGTCTATATAGTCTAACCCCATGTGGAAGTTGGTTGATAACATCCACACTTGCCGTTAAGAATAGGGGTGGGTACTGTAAGTTTCTGTTCCATGTCAGATGTGATGCCTGAGTCGTACTGAGTCCGTATTTGTAGATGATAGTCGTGACGTTATCGGTCCATCTCTTTCTTGGTCTTCCCTTTGCTCTGTATTTGGCTGATCATTTGTTATAAGCTCTCACTGGTAATTGTCTTGGGTCCAATCTCATTTTTGTGTGTGTGTCAAACCACTTTATCTGCTGACGTTCTATATATTCAATACAATGCATTATTCCTACTCTTTTTTTCTGATATCCTCGTTGCTTACTGTGTCCAGTTTGGTGACCATAACTCAATAAATCAAGTGTCGTGCCGAATGTTTAGGCGATCATGTTTCTTCACGACTCTGTCTCTTGTGGTGTCAGTAAGCTCGGTTGGTGAACTTCTACCGTGCCACAATACTAGTCCATCTAGCAACTTTTCTCTTTGTCGACCTTAGCTGCTTTTCTTAATCACTTCATCTCATATGTGATTATTTTTTTTCTGTGCTGCGATGTTGTTAAAAACCATGTTTGACACTGGTAACAAAGTGTTGGTATGAGAATTGTAGATATTATCTGTCTCTTTATGTCCATACTGATCTTTGAATCGCACGTGTGTTACCGGGACCCGAAAGGGGAACAAAGAATAGCAACACTTTTTACCTTCCAACGTCGTAAAAGGCGACTTAGGAGGTTATGGGATGGAGTTGGCTGACCCATCCCATATAGGGTCAGTGACCCAAAGCCATGCTGAAGTCGGATGTGTCAGGTCTAAAGGCGCAGATATTGCAGCAATGCTGTAAACTATGACACATCGCATTCCGTTTTCCTGACTACATCATGCTAATCTGCAGGAATTTGAGAACGAACGAAGAAGAAGAAGATCTTTGGATTCAGGAGTAATGGTGAAAGTTGATATGTCACTGCTTTTGCTTTCTGATATCTTGATTCTATTTCTCTGTCTAGTTTCCCATTTTCTGGGGGAGGGAACACTTCCTAAATATTTGAATTATTTTGTTTGTTTCACTGCTTAATCGTCTATTGTAATATTTATTGTTGTTGGTGACTTGCTGATTTCATAACTTCCGTCTTTTGTGTTTTTAAAATCAAAATTTCATAAATTGCTTCGGCTGTGAATAACGAATATCCCAGCTCTCCCCTCCCCCAATACCAACCAAAAACAAGATACGAGGCGTACAAGATTAGTCTAATTGTATTATAATTTCACCATGTGCCCCGTGCCTCTCAAGAGTAGCACGCCACCTGAAAGCATCACGCATAGCACGTAATTCCACTATATAATATAACTCCATAGCTCGTAATTCCACTATATAAATAACTCCATAGTATCACCCAGTGTGCTATCAGAGCCAGACAGGGTAGCAACGAAAAGTAACAAGTTTACCTTCCATCCATGTCGTACGAAGTGACTACGGTTTAGGGTAGAGTTTTCTGCCCCATCCCATAATGGGGTAAAATTATCCAGAAGCGATAACAACTTAGTTTTGCTACTGGGCATTAAGTGTCGAAGATTGGCTACAACAGACCTCCAACAACCCGTGTGTTGCCGGGGCCCGAAAGGGGAGCAAAGAATAGCAACACTGTTTACCTTCCACGCATGTCGTAAAAGGCGACTAAGGAGGTTATGGGATAGAGTTGGCTGTCCCATCCCATATAGGATCAGTGACCCAAAGCCATGCTGAAGTCGGATGTGTCAGGCCGAAAGGCGCAGATATCGCAGCAATGTTGTAAACCATGATACAACGCATTCCGTTCTCCGGACTACATCCTGCTGGAGTTGCTCCCCTTTCGGGCCCGGCAACACACGTGTGTAATAATAATACATAAGTTAAAGAAGATAACAAACAGAAATATATCCATGCTGATAAGAAAATATATCCATGATGATAAGAAAATATATCCATGACGATAAGAAAATAGTAGTGGGCATGTTTATGTACGTAGTTATCATCACGCCACTATAAAATATACTAAAATAAAGTTTGAATTTCCACTCCTGTGGGGGAGGGTAATGCCATTAATTCAGGTGGACTGCACTAGTCTGTGACAGCTTTCCCATCTGTCGCCAGTGGTTAATGTGTATCGACTCTAGCTCTTTCAACGCGTAATTATACCCGGGGTTTAGACGTAATTAATTTTAGGCTAATTTTTTGGACCGCAACATGATTCAGGTGCAAGCTTCCTGAAGACAAAGTATTAGCTATGGAAAGTCATATAAGGTATCAAAAGAAAGATAATTGAATGTGAAATGCATATACACTATAAAAATATAAGAATTGTAAGAACAATAATACTTGTCATTTACGAACCAAACAAGGCCAATTTGGAGGGTATATATGGAGTCCCATTATAACGGGCTTACGTCCTTAAAAAGTGCCTGCTCTGTCCCGTTATAACGGGCTTACGTATGAATTGAGCTAGGCAGTGACGGTTTGTTTTACACTGTGCCCGTGGACTTTTCAGGTCCAAAATATGTCCTGGATGGTAGTCTCCAATGAGGACGTACTCAGAGATTTCGACTTCGTCCATCTCGAACGACGTATTCCGCTGTCTGTGAATTAGTATCACGCAATTAGACGAATTGTGCCTGTGCTCATCGAGTACTAAACCCTTTCTCTCCGTTAGCATGATTTCGGTATAGAAAAACGTCTATGGCAGAGTTGGGCACGGGTTCGTTCGCCCTCTTAGCCGAGTTGTTATTCACCGTCATCGTGAACCTCTCGTCTGAGTCACAACACTGTTCTCGAGCTGTAAAAGACTTTTGTTTCGGTTTCCATGTAATGTTTCTCCATTCTAATTGCATGTGGCGCTGCCTTCTGGCGAAATGCTGTCCACTCATTGTACGCAATATATTATCTTTCCGTAGATTCTAGCGCATGCCTCTCAATATTCGTCATAAATATTTTCCATTTCGTGACATTTACATTGGCCGTCAGTCCAATGCTACAGCCGAATTGTTTTGCGTCACTGTGTGTCAACAGTGCCGCTGTATGAATTGGCGCAGAGGTGTTGGAGATATTGCCTGTCTTTTTTCAGTCAATTCTCGTTAAATCAGCTGCCTCCTCATTCAGTCAATTCTCGTTAAATCAGCTGCCTCCTCATTCACGATCTCCATAAGTGTTGGCCAGAAGCAGCATGAGCAGCTGTATGTTTCCAGGGTGCATCGCGAGGAGGAACTTTTGGGATCTTGGCTATCTGCCTGGGACAGCACGAGAGCAATGAGGTACCCTTGGCACTCCACTATAAGCTCATGTTGTTCTTCGTCAGCGTTCATTCTCAAACTCTAGCTGGATCTCTCTTGTATCAGGAGTATGACCCTTTCTAGATTTTCAGCAGGATGTAGTCCAGAGAATGAAAATGCGTTGTGTCGCCGTTTATTTGCGCCAAATGGCCCGATACATCCGTCTTCGACGGGCTCATGTTATTGACATGGGGTTATTAGCAAATCTCCAATGTCTTGTCAGCAGTGCTAGGATGCCCAAGAACATAGAAAGTGAGACTTTATAACGTTCCCCACCAAAGATGGCACACTTCAGCCTAAACTGGCGTGGGTACCCAGCAATGGAAATGTACACACCATACAGTTAATGGCTATACTCAGATTCGTTACACGAATTTGGGCTGCCTCTGTGGTTCATCGCTAGGCAGGAAGAGCTCCCGAACTCCTTAAACGTTACTAATTATGACTGTGTACTGTAGACCCGGGATTAAGCAGAGTAGAGCAACCAGACAAACCAATGAAATATAAAAAAAAAAGTCCAAATTATGCAGTTCAACAGTGAAGGTGGCCTACTATTGATATCGTTTGCCGCTGAAAGAGGTAAAACATTGAATGTAAGTGACCACGCTCATTTCATAAAAGAGGAGAAATGCTGCAGCCCAACAACGGAGCGTAGCTAGAAAGTCACGGATAGACCAAAATCCACCTATAGTGGTCATTCCATGTCCGAACTGTTCAAGGACATTTACAGCTCGAATAGGGCTCATTAGCCATCTACGAACTATTATTCATGGTCATAATTCTAATTAAATTTTCAAAAGTGGATGTAAAAAATGGGACGAACGAACAAGGTCATTTCCAGAAATAAAATGGCGAATCAACGTAAATATTTTCTAACATCCTGCTGGAATTACATAAGCTTGAAATGCGACATCTGCCGAAGACGGATGTGTGGGGCCACTGGCGCAAATAAAACACTGACACAACGCATTTTAATTCTCTGGACTACATCCTGCTAGAAATCTAGTAGGACCATGGTCCTGCTAAAAGGGAAATCCAGCGGGAGTTTGAGAATGAACGCTGAAGAAGAAATGCGACCATACCAGAAGTGAGCACTTAGAAGAATATTTACCAAGAATGTAGTGTCTTGAAATGAGGGGAAAATAGTCTTTATCCTTTCGTTTGTATCTCTTTTGAATCGATTGTAAAGTTCTACCCTGTTCAAAAAAGTTTATTACTTAGAATAAGAGCTCTTTAGGATCTCCTCTGTCCCCAGTACTGTTTAATGTATATACATTGAGAATTGCTCAATTGCAAACTCCGAGCAATTGTAGAGTTCTAACATACGCTGATGATATCCTACTATACAACATGGGCAGGAACAGAACAGATATCGCTGACAGTGTACAAAATGGACTAGATCAATTGTCGATATGGTGCAGAACATACAATGCTGTGATCAATCCCTCGAAAGCAAAGGTCGTCTGGTACTCCTTAAATAATAATCTGGTTAATGACACACTGCCAGCTGTTAGTTGCATGGGCTCATTCATTGAAAGAGAACAGGACCTTAAATATCTTGGGATAATCTTTGATAGAAGTCTCTCATTCAACAAACACGTCACAAATATGATTCAGAAGGCTAGAAGAGGGATCTGTGTTATCAAGGTTAGGGCGACCTTCGACATGCAGCAATGGGTACTTTTTCTGCTCCTGCAAGTGGTGGTGCTATCTGTAATAGATTATGGCCTCGGCCTATTAACTTTGTCACAGACACAAGTCGATAGATTCGAAAACGTTCAAAATGAGGCAATGAGAGCGGTACTGGGGTGTACTAAAGATACACCCATCTCTGCTATGAGATTTCTTATTGATCTCCCCAGCATTAGAGTGCGCCATCAGGTAGCACAAGTTAAGTCGTACCTTAAAGTGACAGAATACAACCACCACCCATTACACCATCGTCTAGATGAGTCAAAGGGAAAACGTATCAAGCGTGGCAGATCATGGATGGCAGAGGCTGAAGACACACTGCGTATAGTATGTGAATTGGAAGAAATAGGAAAGGGCAGTGAATGGGTGGAGGAAGACACTGAAAAGAAATCACTGACTAAAGTAATAATACAACTAGATAAAGCGTGTCGAAAATGGACGGCAGTAAGGGCTCAGGATACAGTGCAAGAACTCGCCCAACTACACTCGAAACCACAAGACATAATTATATACACAGATGGCTCTGTTAGCAGAAACACAAATAAAAGCGGTTGGGGTTTTGTTGCCTTCAGAAATGGCGTGAAGTTCGTTGAGAAATCTTCAGCATATTCTACTGTTACATCGAGCATGAGGATGGAGATAGAGGGAGTTACAGCAGCTCTTAATTGGTTGATAACTGATACATCAACACACGCGGTAATACTCACAGACTCTCAAAGCATGTTGCGCAAGATAGAAAAGTTCATGCTAAGAAAAGAATGGTGGGACTTATTGAACAACTCAGTTGTCCAGAGCATTACTTGGATATACTGCCCTGGTCATGCTGGGGTCAGAGGAAACGAGAGCCGACTTACTGGCAGGCAATGCGGCGATAGACGGCACATTGCTGAGAAGAGATAAAGCAGATTTAATAAAGGCAGTAATAAATTCATTTCAAGATGCAGATGATGTCAATGAGGTTGAGAACGTACACATAAAGAGAATGTTAGAAATGGGAGTATTCAGAGGTGAGAGGAGGAAAAGTACATTTTTTGGAAAGTCCCGAAGATCACACAATCAACACCTGACCGGAACTACATACACTGGGATGGCTGCTGGAGCGGAGGGCGGAGCACTTATGGGAATGTCCCGCGTGCTGTGAAGCCAGTTTCTAATCAAGAATCAAGATCTTGACAAAATAGTTAATTGCGTTCACTCGATAATCAACACGAACATTCATCTGATTTCCGCAGGGCAGCGTGCATTACGTTGTGCTACCAGTTTACAGCATAGCTGTGTTATTTGCACCTTCCGATCCACCTCATTCCAATTTGGCATGCATTTAATTAGCGTGACCCCCTAGCATGTGACAGCTTTCATATCTGTCGCCAGGCAATGGATGTGTATCGACTCTGATCCGTGACAGTTTGTCACCCACTGTGCCCTTGGACGTTTCAGGCATAAACATGTCTCTGGGTGGCAATCTCCGAGAAAGTTGTGATCTGGGATTTAGGTTTGGGTCTATCTCGTACGAGGTGTTCCGCTGTGTAACAGTAACAAGCTCTGCACTTGGTGTGACAGAAACAACTTGTTACCGAAAACATATAGTTGACTGTCTGTCCTGGACAGACTAGTGTGATAGAAAGAAGATCTGCAGCGTCACAATAATTTGCGACGGGAGAAAATGCCTTTTAGGACTTACTGGAATACTGGTGCTGTGACCAGGTCTAAATCTGTGAAATACTGCTCGACATCAATCAGTTAACCAAAGCACTCCTTCACAAGAATATGAGGTTTATTTACACAAGTTGATATACATCAATTAATAGCATCATACTCATAAGAGAGGCAAATAAACACTAGTCACAATCTAGTCTTATTTGCGTCCGTCCTCAACTCTGCAGACTAATCCTAAATTGTCTGCTACTGGGCAATAATATAATAATCGCGGATTACAAATTACGCTAGCACATCCAGGAATTGGTTCACTCAGGTTATTAGCTAAGTCTTAGAGATTATACACAGACTGACTATCTGGCCCTGATTCTTCGCCTCTCCTGGGAGACCGAAAACTGACTATCTCAGTTGTGAGACTAAACTAGGACGTCTCTCATGGGAGACAAGCACTGACTGTCCGAGACAAGCCTGATGGAGACTCCTCTAACCCGGGTACTGACTCCGGGGACTACTTCCTCAGGAGTGAAATGCAACCGCCCTGCTCGGCAGTCGATAATCCCCTCGTTCTTCCTCCTCCACTCCTTTCCTCCAACTTCCAACCAATCAAAAGCTTTCATTTCCCCAGAGGAAAACCTCTGGCCAATCAGAAATTGATCATTCTGGTTACAATAAACCCACGTTGCCTCAGACCAACCAGCAAGCTTCTACCTGGTATGATTCCCGTCTGTCTATTATCTGACATGTTTTTAGGTAAACAAACGTTGCACTTGATCATAGCTTGACGCGTTCTTATAAAAACACACGTTTGTGTTTTATCGTTTTTCCCATTCTATTTGCACATATATCTGCCATCTCTTTATACTCAATGTTATCCTTGCACAGACTGGTGTACGGTCTCGATATTCATGATGATAGCTACCCATATCGTGACATTTGCCATCATACTATGCATCCGCATTTTTTGCTGCCGAGCCAGAATGTTTTGCGTCACTATATGTATGTTGGCCAGAGGTGTCGGAAATATAACTTGTCTTTTTTGCAGTTTATTCTCATTTCATCTGCAGCCGTCACATTTACGATCATTTTAAGTGTTGGCTAGAAACAGCACGGGCAGCTGTATTTGTTTCCAGGTTCACTACTAGGAGAGGGTTCTGCACTGCTCTCAACGAATCCAGGGTTAGCAGATAACCAAGATCTCAAAAGTACATCCTCGTGGTGCACCCTGGTTAAAGAAATATAGCTGCTTGTGCTGATTCTGGCTAAACCTTTTGGGGATCGCGTGTCCATGAATGAGGCAGCAGATGGAAATAGAATTGACTGAAAATGAGACAGTCAATATCTCAGACACCACTGTGCCAACACCTGCATTGGCAATGTCGATACACAGTGACATTAGTCAGTCTAGTTCGAGCATTGGGGGGGGGGGCAGCCAATTAAAACGACACGTAAAGCAATTGACACAAAAAGGTAGAGGAATGATGAGAGACAACATACTGGGTACAATGAGAGAGCAGCACAAGACAGTGCAAATAGAAAGGTAAAACGTTACAAAGAAATGGATACTACAAGTTCTGTTGGCTTGAACAAGCATACAGTAACCGGTGCTCCTTACGGGCAGAGACCCAATTGTGGGCGCCGGCAAACAGAACAGCCCTGGCCAAACTCTACTCTCGAGCCTTCTTATAAGCCTACCGGAAACATACTTGAGGAGAGAAAGGGTTTTGTACCTGATGGGCGCAGGCACAAACGGGACAAAGAAGGCAGTCCTGGTCCAACTCTACTGTCAAGCCTTCCTATACTTTAAACATGCTTGCTGAGAGAAAAGGTTCAGTACCAGATGGGTACTCAAACTCCTGCAGATTAGAAGGATGAACAGAATGTGTCATGTCATGGTTTATAGCATTGCTGCGATATCTGCGCCTTTCAGCCTGACACATTTGACTTCAGCATGGCTTTGGGTCACTGACCCTATATGGGACATATAGCCAACTCCATCCCATAATATCCTGTCGCCTCTTAATGACATACATGGAAGGCAAATAGTGTTGCTCTTCTTTGCCCCTGCAACACATGGGAGAGTGAGAGTTTGAGAATGAACGATGAAACAAATTAAAAAAAATCATTTTTAGTATATGTTTTGAGAAGATGTTTGTGACAATAAGTAAAATCAGTTGGAAAAAGAGCTAGTGTGTTGTGAGGTCCCAAAAATGGAGCAAAGTACAGCATCACAGCTTATGTTGTGGTCATGCAATACAACCATGCTATAAACCATGATGAAATGAATTTCTTTCTTCAGTTTACATGATACAGGAGTTTGAGAATGAATGCAGAATACAGTCCATTGAAGTTATTGCACTGACTTAATTATTTATCTGCAGTTCATTGAAGTGGAGCGCATGGCCGTGTGATTAGAACGCCATTCTCAGATCCTTGAGGTCTCGGGTTCAATCCACGGTTGGGACAGGATTTTTTTCTTTCGGAGGTACAATCAAAATCCTTCCTGTACATGTCGTGGCACCCGCTATGGCTAAGCGGCCTTTATTTCCACAGCCCATAGAAAGCCTCTCTGTATTCCTTCACAGGAAAACATGCAGTAGCGAAAGTTCATTGAAGTTTGACTTGATTATCTATCTATTTCCTTTAATTCCCAGTGGAACATGGGGATGCAATTGTCGCAAACAAAGATATCTGTGCTGTGTTGTCCTCATGCTCCACTGTTCTCCAATGATCTGATCACTGACAGAAAAATATTATGAATTGGAAACTTGTAACAGAAGTCCAGTCCACAGCCAATGAAATCTCATTAGATAAGTCTGAATATCGTGCATGATAAGTCCTGGCCATATTGAAGACATGCATGCAGTCATATAGGCAGTGTTGCCAAACGTAGGTCAACAATACTACTGAGATTTTCATTTGATATCCCAAAACAATGCAGAAGTTGGATATGTCATGACATCACAACACATTTTTGTTCTTTGGACTACATCCTACTGGAAATCTTGTAGGACTATTGTCCTGTTATAAGAGAGAACTGGTGGGAGTTTGAAGAGGACAAACAGCACAAAATAATCTCCAATTGGTTGCACTCTTTTTAGATGCTGCATAAAAACATTGCTACATACAAACAGACCCCTCTGAGTAGAAGACTTTTCAAAACATTGCACACCGCTGAGAGTTGGAACATTGCACACCGCTGAGAGTTGCACACCGAAGATGGATGTCTGGCCAATGGTGTAAATAGAACGGCAACACAACGTTTACCCATTCTCTTGAATTCATCCTGCCAGTCTAGTAGGACCGTGGTCCTGCTACAAGGGAGATCCAGCAGGAGTTTGAGAATGAACGCTGAAGAAGAAGCTGAGAGTTGGAACATTAAATCCGCTGAGAATTGGAATCTTATCGATATTAACCCCTTAGCTGCTACATTGTTTGCAGTAATCTTCTGTGTTCATTCTCAAACTCCTGCAGATTAGCAGGAGAACAGAATATGTATTGTCAGAGTTTACAGCTTTGCTGCGATACCTGTACCTCTCGACCTGACACACACATCAAAATTCAGCATGGCTTCTGGGTCACTTCATTCAGTTTTCTGGGAGGACACTATATGGAATGGGACAGCCAACTCCACTTCATACGCTCCTTAGTTGCCCCTTACAACATGCATGGAAGGTAAATAGTGTTGCTATTCTTTGCTCCCACTTTGGCCCCGACAATACACGGGTCGTTTTCAGTAATCAATCCCAGTTGTGCTAATTTTTTTCCCCCTGTGCTGATTCTTTTTCTTGAGTTACAAAAACAAGTTTCCATAATACTGCGCTGTATTCAAAAGAATATGTGGGCGTAAAACCAAAGGTAGACCAAGAAAACGGTGGATAGAAAACATCCAACAACGGCGACACATCTGGCCTTCGAATGACAGCTTAAGCTCTCACCCCTGAGCTTAACGGCAAACATGAATAAGATCAACCATCATTCACTTGGGGATAGACAATAGTACTTGGTTTTTATTGTCACCAGAAAAAATGGTGTCATCCCTCTATAGAGCATCCTTTTATAACAAATTTCCATATATAACGCTGTTCAAAATCGCCAATTATATTTATTCTTTATTGTTTATACTGTATATAGCAAATTACTGTTATTACATAATATTTGGTCCATCTGGACCAAGTTGTTATAACAGGATTCAACTGTATCTTCTTCTTCTTCGGCGATCATCACTCAGTCAGGTTGGGACTCTGGATTCTATGATATAGGCCGATGTTTGTTTTAGAGTTTCCACTGTGCCATACAGTTTCTCTTCGATGCTGATCAGGGTGGGCCATGTCTTGTTTCTCAGGTCTGCATACTCGGGACATTCTTGTAGGATATGTTCTGCTGTCATGGATTCAACTGTATAATATGGATGGTTCATGCATACAGATGTTTGGCGAGTATTAAATAAAAAAAAAAAATACTGGATAACTCGCCAATAACAGTAAGATAGAAGGATAAGTAAACACATGCATAACAGTTAAAGGGTGTAAGAAAGCTCTGATAACCATCTTCCCCCCTCCACAGAAACCAGGAGCTTCCTCACTAAAGAACAGAAAATATGAAGTTTCTGTGGTCATCTGATGGACACTCGAGTAATAGATGCTCAACTGTCATGTTATCAGAAGTTCCTGTGTTTAGCTAGGATATACTATGTGATGTCCAGTGCTTGATTTCTGTTGGGCATCCGGGGTACTTTTGAACGGCATCAAGAATCTGGGGATGTCAAAGTTCACCGAATTAGTCAATTACATGCAAATCAGTTACTGAAAAAAATGTGTTAAAAAAATGAAGTAAAATATTCAAAATGAGTAGAGGATTGTCTTCATTGTACTTAGGTTTCCTCATATGTGCACTGCACCTTTTAATGAAGCAGCATGCTTCACTTTTTTGGATCTCCTAAAAAAATGTACTTGTAAACAAGATGACATGACCTAGGAATAAACCTGCCACATCTTGATAATAAGACAAATGGCGTAACCGCTATGCCACTGAGATCCCTTACAAAAAGGTTCTTCTTCAGTGTTCAATCTCAAACTCCCACTAATCTTTCTTTGTTGGAGGATCATTGTCCTAGATTTCCAGCAGGATATAATCCAGAGAATGAAAATGTGTCTGCATCAATATGGTAAGATATATTTATCCGCCAATAATGAATGATGGCTTTACACATCTGCCTTGGACGGAAAAAAAGTAACTAAACAAGTAGAATGTCATTATATTTATGACGCAGTCAGCATAGAATGCAGTGAAAAATGGATCAAAAATATACAGAGTACACAAACAATGTTATGGATACACTCAAAATACCAATGGGGAAATTCTGTCATAATTATAATGCTGATATCCAGGCAATCAAGGTGGAAACTGAAAAACTGCTGAACATCAATTATTATATACTGAAATCCCTCTACAGTGCATCCTTTTATGACAAATTTTTCTATATCTTCTTCTTCATCGTTCATTCACAAATTCCTGCTGGATCTCTCTTGTAGCAGGACAATGGTCCTACTAGGCTTCTGGCAGGATGTAGTCCTGAAAATGAAATTGCACTGTGTCGTCATTTTATTTGGTGCCAATGGCCAGACTCATCCGTCTTTAGCGGGAAAATTTCCCTATATAACAACACTTTTCAAAATCCCCAATTATATTTATTTATTCTTTATTGTTTGTACTGTATATAGAGAATTTTTGTTATTACATATTTCGTCAGTCCAGATCAAGTTGTTATAATGGGATTCCACTGTATATCTTTTAAAATATAATTCACCCACTTTAGTTGGATGTGTTGAGCCATTTACGCTCATAAAATGACGATACAACACACATCCATTCTCTGGACAACATTTGGCTAGAAATCTAGTAGGACTAATGCCCTGCTACAAGTGAGTTCCAGTAAGAGTTTCTGCATGAACGCTTAACCTTTACCATCCTATGTTTACAATTACGTAACTTCTCTCCTGCCGCAGAATTAGTTTTTGGAAATGTTACGTAATTGTTGGTGGCTGTTTTGAAATCGTGATAACTTTTTTGTTGTTAGAGTATTTAAATAATATGTGCACATTTAAAAAAGAATTGAATTCTGCATATATTGGTTGTGTTGTCTGTGTGTATAATACGAGACGTGTGAGAAAGTGATAAAGACAGATTTAGACTTTTCTATATCTAGAACTATTGTATTTTTGGTAGCTCCAAAACTGTTGAATATTATATATTTTACATAATGAAAACAATGTGGAACCTCGTGGTCTATTTTATTTAAATCTATCTGAAGAACTTACCTATCAAGATTTCCCTTTTCGAATCGCAATCAATAATTATTTCACTGAATATATGATAAAATAAGAGTATATAAAACCCGATTCAGTGTCATGTCGCTTCGCCTCTATGCGAATAGCTATAGATTGTTCGGATTAAAAATCATAACACATCTTCTGTTGCCATTATGAAACAGGTAGTTAATATATCTACTAGAGTTGCCATAACATTTTCTAAAAATTTTTTTTTACAAATCTGGCTTTAAAAAAAAATCATGTTTCACTTGCTGGGCAATGGATTTCGCCATCAGGATTAAAAAATTCGGTCTAAATGTGTAGCCGTAGGGTGCTAAAGGTTGAAAAAAATAATTTATAAAATTACTTTTTTGTGGCTCCCACGATGTCAGTGAACGACACCTTGGCTAAGAAGGCGAAAGAGCCTGGGTCAACTCTTCTGTCGAGTTCTTCAAAAAACCAGAACCAGGCTCGCGGATGAGAAAATATTCAGTACCCGATGGACACAGGCACAGAACGTCTAATTACATGAGGCAAGTTCATCGACTGTGGAACACCTCGTGCGAGATGATGTTTGTCCGTCATGATCGACGATGACCAAAAACTCAACCATAATAATAATAACAATAAATGATAAAATAATAAAGTTAATAGTGCGTTTTTAAATGACTAGCAAGTCCAATGCGCGCACAAAATGTTCTTTTACAGAATTGACAACAATAGAAGGTATCTGTGTGAGGTTGAGATGTTTTTTCTTTTCTACGCGTCCGCTTCTGTCATGCAGTTTCTTGTCTGAATTCTTCCGCCTCTAGTGCTCCCGTTCTAATGCTGTAACGCCATGCTGTTTTATCCTGAGCGAGGCTCTCCCAAGCGCCTACGTCAATGTTAAGATGTTTCAAGGATGACTTGAGCGTGTCTTTGAAACGCTTTTTCTGTCCACCAGCTTTTCGAAATCCTGCCTTGAGTTCTCCATAATATATTCGAGAAATGACTAGCGCTGAAGTTGGTTTATAGTGTGGAAGAGTTGCGCTAATCGTAAACCACACTCTCTCTCCTGAGTTTTATCGTGCGAGATAGATGTGAACAACAATCATCTCGTCGAAGAGTCATTACAAACCTACGGTGCTCGTTGATAGATAGGCAGGCTGTTACAGGAAGGAAGCCCACTACCCAAATTAAAGGCATGACAAAAACGGATGTGCTGGGCCTTGGATGACTGGGACATAGAGTGAGCCAACTGAGGTGCAAATAACACAGTTCAACTGTGGAACTAGTAGCACAATGTACTTCATGCGCCCTTGTGGAAATCACACAATTTATTTGTTGTGGTTATAAGAGCGAACACAGAGGAAGAAACTAAACCAATCTCAAATTTCAGTTCACTCTCTCAAAAACAAAGCAAAACAAAAGAAAGCTGATTCTCCGTGCCTGTGATGGATGTACCAGCAAAGTCATCAGCTTGTATTCCTTCTGTATTTGAGGTCCTCCTCCGCTATGACCTTTTACTAATTCCAGTGTCTGAAGATGTTCATAAGCCTGAAATGTATAAAAATTATGTTTGTAAAATGTGGAGCTAACTGTTTTAATAATTTGATGACTATGCATTGTTGGGGGACTAAAAGGGAAGCAAAGAATAGCAAGATTGTGGCCTGCCATGAATATAATAAGAGATCTTCTTCTTCTGCGTTCGTTCTCAAACTCCTTCAGATTAGCAGGATGTAGTCCGGAGAACGGAATGCGTTGTGTCATGGTTTACAGCATTGCTGCGATATCTGCGTCTTTTGGCCTGGCATGTCCGACTTCAGCATGGCTTTGGGTCATTGACCCTATATGGGATGGTACAGCTAACTCCATCCCATAACCTCCTTAGTCGCCTTTTACGACATGCGTGGAAGATACACAGTGCTGCTATTCTTTGCTTTCCTTTCGGGGCCCCAGCAACACACGGGCATAATAAGAGATGATTAACACCTTTAACACCTTAAGACTCACTGGCACGTTACAAGAATAAGCAATGTTTGTTGCTTCAATGTACTGGCACGTCCTGAATGTCATGTTCTGCTTTGCTTGCAAGATGTCTTCAGAAATACAAAGCTTTACAACTATGCTGTATACAGAGCTAACAGTAAATGCTGCTTCAATGTACTGAATGTCATGTTCTGCTTTGCTTGCATGATGTTTCACATACTTCAGAAATACAAAGCTTTACAACTATGCTGTATACAGAGCTAACAGTAAATGCTCTGCAGATTTGTCTTCAGTGCTTTTCTTTCATTATGAAAACTAGCATGGTTCGGACATGTATGCAGGCACGATTCCTTGTCAAAAACAATACTGCAGGGAACTGTCGAGGGTGGAAGAAGCAGAGGAGGCCAAATAAAGACATGGACAGACAACATCAAGGAATGGACAGGGCTAGATATTTCCACACTCATCCGCATCGCTGACGATAGAATTCGCTGGAGGACTCTGTGTGCTGAAGCATCCAATGTGGTACCCCTACGACCCTGAAGGGTTATGGGTTTATTGATTGATTGATTGATTTCATTATACTCAATATGTTATCCATACGTAGAGCACTACTCTCGATAATCATGATGACAAATCACTGTGTGCCAACAGTGTATGTGTTGGCACAATAGTGTCAGAGATGTTGCTTGTCTTTTTAAGCCAATTCTCATTCCATCTGCAGCCTCCACATCCCTAAAAGTGCTGGCCAGAAGCAACACAAGCCGCTGTATTTCTATTCCTAGGGTGCAATACTAGGAGGTATGTTTAGGATATTGTTTATCTACTAACCCTGGGTCCACATGAGAGCAATGCATTATTTTTAGCACCATGGCGGAATTTTAACCTGGTACTTTGTCCATCACAGACATACTCTGTACCACGCTGCCACAGAGTTTGCAAAATTATAAAATGAATAAAAATGAGAACTTACTTTCATAACAACTGCTTTCTCATACACTTGCATGCCTGATCTTCTCTGGGCAAATTTCAGATACTCTGAAAAGGAATTGTTAAGCTTAAGATAAAGCAGTGAATTGTTGCTGTAGAGGCAGACAAGTTGAAGAGTATAAAACAAAGACCTGCCACAGTAGAAATAGTAAGTGACAAAATAGACAAAGACAAATAAGTGTTCAGAATTTGAGGTGTTTGCAACTAGGTTGATGCACCATCTAGGTTGATGCACCATCTCATTGTATCAAGAGAGGAAGGTCCTGGATGACAGAAGCAGAAGATACCCTACTCAGAGTTTGTGAGCTGGAGGAAGTGAGAAGAGGCTATGAATGGGTGACATTTGGCAAAGAGAGAAAATTATTGACAACAGTGGTGATACAGATGGGAAGAGAGTGCCGCTACTGGGCTGCCAACAGAACAGAGGAAATGATCCAAGAACTCATACTGCAGCACTCGAAGCCACATGATATAATAATTTACACAGATGGCTCAGTAACACAAGAAACAAACAGGTGTTTATGGGGTTTTGTGGCCTATCAAAATGGCAAGAAATTAGCTGAGAAGTCAGCTGCGTACCCAACTACAACATCAAGTATGAGAATGGAAATAGAAGCAGTGACAGCAGCTCTCACTTGGCTGGTGATGCAACCACCAACAGACACAGTGATTCTATCAGACTCTCAAAGTATGCTGCGCAAGATAGAAAAGTGTATGATCAGAACGGAATGGGTCACTCTTCTCAACAATTCACAGAGCATTACATGGATTTACTGTCCTGGTCATGCTGGTGTCAGGGGAAACGAAAAAGGTCATGTGTTGGATGGTAAAGCTTTGGTGAACAGCACCGAGATAAGAAGAGACAGGATTGAATTGATTAGAACAGTCATAGATACCATACAAGAAGATGAGGAGGAGGTCAAATGAGACATTGTACGTATTCAGAGAATGGTAGAAATGGGAGTGACTAGAGGTGATGGGAGAAAGTGTTCCCTCTCCGGAGAGATCAGAAGAACGCGTAATCAGCAACTGACTGGGACCCTGAGCATATACACTTTTAGATAGATGACGGAAAGGCAAGCAGAGAATATATGGGAATGACCCCAGCATGTGACACATGTTCCTAATAAAAAATATTAGATAAGACTAAATACAGAAATGACACAAAAAATAGAAACAAAGACATAAGAAATAACTGGATTGATAAGTAAGAGGTACTGAAATGGCTGATAAAGAAATCCAAACACATTGCGGATAAGAAACATATCAAAGAGGAGTGATAAGGAAGATATGCAGACAGAAAGGATATGCAGAAGATAAAAGATGCAAAAGAAAGAGACAGATATGTTCTTCTTTGTTTGTTCTAAAACTACTGCAGATTAGCAGGATTTAGTCAGGAGAACGGAATGTGCCGTGTCATGGTTTACAGCATTGCTGCGATATCTGTGCCTTTTGGCCTGACTTTGGGTCACTGACCATATATAGGATGGGACAGCCAACTCCATCCCATAACCTCAGTCGCCTCTTATGACATACATGGAAGGTAAACAATGTTGCTATTCTTTGTCCTGTGGATCAGTGCTTCGACAGCAACTGGTTTAGTTCTACTGAAATCCTGCAGAATATGTTCTGCAGACTGTGTTGTCTCTCCACATGAGTATGTATAGGTGATAGAAACAATCTTAGTCTATGTAGGTAGTCTGTTGTGTCCTATCCTAGTGCAAAAGACGTGTCAAGATAATGATAGTTGCTTTTTGGGTGGTCAACTTTTCTAATAGCTGTCTGAGGGTCCTCTTTTCCTGGTAGGTGATTTCTTGGTCTTTTTGTTGTTCTTCTGTTTCACTGCTCATTCTCAAAGTCCTGCTGGATCACTCTTGTAGCAGGACAATAATCGTACTAGTCACTGTGCCTCTATGATGGGTCTCAGCCATAGGAAAAAACAGTGTTGTCAGTGTTCCCCTCCCCAGTGCTGCACAGTACATCTCTGGCTCCCTCCCAACCACAGAGGGTGCATACATATATTCAAGTAAACATGAAACACATTGCAACAACAAAATAAAAGCATGAGAAGCATAATTGTATAGATGACGTGCCATGAAGCTTCTATAAGAAGGTAACCTGCTGGCTGGAAATCTTGTAGTGCCATGTTCCTGCTACAAGAGAGATCCAACGGAAGTTTGAGAATGAACGCTAAAGAAAAAGTAGAAGAATCTTTCATGTAAATCCTATTTGATCACATATTGCCACACATGCAGTTGCGTCTGTGGGTCTCACCAATAGCCCACTAGACAAACCACCCATGCAACAGAAGACCTTAGTTGATGACATGAAGTTATATTAAAGCTCACTTCTGGAAGCTTTGTAGCATTAAATCTATACAATTATAGACCCCTTCTGAGCAGAAGGCTCCTTCAATAGGCATTGTACTGAGGAAAGCTGAAGTCTCCTGGGTATGAAAGAAAGCTCAGAAAAAACACCACACTGCACATAGGAAGTAAGAGCAAATCACTCGAAATTACTGGGGTTCTCAAACAAACAAACGCCTTAACAAGTCAATGTAAACATCCACCTAACGGAGGCCTTTTTTTTAACCTATCAATAGACATGTAAAAAAAAACTATTCCGTGTCACAGAGTGGCTACTACATTCTTTTCATTGGCTGTCAACACGTGAGTAGCCTGTCATAGTGACATGCAAAGGACTTGTGCTGTTTCTTTTGATAGGTTAAAATAAAGGCCTCTGTTGAGCAGATCTTTACATAGATTGTTAAGCTTTCTATTGTAGAAAGGCATGGCTAACTGAAAACTTCATATGAACTTCAAAAGTGAACAGGTCTCCTGGCCATGTGGTAGATACAATTTTCAGTTGAGGATGGTTGTTTTAGATGAGAAACAGATCCTGCCCATGTGTTGCCAGGGCCGTGAGGGGAGCAAAGAACAGCAACACTGTTTACCTTCCATGCATGTCATAATAGGTGACTAAGAAGGCTATTGGGTGGAGTTTAATGATCATACCATATAAGGTCAAAATGACCCAAAGCCATGCTGTAATTGGATGTGTCAGACTGAAAGGCGCAGATATTGCAGCAATGCTGTAAACCATAACACAACACATTCCGTTCTCCGGATTACACCCTGCTGATCTGCAGGATTTTGAGAACAAACACAGAAGAAGGAACAGATCCCAGGTTGACCGAGCTTCAGGTAATGGATACAGGAACAAATATTAGAAGGTAAAGGTGACCAACATTATACATTGCACTAGCAAGCTAATGATCACAGAAAAATATGGGTCTAATACATATTCTCTAGTCAGTTTGAGTAAATAATGAGTCCATCTCATAAACAATTTGTTCATGGTTTTCTTCTGCATTCATTCTCAAACTCCAGTTTGATTTCTCTTGTATCAGGACATTGGTCCCACAATATTTCCAGTTGTATGAGCAGTGTCTCAGTTTTATTTGCGCCAATGGCCCAACACATCCATCTTTGGTGGAACTCATGGTTCAAATGCTGATCAACCAAATTGTGTTGGCGGATATAATTGAATGTATCTATCTATCTATTCGCTAAACCCTTTTTCAGCGTCAAGAATAGAAGAGTTTTCTGGAAACAGCCCCTCTTGTGTGCTGAGTCTTCGTCTTTGGAAAACACTCCATTTTACTACAAACACTGGGGTGCAAAGGGAATGCATTGCTCTAGGCGGACCCAGGGTTAGCAGATAACCAAGATCCCAAATGTACCTCCACGTGGTGCACCCTGGAAACATAAATACAGCAGCTCGAGCTGATTCTGGCCAAATCATTTGGGGATTGTGTCCGAGAATGTGGAGGTAGCAGATGGAAAGAGATTTGACTGCACAAGAGACAGACAATATCTTCGACACCACCAGCATCACCACATATAGCGACACTGTCGACATACAGTGAAGCTAGTCAGTCCAGTCCGAACATTAGAGGGGCGGCCAATGTAAAACGCACGTAAAGGTAGATGCATGACGAGAGACAAATATATTTCATACAGAGTACAATGAAACAATGAAAGGGCAGAACAGCGCTAGAGGGCAGCGCGAACTGCAAATATAAAGTGAAAAGTCCCTAGGAAAGGGAAACTACAAGCTCCGTCAGCTCGAGCGAGCTGCTAGTTACCTGTGTTCCTTACAGGCAGAGACCCAGACCCATTCATTGGCGTTTGGTAAAGCAAGAAGACCTAATCCAACTCTAATGTCGAGCCTTCCTAAACCGGAAATATGTTCGCGAAGAGAAAGGGTTCTGTACCCGATGGGCTTAGGCAAGAAAGGGACAACGATGGTAGTCCTGGCCTAACTCTACTGTCAAGGTTTCCTATACCGGAAGTACACTTGCAGAGAGAAAGGGTCCCATACCCAATGGGCTCAGGCACAAAAGGGACAACGATTTAGCCCTGGCCCAACTCTACTGTCAGGTTTTCCTACACCGGAAATACACTTGAAGAGAGAAAGGGTTCAGTACCTGATGGGCTCAGGCACTATTGGGACAAGGACGCTCAGCTCGAGAACGCCTTGCTCTCAAACGCATGGTGTGAGACTCAAACTTGGACAAGGGGTACATGATATCGGTGAATGACACCTTGGCTAAGAGGGCGAAAGAGCCAGGCCCAACTCCTCTGTTGAGTTCTTTCCCTTAAGGAACCAGGCTCACGGATGAGAAACGGTTCAGTACCCAATGGGCACAGGCACAGCACGTCCAATTACACGAGGCAAGTTCATAGACAGTGGAACACCTCGTGCGAGTCAGACGAGAGCAAAAATCGTCTGGGCGAAGAGTCTCCACTACGCATGCCTAGAGACAGATATAGAGGCTGTCACAGGCTAAGGGTAGCCCACCTGAATTGTCAAGGCATGCTAAAATCGGATGTGCTAGGCCTACAAGGCGCATAACGGTGGCACAACGTAATCACGCTCCCGGTGGGAATCGCACGGATATCCGTGATGGTTACAATGGAGCGAACGGCAAACAAACAAACTACAAGCACTTTGAGTTCTCACTGTCGGATTGCTAATCCTCTCGCAGTGTTTTATCAGGAAAACCTCACCTGGCTATGCTGTTATTCTAATTAACACATACATTAATAAGGCCACTTATTCCAGATGAAGAATCCTGAAACATTGAAATGTATCAGAGGTTCCTAAAAATTCAACAATATTTGAACAGAAATATCCTATATAGGATAAGTCTCAATAATTATATTGCATATTCCTTATACACTTTCTCAATTGTGTGGAAATACTTTATGTTAATTTTCAGTCTTTCTTACCACTGTAAACCATCTCAAAATTGAATGGCTCTCCCTCGTAGATTTCTTTCAAGTGTTTCATGGCAATGATGAGACAGAGTTCTAGAGTTGAAATTCCTGAAAGAAAACATATATAACATGTTCACAATCAATATTAAGGTCATCCTGGTAGACAATGTGTAAATATTTGGTTCACTAATTAAATTTCTTAAACATCATACAGTAAAGTTGTGCAGAACAAACATTCTCAAATTTCTGCAGATTAGCAGAATGTAAATTTCATCATCTAAACGGGGTGCAAAGGGAACACATTGCTCTAGGCGGACCCAGGGTTAGCAGATAACCAAGATCCCAAATGTGCCTCCACGCGGTGCACCCTGGAGACATACATACAGCAGCTCTTGCTGATTCTGGCCAAATCATTTGGGGATCGTGTCCGAGAATGTGGAGGTAGCAGATGGAAAGAGATTTGACTGCATAAGAGACAGACAATATCTCAGACACCACCAGCAGCACCACATATAGCGACACTATCGACATACAGTGAAGCTAGTCAGCTCAGTCCGAACATTGGAGGGGCGGCCAATGTAAAATGCACGTAAAGGTAGATGCATGGCGAGAGACAAATAGATTTCATACAGAGTACAATGAAACAATGAAAGGGCAGAACAGCGCTAGAGGGCAGCGCGAACTGCAAATAGAAAATGAAAAGTTCCTAGGAAAGGGGAACTACAAGCTCTGTCAGCTCGAGACGAGCTTCTAGTTACCTGTGTTCCTTACAGGCAGAGACCCAGACCCATTCATTGGCGTTTGGTAAAGCAAGAAGACCTAATCCAACTCTAATGTCGAGCCTTCCTAAACCGGAAATATGCTCGCGAAGAGAAAGAGTTCCGTACTCGATGCGCTCAGGCACAAAAGGGACAACGATTTAGCCCTGGCCCAACTCTACTGTCAGGTTTTCCTACACCGGAAATACACTTGAAGAGAGAAAGGGTTCAGTACCTGATGGGCTCAGGCGCTATTGGGACAAGGACGCTCAGCTCGAGAACACCTTGCTCTCAAATGACACCTCGGCTAAGAGGGTGAAAGAGCCAGGGTCCAACTCCTCTGTTGAGTTCTTCCCCTTAAGGAACCAGGCTCACGGATGAGAAACGGTTCAGTACCCAATGGGCACAGGCACAGCACGTCCAATTACACGAGGCAAGTTCATAGACAGTGGAACACCTCGTTCGAGTCAGACGAGAGCAAAAAATCGTCTGTGCGAAGAGTCTCCACTACGCGTGCCTGGAGACAGATATAGAGGCTGTCACAGGCTAAGGGTAGCCCACCCGAATTTCAAGGCATGCCAAAATCGGATGTGCTAGGCCTACAAGGCGCATAACGGTGGCACAACGTAATCACGCTCCCGGCGGAAATCGCACGGATATCTGTGATGGTTACAATGGAGCGAACGAAAAACAAACAAACATCATCTAAACAAATTAGTTGCCTCTTACATGATAACTAGAATAATTAGCTAGACCAGTAATAATAGCACATTCTCATAGTTGCCTCTTACAACATGATAACTAGAATAATTAGCTAGATCAGTAACAATAGCACATTATCATAGTTATTGAGTCTTGCTTTAGTTACTGCTGCACTCTCCACCTTGTCGGATATTCTGTGATGGTTTGGTAATTTATACTCTTACAACATGCCTGGCAGATAACAGTGTCATTATTTCATACTTTGAAATAATGACACTGTTCTCATGTTCTGGCAATTTTATCTATATGATCTCAGAGGATGCAAGTCTCGGATGTTATCCAAAACCTGACGCACCTAAAGAAGCGGTGATCTGCAGCTTCGTACTGACATTGCAAACATGATTAATAGTAATCTCGCCCATGTTGCTGTGGCCTTAGAGGAGAGCAAAGAATAGCAACACAATTTAACTTTCATGCATGTCATATGAGGTGATTAAGGAGGTTATGGGTAGAGTTGGCTGTCTCATTCTATATAAGGTCAAAGTGATCCAAAGCCATGCTGACGTCAGATGTGTCAGACCAAAAGACGCAGATATTGCAGCAATGATGTGAACCATAACACAATACATTTCGTTCTGCGGAGTACATCCTGCTAATCTACAGGAGTTTGAGAACGAACACAAAAGAAGTAGTAGTCCCAAGACATAACACAGTATGCTGTTGGGATGTGTAGCATATTCTGCCTACCAGTAATTAGCCATAGCAGCTATCCTTGAGGTGAGCTGGTCAGTGTTCTTTCTCATTGTTTATTTAATGATCTCCTCCCAACTGTGCGAGTCAGATAATCATTTATACAGCCATTTATCTTTGCCATACTCGTGTTTTCATTTGTGTTAGTTTATAGAAGACTACATAATTCCATGTAGTCTTGTTCTATATTGGTGCACCGTTCTTTGTTTGTATGTCCATATCGTGATAAATACCTTTTGGTCAAAACATCGATTTGTTCTTTGTTGCAGGATCTCTGCAAAACCTATTTAATTGTCCAGGATATTAAGTGGCTAGAATTTACAACCTGAAGTCCTTATATCATAATACTTGTCTATTTTAGATAGCTGTGCCGCAATCGTAGGATCCTATCTGCATGTAGAGGAGGCATAAATTCTCTAAGTTCAAGTCCCACGACTTGTGCGATGCTACTTTGCCACCCTGGAATTTTAAGTTTCCAATATCAGTTCCACTCCTTGGACTATCTGTTTCGATTATTCGCTATCCAGCAAGAAATCCGGCTTTCCTAGAGACTTACCAGTCTCCCAACTTAGAGCTATTCAAGCTCTCACTCCAACAACATCTAGTTAAATACTTCTCATTAAACTTGTAACTACTCTGGAATCTTTTCCGACCTACACTATGGCTTTGCAGCCCACTTTGCGACATACCTCGCCGCTGTCCACTTCTCGAATCACTGAATCCAATCTGAATTTGCCAAGTTCTCCCCAACTTAGTAAAAACTTCCACCCGATCCAAATTTTCATACATCTCACATCTGTTCTCACCCCAGCCCTCTTTGTTCATTATACACAAAGGTGTGGCACGTCATTACATCATCAACAGTTGTTCACAGATTCATATTTTGCATCGCCCATGCGTTGCCATGGCCCGAGAGGGGAGCAAAGAATAGAAACGCTGTTTATCTTCCATGCATGTTGTAAAAGGTGACTAAGGAGGTTATAGGATGGAGTTGGCAGTCCCATACCATATAGGGTAAGTGACCCAAAGCCATGCTGAAGTCGGATGTGTCAGGATGACAGGAACAAATATCGCAGCAATGCTTTAAGCCATGACACAACGCATTCCGTTCTCCAGACTACATCCTGATAATCTGCAGAAGTTTGAGAATGAAAGCAGAAGAAGATAATTTGCATGGGAATAGTCTAATTCTTTTGTGCGTGCTTAAAGAATGTCTGGTGCCCGAAAACACATTACTGTTTTGTCCGACCAGGTCCTGTATAGATGAAGAATGTCTGTTAGTCTGGCTGTCTACCTAACCGCTTATTCTCACAAAAGGGTCTGAAGAACATTGCTTATTGTCTCGCCAGTCTGTCTTTATGTATTCAAGCGTCTGTACTCATCTCTACTGACTATTTATGCCTGAGATGGGTGTGTGATAATATTATTACATGAGCTATTATGGACTGGTCACGAAACGTATCATTGTGGTTTTCTCACCGTCAATCTCTTGCTGTCTGTGAAGGGTTTTCACTATCTACTGAGATGTGCCTACCCATTTATACAGTTGTGTTAACGCGAGAGTAATTGTGTCAGGTTTTGAACCATGATTCATTGGAAGATAACTCAGAAAATTCAGTGATATATAAAAAGTTCATAGCATATCCTGTTCAGGGTGTTGTGATCAACCCAGCATATTTTGGTTGGAGTGATCTTGCTGCAGACAATTGTGTATCCAGATGTTCAGAAAGCAATGGCAAATTGCTAAACTTATTTATATTGTCTAGAAAATCACAACAGACAAAAATACAGGGTTGTTGGCTACATCCTGAATATGATACAAATTTTGTTCGTGTATTTTCAAAGAAAATATTTACTTTCAATTAGTTACATTTGCTTTCTGAATAGTCCAGATTCATAATTGCTTGTGGCAGAAATTGAACCTAGTATCTTGACCATCCAAGATGTGCTCTGTACCTCTACAAAATAGAGCTGGACATTCAGTGATACATAAATTTAAAGCAAATAATGTATCCAGATTTTGCAATAAGACATACCATGCAACATGGCTGATTTTGTGTCAGTTGATATAAGTTTAAATGAGGTCACCATATCGCTGCTGGTAATCATGGGATGTGCCGCAGTCACTTGACATATTGGGTAGGTCTGGAATATAAACGGGGTCCAATTAATTACAAGTTTGTACACACAGGACTTTGCCAAAGACGAATGTGTCGGACCATTGGCGCAAATAAAACAGCGACACAACACATTTCCATTCTCTAGACTACATCGTGCTAGAAATCTAGCAGGACCATTATTTTGCTATAAGAGAGATCCAGCGGGAATTTAAAAATGAATACTGAAAAAGAAGTACACACGGGATGATGCACGCTATACAGACAGACAGCATATTTGAGTGTCTGTAGATTTAAAGAGCATGCGCTAAGTACAGAGAGAAGCACATACATTCAGTGAGAAGAAATATGTTAAAGACAAATCTTCTATGTTCATCCTAGAAAAGCTTTTTTTGACCAATTAACATGAGTCTATTTTTTTTTTTATTTATAAAATTTTTTTTCTGTAACATTTTTTCAGTTGTCCACGTATTTTTTCATAAATTCATATTTTTTCCAATTTATATGTGTATTTTTTTTTTTTAAATTTGTATTTAGTAGCAAAAGCCTTTTTAAAATGCCCATCAATACGTCTTATGAGATAAAAACATATGCATTAGTAATACTTACTGAAATTTAACATCAAATGACCGTTTATTTGCCAGAAATCTGCATCAATATTGGAAAATCCATAATAATTGACACTTATGAAAAAAGACACCACGCCAGAAATAATATCACTTGTCACCCTACTTGTCCCAGTGTCAGAAAGAGATCAAAATACAAATGTTCATTTACAGGAAATGCAATGATGGATATCATCATCATTTATCTTTCATCTTCATGTAATGCAAATATCTTTCATCTTTTGCTGCTGCTATCTATTCTTTCAGGCGCAATTTTTGTTAGTACAAGATCACTATCAACTAGGCTACCTCGCCCCCCTGGGATGGAGGGCAAGCTGAAGTTACATTAGTGAGTTGGAGGTAACAAGTATTAATTGTGGCACAAGTTGGGCCAGCACGTGTTGTGCAGAATGCGGTATTCGTTTAATCAGATGCTACAGCGTGTATACTCTTCAAAATCTACTATGAGTGACTGAACACATGTGGGTTTAGAAGATGTGCAATGATCTTGGTTCATAATAAATATTCTGCCTGTGTGTTGCTGAAGTCTGGAAAGGGAACAAAGAATAGCAACAATTACCAGCCACACATGTTATAAGAGACAAATGACAATTTGGAGATTAAAGGTTGGCCATACGAGCTGTAAACCATGACACAATACATTCTGTTCTTTGAACTAGAACCTGTCAATGTTCTTTGAACTGGAATCTACACAGATTCTTGATTAGAAAACTGGCCTCACAGCACGTGGGGCATTCCCATAAGTGCTCCACCCTCTGTTCCAGCAACCATTCGACTCGATGGTGTTTCGAGTCCAATGCCGCCAAAACAGACGTCGACATCAGGGCACAACTCTGGCCCTTGCGAAAGGTTTCTTTGTTGTTTTGCCCACCCACGCCATGCCCGTAACTAGTTCAAGCACAACGTCGGCCTGTTGGAACAACATGGTAACTGTTATCGAAGGTTACGACTACGGGATTGTATAGATGAAGTGCCATGAAGTTTCTATAAGAAGATAACCTCAATATAAAGGCATGTTATCTACTAAGGTTTTCTGGTGCATGGTTGGTTTGTCTAGTGAGCTATTGGTGAGACCCACAGACACAACCGCATGCGCAAGAACATAACCTACACAGAACAAACACAGAAGCTAACCAGTGGTATATACAGTTTGTTGAAGATTATTTTAACTTTGACTTTTTTTTAAAAGGATGGAGTAATCAATCTTAGACCTAACAAACTCTTAGGACATGCATATTAGGTCCTCATGTTACTATTATTTATCTATCTTCTTCTTCAGTGTTTATTCTCAAACTCCCACTGGATCTCTCTTGTAGCAGGACAATGGGACTACTAGATTTCCAGCAGGATGTTGTCCAAAAAATGGCAACATGTTGTGTCGCCATATTATTTGCTCCAAAGGCCCGACACATCTGTCTTCTGTGAATTTGTCTTTCAAAACCCAGTAACATAATGACGGAGACTAGAAAAATCCACACATGAATCATAAACAAGGCCATTACCTGTAACTGAATTTCGGAAAGTGGATGTGGCAAATGGTCATCATCATTTGTGATGGACGAACAATTAAAAATTATGACACAAACATACTTCTTCTTCTTCAGCATTCATTCTCAAACTCCCGCCAGATCTCTCTTGTAGCAGGACAATTGTCCTACTAGATTTCCAGCGGGATGTAGTCCAGAGAATGGAAATGCATTGTGTCACCGTTTTATTTGTGCCAATGACCCGTCACATCTGTCTTTGGCACAAATAAAAAATCCTATTTTGGTTATTGCCTGTGCCATCTTGAACCTACATGAGAAATTTTTGCAGAAGAATAAAATGAATCAACCAGGATTAAGGCAACAAATATTTGACGCAAACATTACCAACAATGAGATGAGACCACGGACATCATTTGTCATCGAGAACTGTCTTTCCAAGATATCTTTCACTGATACCTCCTCCAGCATGTTCTGTAAAAAAATAACAAAATATATAAAGAAACAAAACACGGAAAAACAGACATAAATAGCAACATTAACATTTCATGTTTCTCTTGTGAGTACACTTTCAGTCTTGAATATTTTACATGGTCGTCTTGAGTCTGCTATGTTCTTTCTGAAACTCATGCTGGTTAGTAGAATATATCTGAAGAGCAGAATGTTTTACACCATAGTTTACAGCTAGACTGTGATATCTGCACCTTTCGACTTGACACATCAGATTTCAACATTTAATTTTTTTTGGGGTAAATTTAACTTTCTACGAATCATGCGTCAATCCTATAATTTGTGGTTTAGTAACTCAGTAAGCCAAAGACAGACGTGTCACACCACTGGCACAAATAAAACGGCAACACA
Source organism: Meghimatium bilineatum (assembly GCA_034231615.1). Taxonomy (NCBI): domain Eukaryota; kingdom Metazoa; phylum Mollusca; class Gastropoda; order Stylommatophora; family Philomycidae; genus Meghimatium; species Meghimatium bilineatum. The sequence goes on from CM067322.1 coordinate 15,630,249, forward strand.
GTGCATTTCCATTCTCTTGACTACATGCTGCAGAAAATCTAGTAGGACCATTTCCCTGCTACAAAAGAGATCCAGTGGGAGTTTAAGAATGAATGCAGAAGTGACACAGTACACTAACCACTGCTATTGTCCTCAAAGGCACACAGCAGTGCTTCATCTTCTGCGTTCATTTTCAAACTTCTGCAGATTAGCTGCACATAGTCCAGAGAACAGAATATGTTTGTGTTATGGTTTACATCTGCGTCTTTTGGCCTGACCAATCTGAATTCTGGGCCAATTTACCCTCTAAGGGGTGGGACAGCCAATTTCACCTCCAAAACCTCCTTAGTCACCTCTTATGATGTGCAAGGCAGATAGCATTATTGCTATTCTTTGCTCCCCTTTTGGGCCCAACAACACTTAGGGGCATACAGTACTAAATGAAATGAAGGGCAAATTTGTTCGTTGTTGTAGGTTCTACATAAAACTTATTTAATCCATTAAACAAATATTTATTCACCTTATAGTACTAAACCAGCATTTCAATAAAAAAGTCATTATCAAGCTATAGGTGAAAAAATATAATACGCCTTCCGCTCGCTTAAAAAATATATATCTGTAATTTTCTCCTCAATAAACTTCACTATCTTTGCAGCTCGTACAGAGGTCCATATAGCCTTGATTCTAGTGTTGTTTCTATTTTCCAGTATGATTTTCTCATCATTTCATACTCAGAATATTATAAAAAGAAACAAAATCTGATGTCATATTTTAAAAGCACTTCCTGCAATAAATCTAGTAGGAGTATTGTTCTGCCACAAGAGATCCTAGTAAAAGTTTGAAAATGCAAACAAATAACTTAACACAAATATATATGAACCTATTATGATAAAATAACAAATTACCTGAATATTTTGGTTCCAAATTTCAGCAAACTCCTGGTCAGGAAAGTCTGGGTGCAAAGTAAGATAAAACTTACACAGATCCACATACTGATTCAAAGTTAGCTTGTTAAATAGGTATAGTTGACGGTGAGAGAAACGAGACTTGACTCGTTTTTCTAGCAACTCCACAACATCCTGTTTTGAAAATTATTTAATAAACATGTATATACAAGTCAATAGAATAATGAGATTGTGACTGAAATTTAAAAAAACATAGAAAAACAAAAATAAACAAATATTTTATTGTTATAAACTTGCTTTTGTTGAAGCATTTTTGAGTGATGTTAAAACAAGAGGATGCTTACTATGTGGTCATCAATTTGCTGTGCAACAAATTTATTGATAGACTTTGGACATGACAAGGAAATAATTCAAACATGTCCAACAAATATAACTGAATCAGATAGTTATTGTTTATACAGAGCTAGCTACATCAGAATATGTAGTTGCTCATGTGTTACCAGGTCCCGAAAGGGGAATAAGGAATAGCAATGCTGTTTACTTTCCATGCATGTTATAAGAAGTTTTGGGGTGGAGTTGGCTGTTACATCCCATATAGGATCAAAGTGACAGGGAATAAACAGTGAAGTCAAATAGGCAGAAGGCATATATTTCATATATAGACAGAGTTGTTAACCATGGCACAATGCATTCCATTCTCTAGACTACATCTTGTTAATCTGCTTGAGAACAAATGCAGAAGAAGATGAATATACAGTTTTATTTATGTGTAAGTGCTCGTCTCAATAGTAGAGGAGCTAGTGAACCATCATATATATTACAAATTTGTCATGGCTCCAAAGAGGAGCAATATGCTTACCTTGCATATCTTTCAGTGTACGGTAGACAGTGGAAGAATACAAGGTGGCAGAAGAAAAGAAGATGACATGGCTGGATAATATTAAAGACTGGACAGGGTCTGAAGTTTTCATGATGGTAGAGGATAGCGATGTGTGGAGATCTTTCTGCACCAAATGTCTCAATGTGACACACCTACAGGTTTTATTATTACAAATTTGCACGCATGTCATAAGAGGCGACTAAAGAGATTATGGAGTAGAGATGGCTGTCTCATGCAGTATTGGGTCAAAATGACCCAGAAGTCATGCTGAAATTGGATGTGTCAGACCAAAAGGCACAGATATCACAGCAAAGTTGTAAACCATAACACAAAACATTCTGTTATGACTACTTGACTACATCCTGCTAATCTGCAGCAGTTTTAGAATGAACGGAGCAGAAAATCAAGTAGTTTCACATAGCTCTAGCAAGATTACTAATAATCAAGCAGTTTTACATAGCTCTAGCAAGATTACTAATAATCAAGCAGTTTTACATAGCTCTAGCAAGATTACTAATAATCAAGCAGTTTTACATAGCTCTAGCAAGATTACTAATAATCAAGTAGTTTTACATAGCTCTATCAAGATTACTATATGCGATGAAACTTTATATGACTGGACAGTCAATCTTTTATACTCTGTCACACTCATGTATGTCAATGACATACGACCAACAAGGTTGCTCTGTCACATTGAGACAACACTCCAAATAAAGATAACACAAGCAACAGCATAATTTTTTGGTCATGTCTATTAAACAAATAATTACCAGACGGCAAGTAATTCCAACAATGCAAACTGGTGTCTGTGCAGACTGTGAAACATCATATAAGTTGTAGAGCAGGGTCTGGTTCTTATGTTGAGCAAACAAATCAAAGTCATCCAAAACAAACAAAATGGGCTTGCTGGCCTGGTCACCTGCATAATGTAAAGCCAAAGTAGAATGAAATAGATGGAGAACTCAAAGATTACAGGTGTAATACAAGACCATTCTGCATATCTTAGTGTTATAGTTTGTACATTCTTGAAGAATATGCTCTGAAGTTTGGCTTGGTTGACCATGTGTGCACTTTGCTGAGTCATTAACATTGTGAGTGTAATATGACTGCTTAATCCATTGTGTCCAGTTCTGACTCTCAAAAATGATGACCTGTTCTTGTTTATTCAGCTGATGCTATATTTCAATGGCTGAATAAAGTTAAAAAAGAGTGGAGCTTGACTAAGTGTAGCAATCAAGTTGACTAGCAAATCAGACTTTACAAAATTATATTTAAGTCTAATGTATTGTCCTTGTTTTTGTCTTTCTATATTTATATGTGTATTTATACTTTTACCGCAAATATCTTCTTCTTTCGCTCTCTGATAACCAAGTTAAGTTACGTTCTGTGATTTCCGCAGTTAAGTTTGAAGTATGTTATGTTAATGGTATTACAATCGAAGCTCACACTTACAACTTGTAGCTAAAATATGTCTGAACCAGACATATTTATTATCCAACTCACGGCAATTGTCTCCCCTTAGAATGTGATATTGTGGTTTGTCTTGGTAAATTTTTGTCTCTTGAAATGATCATGAATGGTAACAAAATGACCTGGTGTGTGAAAGTGACGATACCTTCTGTCACTCCCATTTATGGTTTATGGACACCCAGTTTAAAATAAAAGATCAGATGAATTAAGGTGTGATCTGCGTGCAATTTTGCATTTTCTGGCCCAGCACATCTGTTTTCAGCATGGCTGTAAATATAAAATCTGAAGCATATCTCAATGTCTTCTCATACAATCTATGAGAGGACCGCAGAGATCCCTAGCGATCTGTGGACTAAAAGTTTAGAACTTCTACGCAAAGGCAGAAGAAAACCTCTGCATTAGAATGAACATAAAGACAACAAAACTAACTGATACTTAGAAACATTGAATTACCTTTTTTCAAAGCCTGTAGCAAAAACTGTAGAGTTTCCGCAAAGGATCTCTGCAAATAAACCAAAAAACAAAACTTCAACACAAATGAATTATTCTGCTCTCATTCTTACACTTCTGCTGGATAGCAAGATGTAGTCCAAAGAATGACATATGATGTGTTATGGTTTACATGTTTGCTGCGATATTTGTGCCTTTTAGCTTGACACATCCAACTTCAGCTTGGGTTCTGAGTCACTTTGACACTCTTTTGGATAGGACAGCAAACCCTACCCCAAAATCCTCTCAGTTGCCTCTAACGACATATAATAACCAAAGTGCCAGTTATCACTTCTTATGATATGCATGACTGACCACTAATCTTTGCTCCCTTTTCATGCCCATGGGCGAACAATGGTTTGATAACATAATCTTACAAATGCTCTCAGAAACAAGGTACAATATTCCAATCTTATAAATGCTCTCAGAAACAAAGTATGATATTCCAATCTTACAAATGCTCTAAAGACAAGTTATGATAACATAATCTCACAAATCCACTAAAACAATATATGCTTACAAATATGATAACACAATCTTACAAATTCACTCAGAGACAAAGTCTGATAACAATCTTACAAATATTCTGTCTCCAACTGTGCTCTCCAAATTCAGCTGTCGGGTGATTTCTCTCAAGGCAAGTTTGTCATTTGTCTGTAGAAGACCTGGGAAAAACAACAGTAGTGGAATATATAAACTGGACACACTATATCACTTTATATATAGGAAACTGTGCCATTTCTCCCCATTATCTCCAGATCTAAACTTCTCCCACTAGCATGCTAGTGTATTGAAATCAGCATCACCCCAATCCCCTTCACTTTCTCAAATTAATTCTGGTACTCATTTGAGGCTCAACTGTGAATCAAATCATAGACTTCATAGCTAGGAAACCAGTTCACTAACCATAGTACCATAGTAATGTTTCTAGCCCCAATAGCAAAGTGTATTTATTTATCTACTTTTCAACTATCTGTGGAGTACAAGTTTTCAACAGACATCCATCTCGTCTTATTTTTAACAATTTATCAAAATTCTTTCTGTCCTTCCCATTTCTCTTGTATCTGTATGAACTATTCCACTATTATCTTCTGATCTTCCCCATTTTTATTATTTCCCTGTAGGTTCCAGAACAATGCCTAGATTACACTGCTTTCCGCTTACCTTCTTAATGTATCTCGTATTCATCTTCAGTCTGTTTCTTTTGGTTTATGTGTTTGCTATTCCCAGGAATTGTGAGGAATTTGCTCTTACTTCCTATATGCAGTGGAGTGGTTGTTTCTTCTGGTATCTACTTTGTTCTTACACAAGTTCTTCATTCTTCTGCGTTCATTCTTAAACTTCTGCAGAATAGCAGGATGTAGTCCGGAATGAATAGTTTATTGTCATAGTTTACAGCAGTGCTGCGATATCTGCGCCTTTCGGCCTGACATCCAACTTCAGCATGGCTTTGGGTCACTGACCCTATATGGGATAGCCAACTCCATCCCATAACCTCCTTAGTCGCCTTTTACGACATGCGTGGAAGGTAAACAGTGTTGCTATTCTTTGCTACCCTTTCGGGCCCCTGCAACACATGGGCGAAGTTCTTCATTGATAGTCAACATACCATCTCAAACCTTAATATATTAAGCTAACTATACACAGACCTTGTAATTGCACCAGCTGCAGATTTTCTTTGATAAGTGGATCAGCACACAGTTCTGCCACAACACTTCTGATGAGCTGTCAGAAACCACAAAGATTAAAATTTGGTTATATTTTGGGTTTGTTTCAGAAAACCAATATCGCATGAACAGGTTTTAGTAAAAAAACATATTCCTGGTACAGATTATGATTTAGTTCATACATTTAAAAACAAGATTAAACCAAGATAATAGATGATGATGATGAAATAATTCCTTTAAAGGTGAGCAGGTAGCTATTGACAGCCAATAGCCTTTCTGACAAAAGCATAAGTTCTTTTCAGTTGTTTAATGAGGTGACATCCTCATATTCCTCTTCTTCTGCGTTCGTTCTAAACTCCTGCAGATTAATAGAATTGAATCATGAGAACAGAATGTGTTGTGTCATGGTTTACAGCATTGCTGTAATATCTGCACATTTCGGCTGGACACATCCGACTTCAGCATGGCTTTGGGTCATTTTGACCCTATATGAATGAAATGGGACAGCCAACTCACCCCATATCCTCCCTAGTCGCCTATTACAATATGCATGGACGGTAGACCGTATTGCTATTCTTTGCTCCCCTCTGAGTCCCAGCAACACACAGGCTACACCCTAATATAAGGTCTCAAATGCAATAATGTGTAAGCAGGTATTTATGAAAGTATGTTTAGTCCTTGAAGGGTGGCCTTCCAGTATCCTAGGATTACCATGTCATTCTAAGAGGAACAGCACATACTTTTTGGACAACTAACTCATCATTCTTCTATCATATTTTTGTTGACCGATTTGCAGCGATGGCACATATAACATTCCGTCCCCTAGGAGTCTGCCACAAAAGGACAAAGGTCTGGACTGTACCTTTTCATCATACAAGACAAAAGTAAGATATTGAGACAAGATGTGAGGTTGATTTTTTCACAGCTGACAGGTTGTCAGCCTATCCCCCAACTTTCGTTAGTCACCTCCTAAGACATGCTTGGAAAAAGACTGGTCCTATTTTCTGCACCCTGAGTTAGAAGTTCAGGCCCAGTTGCCACACGGGCAAAGATAATAGAATAGATTATGACTTTTTATTTAAAATACATTACAATTAAAACCAAAGTCTTTTACGTTAAAAAAATATAAGACAAGATTATGGTGTTTTTTTTAATATTAAATATATTACAAGTACAAGATAAGGTCTTAACAGAAATCAAACAATGAACAGACCAGCATTAATTTTATTTTTAAACAACTATTATATAAACAGATTGGGGTGCAAAGGGAACGCATTGCTCTAGGCGGACCCAGGGTTAGCAGATAACCAAGATCCCAAATGTACCTCCACGCGGTGCACCCTGGAAACAGAAATACAGCAGCTCGAGCTGATTATGGCCAAATCATTTGGGGATCGTGTCAGAGAATGTGGAGGTAGCAGATGGAAAGAGATTTGCCTGCACAAGAGACAGACAATATCTCAGACACCACCAGCATCACCACATAGTGACACTGTCGACATACAGTGAAGCTAGTCAGTCCAGTCCGAACATTGGAGGGGCGGCCAATGTAAAATGCACGTAAAGGTAGATGCATGGCGAGAGACATAGATTTCATACCGAGTACAATGAAACAATGAAAGGGCAGAACAGCGCTAGAGGGCAGCGCGAACTGCAAATAGAAAGTGAAAAGTCCCTAGGAAAGGGGAACTACAAGCTCCGTCAGCTCGAGTCGAGCTTCTAGTTACCTGTGTTCCTTACAGGCAGAGATCCAGACCCATTCATTGGCGTTTGGTAAAGCAAGAAGACCTAATCCAACTCTAATGTCGAGCCTTCCTAAACCGGAAATATGCTCGCGAAGAGAAAGGGTTCCGTACTCGATGCGCTCAGGCACAAAAGGGACAACGATTTAGCTCTGGCCCAACTCTACTGTCAAGTTTTCCTACACCGGAAATACACTTGAAGAGAGAAAGGGTTCAGTACCTGATGGGCTCAGGCGCTATTGGGACAAGGACGCTCAGCTCGAGAACGCCTTGCTCCCAAACGCGTGGTGTGAGACTCAAACTTGGACAAGGGGTACACGATGTCGGTGAATGACACCTCGGCTAAGAGGGCGAAAGAGCCAGGGTCCAACTCCTCTGTTGAGTTCGTCCCCTTAAGGAACCAGGCTCATGGATGAGAAACGGTTCAGTACCCAATGGGCACAGGCACAGCACGTCCAATTACACGAGGCAAGTTCATAGACAGTGGAACACCTCGTTCGAGTCAGACGAGAGCAAAAATGTCGTCTGGGCATAGAGTCTCCACTACGCGTGCCTGGAGACGGATGTAGAGGCTGTCACAGGCTAAGGGTAGCCCACCCGAATTGTCAAGGCATGCCGAAATCGGATGTGCTAGGCCTACAAGGCGCATAACGGTGGCACAACGTAATCATCTCCCGGCGGAAATCGCACGGATATCCGTGATGGTTACAATGGAGCGAACGAAAAACAAACAATAAACAGATTTTGTATCAAATAAAAAAAATATAAAGGAACAAACCAAGGAGTTTTTAGTAAAAAAATGACTTCAATAAACTAATAATTTGTACAATTTTTTTGTTTACAATGGGCAACTCTCACCATAGATTTCCCACAACCTCTTGGTCCAATCAGGAGTAAGGAGTTACTTTCCCCTGTTGTGGCAGTTCTTTTAATGAGATCATATAGTTGCCTGCAAACAAACATAAAATTACTTCTACATTCATTCTCAAAGTCCTGCTGTTAGCAGGATATAGTCTGGAGAAAAGCATGCATTATGTTATGACTTAGTTTGGTTATGGCATTTGCACCTTTGGCACAACATATCAGTCTTCAAAATAAGTATTTTTTCTGTCAATTTTAGTTTCATGGAATGGGGTAGTCAACATCATGTTGAAATATCCCAGTCACATTTTACAACACGAACGGTGGGTCACTTCTTATTGTGAGCTCTATTTCTGGGGCCTTGATTACACACAATGGCACATGAATCTGAGTGTCCAGAGCCTAAAAGAGAAGCAAAGAATAATACCCCTGTGACCTTCCATGCATGCTGTGAGAGACAACTATGGTCTGTGGAAGAGCAGGCTGTCCCACCCTATAGGCAAAAATGATCCAAAGACCATAATGAAGTCAGATGTATCAGGCTGAACGGCACAGATATTGCAGCCAAGCTGTACACCATCACACAATGTAAACATCATCTGAACTACATTCTGCCAACCAGCAGGGGTTTGAGAACAAATGCAGAAGATAATAGCACAAGATGTCTGTCTATGTGTCTTGTCAATAATCCTTTTTTTATTCTGACTTTGAATACTCTGTAAGGAGCAAAACATAGGCACTAAAAGATATGTGTGTTTAAATGAAGGGGCTCCAAATGGAAATCTTAAATTGCGACAAAAACAGAAAATTGGTAGCATATCCTCTGTGTGTTCATCTATCAGAAGTGATGATGACCATTTGTTACATTCACTTTTGAAAATTCAGCTAGAATTATGTTCATGCTTAATAGTTTGTAGATGGCTAATAAGCCGTATTCGAGCTGTAAATATCCTTGGTCAATTCGGGCATAGAACTCCACTGTGGACAGATTTTGGTCTATCCATGACTTTGTAACTACTCTCCATTGTTGAGCTGCTGCATTTTTCCTCTTTTCACAAAATGATGAACCATTTTTGACTGTTAATGGGGCTACATGACCTCTACAATCATAGCATATCATATACAGGATGTAGCCATCAACCCCACATTTTTTGGCTGTAGTGATTTTCTAGGCAATATAAATACATTTAGTAGTTTGCCATTGCTTTCTGAACAGTCTGGATACACAATTTCCTGTGGTGGAATTTGCACCCAGTACTACTTCTTCTTCAGAGTTCATTCTCAAACTCCCACCAGATCTCTCTTGTAGCAGGACAATTGTCCAACTAGATTTCCAGCAGGATTTATTCCAGATAATGGAAATGCATTGTGTTGCCGTTTTATTTGTGCCAATGGCCCAACATATCCATCTTCAGCGGAGCACCCAGTACATTGGCCATCACAGACGAGATCTGTAGTATGCCATCACAGAGCCGGACACAAAATTTGCGATAGAAAAATTCAACATAGTACTGCTGTCACCAGAGTTGACATTGTCATTAATTCTTCATCTCTGTAAGGTTTTCCTACCCTGACATAATAATTTTAGAAATAACTATAAAAATGGAGGCTTCAGCGGATTACCAGCAGAAGGAGGTCTGCTTAACTGGCTGTTTTAGCTGATTACCAGCAGAAGGAGGTCTGCTTAACTGGCTGTTTTAGCAGATTAACAGCAGAAGGAGGTCTGCTTAACTGGCTGTTTTAGCAGATTAACAGCAGAAGAGGATTACTTAACTGGCTGTTTTAGCAGCTTGACGGAGATAAGGATATCAAGTGTCCAGTTGTGGCATTACAAAACAGATGAATTAATGATAACATCATAGTAGAAGTTTCATCTGCTTCTATTTTCAAGCTCCTGAAGATTAGCAGGATATAGTACAGAGAACAGAATGTGATGTATCATGGTTTACATGAATGTTTTGATGTTTTTGCCTTTCTGCTTGACATCCGCCTTCAGCACGGCTTCTATATCACTTTGACCTTACATAGGATGGCACAAATTACAAAGCAGAAATGAAAGTCATAACAGAGGCAATCAAAATGACTTTCATGAACTCTCAAAGCATGTTGCATATAAAACAGTTGATTCTGTTCCAGATGTATGGGCATGAGTTTTCAGCAGGATTCCTCACAGTGGAGATCTTCGGGTGAGATGATCAACCTAACTCTTACTTTAAATAATTAGATGCATCTGATGCTATGCATGGCAGGTGGCATTGTTACTCTTCTTTGTTCCCTTATTGGGAGCAAGTATCAAACGACCAATTCATTTTAAAATAATGCAATAAATAAAGACAAACTGAGTCTTTGTAAGCATCTGGAATAACTTATTTTTATTCTACTAACTTCACACTTCACTTTTCTACAACCCATTGTTACCTATGCTTCATCCTCTCCTTGATACTGTCATTAACTCTCTAAAAGTGGTCTATCTTTCTTCTTGCTTTTATTTCTTTTCTTCTCTTGTTGAAAGGCATAGAGGATTGACTACATTGTACACAGATTTCATAAATGCTCCCTGCCTCTTTCGCTGCTCAACAAAGTGGAACTCCACCTGCCAAAAGCACCAGTGGGTTTCATAGCACAAAACTCCACAACTTCAAGTAATAAATTCCAAGAACAAATTTGATAGAGTACATGTGACCTCTTGAACACAGGGCGAATGGCTTAACCAGGGAGAATCATAATTTATCTGGATTTACCCATATGTTATTTCCTCTTAATCTCCTATCATATATTATTTCCTCTCAATCTCCTATCACATATTATTGCCTTTCAATCTCACATGGCATTATATGTTATTTTCTCTCAATTTTCCATCATATGTTATTTTCTCTCAATTTTCCATCATATGTTATTTCCTCTCAATCTCCCCATGTTATTTCCTCTCAATCCCCCCATGTTATTTCCTCTCAATCCCCCCATGTTATTTCCTCTCAATATCCCAATATGCTATGTAAGATACTCTAAATTTGAGTGATCTGGAGACTACAATAAAACTGTGCAACCTATAAAGTAAATAATGAACATTTAAAAAAATAAAATGAGTTACATAGCAGCCTTACATTGAACAATACACAGGATCGACGTTTCTATGTGAGTATGGGCATTCTATTTGTTGTTTTCCAGACATGTATACTGTTTGACTGCACTTCATAGGAAAACACAAAAACATACCAAAGAATATCTGGCAAAGAGCAATAGATCCGAGTCAAAGGTAATTTATAAATTCACTGGGAAAAGTTTTTGCTGTAGTAGTGCCAGTAATTGCATAAGTTATATCCTAAATGTGACACTTTCACATAGTATAGTACAAAATCATCCAAAAGGCTGCACGGGCAAATTAACATATAAGAGTATTTTTAAAAAAATATTTGTACTTACTTTTGTTCTCGTTCATATCCATTTATCACTGGGGGCTGATTAATTTGAGAAATTCTTAATCTTAGAATTCTCTGTACTTCATTTAATGGATCAAAGTTTAAACTGTCAGATGTAGAACACATTTCTACAGTTTTTGGTCTTTTTGTGTGCGATGAATTTTTTATCTTTGATGGAGTCTTTCTTGGGGAATTTAACACTAACTTTTTTTTCAAAGGAGTACATATGTTATCTGGTAATATTTTATAACAAGCATACTCCATAACAGGCTTTGAATGTGACGTGACAGATTTTTTACTTGGTGACAAAATATTTCTGCCAGAAGAAGATACAATTTCTGTTACCGTGGCAGTTTTTTTCCTTGGAGAATTAACATGAAAATGGTCATTAGTGCTCATTCTGTACCTGGAAGGAAAACAAATTTTGTGTGAATAACTAAAAAAAAAATTCTGTGTCTAAATACAATGATAAGACTTATCAGTGATCATAAATATGCAACTCTTTTAACAAGGTGAAGTTGCAGTTTGTGCAGAGTGGGTTTTATGATTCCTATTCGTTCCATTTTTTAAAAAAATGTATTCAGGATTCTTCAAGATATTTGTCTTATTTTATTTTGTGGCAACACTGTTTAATCATTTCTTGGACCTTTCTTCTGTCACTGTTTCCTTCATACCATTAATTAATATATCAGGTTTTTTTTACCGCAATGTGTTGCTGGGATGGAAAGGAGAGAAAAGAATAGCAACATTATTACCTACCAAGCTTGTTGTAAGAAGCAAGCAAGGAGGTTTTGACGGTACAGTTGATTTTCCTTCCTGCGACCTAGAAGCCATGCTGAAGTCGAATGTGTCAAGTTGAAGATATCAAAGCTAAGCTATAAACCATGGTCACACTCTTCTTCTTCAGTGTTCATTCTTCTTTTTCTTCTTCGACAATCATCATTCAATCAGTTAGGGACTCTGGATTCTATGATATAGGCTGCTGTCTGTTTAAGAGTTTCCGCTGTGTTTTAATCTGAGAGTCATTCCTCTATTCTCAATTGCATTTGTGGCAGAGCCATCTGTATAGGCATGAGCCCATGCATCCTGTGGGTAACTTTTTCACTTTCTCTCCTTGTCTGGGTTCATTTCTTTTCTATACCTTTTATTTGTTCTTTTAGTTCTGGGAGCCTGTATGCCCAAGGGGGATGGTACTGACTGGTTGTATGGGTCTTGGTTTTGCTTGTCCTACAGTTGGTGCATTTTGTATCAGTTTCTTTGCGCTTGCTGAGAAGTTGCTCATCTCCAGCCTGCTTTTGCCAAAGTCATTAGTTCTTTGGTGCATAAGGTGGTTCACGAGTCTCTTGTATTTTTGTGCTTGTTGAACTACTTTCATGTTTCTTCTATCTTCCATTGACTGAAGGCCAGTTATTGTTTCTAATATATTTATGGGTGTGGATTTCATAGATGCAGTGATGATACGTGTAGCTTGATTCTGGGTTTTGTTTAATTGTGTTTTAGATGCTGTGGTCCAGGCAGCGATGCCATACCCTAGTACTGGCCTAACTCTACCTGTGTATAGCCTTTTTAAGATTTTGCTGTCTGCTCCCCAGTTTGTGCCTGCTATCTTTTTCATTATGTCCATTCTGTTTCTGGCTCTTTTCTCTGCCTTTTCTATCTGTTTTGCCAATGTCATTCTAGAGTCCAGGGTAATTCCAAGGTATGTTGGGTTCTGCTCTAGTGGGAGTAAGAGATTGTTTATTTTTAGTGTTGTTGTGTGTACCTTGTTGGATAGGGTGAATATTGTGTGTGTGGTTTTCTTCTCATTAATGGTGAGCAACCATTTCGTGGTCCAGCTTTCTAGCTTGAGCAGTGACCCTTACATTCTACTTTTTGCAACTGCTATTGCCTCCCCTCCTGTCCACAAAGCCATGTCATCTGCATACATTGCAGAGTGTACTCCAGCCGGTATGCCCTCCATAATATCATTTGCATGAATTAAGAAGATTGTAGGGGATAATACCGGTACACCTCCATACAGGACACCTTGTTCTAGTATTCTCTTCCTGTTACGTTTTTTCTGTACGTGCACTCTGGCTTTCTTTTTTCCATGTAGTTGCATATCCAGTTATATAAGTGTCCTGTCCTCTGATTCCTAGTCTAAGGAGTTTGTTCTTGAGTCTTCTTTCCAAACATTGTTAAATGCTTTCTCCATGTCAACTCATACTGCAAGCGCATGTTTTTCTCCTCATTCTCTTGGGCTATGTAGGTGACCTGGTCTTCTGTTATCTGTGTTGTCAGAGGTCACTCTGTTGTGCTGTTATTAGTTGTTTTCCTTCCAAGTGCCACATGAGTCTTTTGTTGACCATTTTCTCCATTAATTTGCCCATACAACTGAGAAGACTGACTTGGGTTGAGTTTATCTTTTCTTTGCTTTAAAATTGGTACCATGATAGCTTCTTTCCATGCAGTGGGCACCTGTCCTGTTCTCCAGCTAGTGTTTACTACCTTTAGAAGCTTTCTCTTTACTTTAAGCCTTAGTTTCATAATCATCTCATTGGTAATCTCATCTTTGCCTGGTGACTTCTTGAGTTTGAGGTTCTGAAGTGCTTTTTCTAGCTAAGTTTCTGTAAATTTTTACATTTGCTCTTCTATCACCATGGGAATATCCTTTAGTCCATGGATTTCATTCGTAACTTCTTCTTTTCTTTCTTCTGGTACATTTATCTGGCTCATGGTTGTATAATTTTTTATGAGAATATTTGTTGCTGCTTTTCCCGTATGCATTAAAAAAAAATTGTATTCAAGTGTTATTGCTGGTCGGCTACTGTTTTCATCACTCATGCCTTGACAAGTTTACAGAGTTTCTTTCCATCTTTGACCATGTAAGGCTCTCAGTTTTTTCTATCCAGTTCTTCCTTTCCGATGTTTTTACCTCTCTCTTGCACCTAGCAGAGGCTGCCTTGAGGGATACATTTCTTTCTGTACTCTGCTAATTCTCTGGCAATATTCAGGTCTTCTTCAAGCGTTTGTACTTCTTTGGACCAGTACAGTTTGTAGTTTTTCCTTGCCCCTCTTGGTAATGATTCTTTTGTTGCTCTAAGTATTGTCTCAGTTAGTTTTTCTGTCGTGTTCTTTATTTTCTTTTGATTGGTATTGATAGGCTCACTATATGTCTGTGAGCTTTACAAAATTGTCCCAGTCTGATCTCTTATACTATGGTTCCAGCTGGGAAGAGGTTTCTGCTCTTCCAGTGTGTAGTTGAAGTTGATAGTGAGTTTGATTGGTTTGTGATTACTATCCCCTAGCTGGTTCATAACCATTCTTACGATTTTATGAGATAAATCGGCAGTGGCAAACGTTAAATCGGGGTTGATGTTGATTTCCGTCTCCTTGAGTAGAAAGTTGGGGGATCTTCCTGAGCATTTACAAGGAATAGATTGTTATCAATTTCCCATTCTTCCTCTTCTTCTCCTATTGAGTTAGTTTGCTGGTAACACCACCTTTCAGAGTGGTCATTGAAGTCACCCACTACAATGCAGTGTGTGTCTGTAACATCTATCGCTTCTAATTTAAGGGCTCTTTCTATTGGGCTGTATGTTATAAATTCTGATGCGTTTGTTGTCTATGTGCACATCCATTCCTATAATCTCTTGATTCTCCTATTGTGTTTATTTCTATCTGCTTTGCTGGTAGTGTTGCATATCAGTCTAATTACCCCTACTGTATGCCCTTCTCTGTCCTGTCTGAATGTTTGGTAGCCCCTGATAGAGAATGTTATGTGGGTTAAGATGGGTTTCTTGTATGCAAGCCATATCTATCTTGTTGTCTAGTCTAACTGTTAGAGCCTGCTTTTTGTGGAAAATACCTACTGCAGTCCAATGCAGTATATTCAATCCTCTTGTCTGTCGTGTGGTTTGACCAGTCGTATTTTCTTGCTGTTCCCATTTCCTGGTTTTCCAAAATGGGCCAGGGTGACCACCAGTAGCTTGGGGTGGACCCCTTCAAGGCATGGGTCCTAGCACTCTACCTACCTGGTGGGACTCCTCAGGCAGAGCACCATACCCAGAATCCATTGTCTCAATCTTCATGAGTATATATAACAACAACAACATACATACACATACATTCATATATGAGATACGTTGCACTTTGTTATGCACCATATGGCCATGTGCATCCACGTCCGCCAGCTATTTTTTTAGGTTTACTTTCCTTAGACAATCTGCCCTCCCATAGTCATGAGCACCATCTGTCCAGGCTTTATGTAGAGTTTTCCACCTCTTAGGTGGCCTGTTTTTCTGGACTCATAATGTCATCTGCCCACCTGTTTGAGCGTCACCTGCCGAATGTAGTTAGTTAGAGGAGTTTTCTATGTTTTTCCCTTATGGGATGGGGATGGTTGGGGACTAAGGGGGCTTTTGTTGACTTCTCCTCCCTTTGTATATTTAGAAAGTTATTTCCTATGTTCACCTATCTAAAGCTCCCCCTCTGGAGTCAATGACCCCAGCTGTTGGCCTGAGCTTATAGCGGCTCATACTCACTTGATGCTGCCTGTCACGAGACATATGAGGTATTTAAGTAGAAATATCAGTGCTACCTTATATCCCACCCTGCTTGGTGGGCAACATTGTCAGTAACTGCTTATTCA
Organism: Meghimatium bilineatum; assembly: GCA_034231615.1. Classification (NCBI taxonomy): domain Eukaryota; kingdom Metazoa; phylum Mollusca; class Gastropoda; order Stylommatophora; family Philomycidae; genus Meghimatium; species Meghimatium bilineatum. The sequence goes on from CM067322.1 coordinate 15,646,291, forward strand.
TTCAGAGATTTGGCTTATATCGCAGTCAACCACCAGATAGGGAGGGTAGCTACCCTATATATCTGGAGGTCGTTCCACTATCTGCAACCTGTGGATGCACCTGGTAGGGGATGGTCACCTCCCCCTGGGTGTACATTCTCAAATTCCCGCTGGATCTCTCTTGTAGAAGGACAATGATACTAGGATTTCCAGCAGGATGTAGTCTAGAGAATAGAAATGTATTGTCGCCATTTTATTTTCTGTCAATAGAAAATGACTATGGAAGATCATGGGAAAATTTGGCTGCTTTGGTCTACATAACAAGGTCATCCAGCAGCTTCACAAAGACATAATGGACTGTGTACTTAACAAAGGAGAGCTACCAGATGCATTTTAAGTTACAAATGGTGTAAAATGGGGCTGTCTGCTGGCCCAAACACTTTTTATCATAATGTTCACTGCCCTGCTCAAGTTGTTTGCTGATGATTGTGCGCTCACCGACAGCTCTGAAAAAATATGCAAGCCAGCATTTGAGTATGGATGTTTTCTATAGTTTATGATATGTTTGGCCTGACCATCAACACACAGAAAAATGGATGTAATATTTCAACCATCTCCAAGTGAACTCCCATGACTCCATCATCAAGGACAATAGCAATTGTCTCCTACCAGTTGACATATTCATGTATCTCGGTAGTAATATTTCTTGAGCCAATGGCACTAATGTCGAAGTCAACAACAGAATCTCTAAAATGACATGTATTTGACAGATTGTGCAACAATGTGGGAGTACGATGGCATTAGCCTGGCCACAAAATACAAATATGTACATAGGCTTATATATAGTTAAATGAACCAAACTGCATCTCCTTTAAGAATATACAAATTCTTATACTATGATACATTACGGCACACATTTTGTATCATTGCATCCCAATCAAAATATGCAACCATTTGATATCAAGTATTATTGGCACTACGAAAACATGCAGGAGTAGGTGTATCAAACTTCTAGTCTGGTAAGTTAAATTATAGGATAGGACCTAATTAACTACAACTTATAAGATATATCTTATAGCCTTAGTTAATTATAGAGTTATAGTATAGGGCATACTGAGAATAATAATAGATGAGATAATAGTCTATGCATCGATGATTGAAGAAAGAGAACATCTTTTTGGAGAAAGACAATCATAATTTACAGTTGAGTTAGCATTCAAACTATTGAAGTGGTTTAGGCCTAACTTTATGTAGGCCCTATGGCTTCCATTTATGATAGTATGATACATAGGTATAGCACTTTAGACAGCATTCATATGCCTCTCTTATATACAATATATCATTTTATATGGCAAAACAATAAGTGCAGTGGTCATTCAATACTTCTTCAGCGTTCATTCTCAAACTCCTGTTGGATCTTTCTTGTAGCAGGACCATGATCCATTCTAGAATTCCAGCAGGATGTAGTCCAGAGAATGGAAATGTGTTGTGTCGACATTTTATTTGCGCCAATGGCTTGACACATCCATCTTCAGCAGTATTCAATACAATTTAAATTATTAGGTTAGGCCCATATTTAAATTTTATAGTAAGTAGACCAATAAGACCCTCATCATCAAGTGCCATGCCGGCTGGCATAGGAATTCATGGTTCTCCACAGATCTCTGTCTCCAGTATTACATATCAGAATAATTGTCGTTTCCATGTCGTGCCAGGTTGTTACACTGCCTAATATTTACTAACATTATCGCCCTGTGTCTCTGTTTCCCTCAATCTTGTCTGTTATGACTATGTTCTCCAAATCCCCTTGTCTCGTGATATTGTTGCCACAAAAATGAAGATTGGGTGAAAATGTAGTATAGGTCTCCGTTGGGCTATAAATAGCATTAACGTCATGGATTTCCCTTGAACAACCAATCATATCAATTCACGCCTTAGACGAGAATTCTTAGAGAACTAATTATATAATTCTAAACACTAATTCAAATCCTTTCCCCCTCTACCCCTAACACTGCAAAGGTTAGATAATACATCAAAAGTAGAACAAAGGTCATAACGGAGACCTATACTAGAGATTGGCTGAAGATTGTCTTTTTCTTATTTATTATTAAGGTCCATTTCGCATTTGACTCTTTCAACACCTCCACATTAGTTGTTCTGGCAGTCCATGGTATTTTCAGCATTCTTCTGTAGAACCACAGACATCTCTCTACTGGTTCTAATTTCCCATTTTCTTGTTTGTTTATTTATTTAATTTATTGTCAAAGTTCAAAGACTCACATCCATATCATATGTTAGTTAGTACTATAACTATAGGAGTTACATAGCACTACAGAACTCTCTCCCCTCTAATGACAAGATCATATTACACAAGTCAGAATACTGAATGTTGTTTTTGCCTGCCCTTATTGATTAGTCTATTCTGCTTCGGATTTCTGTTGAATTTCTTCCTTCTGCTGAGTGTTGTGTGTACTGTGTGTGTTGTGGAATCGTTGTCTAATAAAATAAGACCCTAACTATATATTTAAACTATATACAATAAAAACTATATTTTAAACTCAATTTAAATTATAATAATTACAGTAGTTAAAGTTCGAACAATACATAATAAATGATAATACAAATAAAATTACAGTTGAATCGTCTCTAGAAAAACGAAGTGAAATGTATCTAGAAATGCAGGCCCACAATATTTATACGAGCCTTTATTAAAGATTTATTTTTGTAAAACGCGGGTACATAGTTACCACTCACCATTTTTTAAACTGCCGAGTTCCGAAAAGAAAAGCCCAGCTCTAACATAGTAATGGTAAAGCAAAATGAATTAAACTGGTTACTAAAAACACTTACCTTGCCTATGAATAAAAAATATATATAAAAAAGATAATAAAAAACATACAATTAAACTTCTTGGTGTGTGTATACATTTCTATGTATGTGTGGTTGTATATATATGTTTATGTCTATATTTGGTTTCACTTTCATTTCAAAAAATCGTCTGGGCGAAGAGTCTCCGCTACGCGTGCCTGGAGACAGATATAGAGGCTGTCACAGGCTAAGGGTAGCCCACCCGAATTGTCAAGGCATGCCGAAATAGGATGTGCTAGGCCTACAAGGCGCATAACGGTGGCACAACGTAATCACGCTCCCGGCGGAAATCGCACGGATATCCGTGATGGTTACAATGGAGCGAACGAAAAACAAACAAACAAACTTTCATTTCATGCGGTTTCAAATGATGATTCTTCTTGTATCTTTCCTTCCCCAAACCCACCCACCCCACCACGGCACAACATAATCATTACTCATCAATCATTATCATATGCCATTCTGGTTGGCGTAAGCGACTATGGCTCTCTGTCCACAGTATTGTTATCAGGATCGTTGTTGTTTCCATGCCTTGCTAGGTTGAAAAAACTAATATTTTCTCACGTTGTCCCCCTCTGTCTCTGTTGCCTTCAGTCTTGCCTGTTGTGACTATGATCTCAAAACCTGCCTGTCTCATAAAGTGACAAAAAGAAGGTCTTTTCTTATATTATTGATTTGGGTCAGTTTCTTTTTTATTCTTTCAACACCACCTCCAACCACATCTCTATTGCCTCTAATTTCCCACTTTCCAGTTTGTTTATAATGAAAGCAAGCATTTTCTCTTTTAGTAGATGCGTTTCCATTTCTGCGTCATAGAAACATGGCTTGATGCAATTTCAATCATCTATTTTATGTATTATTGTTTCGTTTTATAGTTATTTGTCTCTTGAAAAAGGTCCCATTTGGACCGACACGTTGAGATTTGTCCTGTGTAGTTTTATTGTATGTTTTTTCATTATCTTTTTATATATTTTTATTCAATCATAGGTAAGGTAAGTGTTTTTAGTAACCAGTTTAATTCATTTTGCTTTACCATTTGTTCGCTTGGTTACTGCGGCACCCTCCACTTTGTCGGACACCCTCCGACCATTTGGTTATTTGAATCTAACATAGTAATAGGCACATTTCCGCATTTCCATGCTATAATATTATTGTTGTCAGGGCCGTACCGTGCTATGATGCAGAGATGAGGCTGCATCATGCAGCACAATCAAAATATATTATTGGGGGCGACATTTCGAAGACCTGCATCATACTGAGATCATCTACCGCACGGTCCTGATAGTTGTGCTATAAGAAATATGACATATGATTCATGATGATGATGATGTTAGTCCGTCGTAATCGACGATGACCAAAACTCAACCAAAATAAAAATAATAATACTAATAATAAATAATAAAGTTAAAAGTGCGTTTTTAAATGAATAACAAGTCCAATGCGAGCACAAAAAGTTCTTCCATACGATTGACATCTGTAGAGGTGGGAGATCTCCCTAACGTAGTGGTTAAGCTGTTCACCTTGTGTTCAAGGGGTCATGTCGTGTCGTCTTGTGTACAAGGTGGATTTTTTAGGAGAACTCTGTGGATTATCACTTGAAGCTACGGAGTTACGTGTTATGAGTGGTACTCTCAGCAGGCAGCGTGCTGCTTCGTTGAGAGTGACCAAGTGCATATGGGAAACGGAGTACAGTGAAGTCAATCCTCTACGTATTTTGTACCCTTTTTGTACATTTGTCTATGGGACGTTCAGATGTTTTGTCTTTTCTACTTGCCCGCTTCTGTCTTGCAGCATCTTGTCTGGTCTCTTCCGCCGCTAGTGCTCCAGTTATGAGACTGTAACGCCATGCTGTTCTGTCCTGAGCGAGGCTCTTCCGTGAGGACTTGAGTGTGTCTTTGAAACGCTTTTAAACTATGATAGATATGACCTATAAGACTAATCTGAACTACAAAGAGTCTTCCATAGTATATACTATTTCTTCTTCTTTCGTTCACTTGAAGCATGTCTATATCTGTAATTCTGTCTCCTTAATAAAACTCACTGTCTTGTATATACTATGAATCACAGGCCCATTTCGACCTTCGTGAGCTGGTTTGTGTCTCGTCTACGTTAAGCCTTGAATTAACAACTAACTTCTGCATAACTTTCTTCATTGTCTTTATATCACTATGATCCTTTCTCTCTATGCAACACAAGCGATGGCAGCCTGCTCCGATGATTCCGTATCAATTACTGCATCATGCTCATCGCGTTTGCATACGTCTTGTACCGAAGTAGAGGTCGACACTGAGATCTTTTCCCAGATTTTAATTCTTCACACAGTAGATCCTTCGACATTCTTCCATATTCCATCCTCATATGTATCCCATTCATCTGAGTCTGCCTGAACATAAATAGACATATACTGTACAGGACCGTAGATACGCTTCACTGAGGAGTGGGGTTTCCGTCTATCTTCTCCCTCAGAGTCCCATTGAGATGGTTAAGGAAGGGTTATTGTGTAGAGCTATACTCCGTACATGATTGGATGTCTCAGCGTAGCACTATACTCCGTTCTCCACAGTCAACGGCTAGTTCTTCCCAAGATTTATTTTTCACCTAAAAATAAAGATCATTCGTTCGCTGTGATATGCAATTCCAGTTTAAAAAAAAATAAATTAAATTTGATTACCTTTTCGTGGAAAATCGTTAAGGAAGTGTTACTACCAGTTTTTATCAGAATTCCTTGTTCAGTTCTAAATATCATGAACTAATTTGCTACGGGAAGGATTTGAACCCCCCAAACCCATCCCTTATCTGCATACTTGATACTGTGGTATCGCCTGTTCTTTCTAGTACATCAGTATTAGTGATTTTGCCCTGTCACCTAGTTCCAAGAATTCTACGTAAGCATGGCGTTTGAAAGATACTTATTCGTCTCTCTTATATAGGCCTATCGCTCTCTCGCACACACACACACACACACGCACGCACGCACGCACGCACACACACACACACATATATATATATAATATAGACGGTCAGGGTGCATCAATCAATCAAGTGCCATGCCGACTGGCGTAGGCGATCATGTTTCTCCACGACTCTCTGTTTCTTGTGTTGTCAATAAGCTCGGTTGGTGAGCTTCTAACGTGCCACGATACAAGCTCATCTAGTAACTTTTCTCTTTGTCGACCTCTATCTCTTCTCCCTTTGATTTTTCCAGTGGTTATTAAGTGTTCAAGTTGTGTTCTTCTCAGCACATGCCCTAGAAACCTTGACTGTCTGCCTCTAATGTTTGATATGATTGATCTTTTTACGCCAGCATCAATGAGAACCTCTGCATTAGTTTTCTATTAGTTGTCCATGGAATTTTCATCATTCTTCTCAGAAACCACATTTATGTAGCCTCCAATTCACTTTGAATTTTCTTGTTTATAGTCCATGCTTCACATCCATAAAAAAGAATCGGTTCGATATAACATCTCAGCACCCGAATCAGGGTGCATTCCTGATTAAAAAAAAATACAAACGGACTATGAAGCCCGCAGATTGCAATCCATCTCACAGCTGATTTTGCAGATTTTCGATCCGTATGGCGAAAACAATATATATAGCAAATCTGTGTTTAAGGATGCATGTGCTTTTCGCCTGCTTTGCTTTCCTTCTATCTTCTCCACTCCTCAGAGTCCCATTGAGATGACTGGATGTCTCAGCATAGAGCTACACTCCGTTCTCCACAGTCAAAGGCTAGTTCTTTACAAGAATTTGAATTTAACATGAAATCGCTCAATTCTGTTCCGCAACTGGCATTATATCTCAGTTTTGGTCTATTCTTTTGCTGCCAACCATAAAGAATTTCCGTGGGACAGCATTCGTTTGACATTATTTTCACAAGGCCAAGCCATCTTACACGTCTACGCCTGAGAGTCGAGTAAAGTGATTGTTTCTTAGCCCGCTATAACACTCCAGTGTTAACAACTTTATTCTGCGAACTGATGATAAATATTTTGCAGAACTTTTTTAGCCTTGTACATGTCTTGAGTACAGTATTCATGTTTCCGACACATACGGCAATATGCTGAGTACACAAGACAGATGAATTATTATGTTGCCATTCAATGTAAATTTAATTTTTTTCCAAACACTTTCTGTCAGGTTACCAAAAGTTGTATACATCTTTTCTATATGCCTATATTGATATCCTCATCGAGTGATAGCATGCATGTTTCTGTGGATTGAAGATAGTTGAAGCTTTGCATTATTTTGAGTATAGGTTCATTTATAAGCACGACAATTAATATTGTGTTCCTCTAGTCGCTGCCACAATGTGTAATCTTCTTCTTCTTCTTCTGTGTTCATTCTCAAACTCCTGCAGATTAGCAGGATGTAGTCCGGAGAACGGAATGAGTTGTGTCAGGGTTTACAGCATGGCTGCGATATCTGCGCCTTTCGGCCTGACACATCCGACTTCAGCATGGCTTTGGGTCACTGACCCTATATGGGATGGGACAGCCAACTCCATCCCATAATCTCCTTAGTCGCCTTTTACGACATGCGTGGAAGGTAAACAGTGTTGCTATTCTTTGCTCCCCTTTCGAGCCCGACAACACACAGGCGAAATATGTAATCAAAAGTAATGTCCGTATCAAGTGCTCACTCACTAATAAGCTTCATCACGTCTCCATTGTCCACTATGAAATCCCCATATTTAGATGCAGTAGGTGTACGCCAGTCTGCTTTCTCATTATGCATCTATATCAATATAAATGTGTAACATTTATAAAACTATATGTGTTAACTATATGTATTAACTAACTATATGTAAACAAACGATATGTGTTATACACACAGTCCAAATAAGATATAAATACCAGACATTCATATTCTTCTGCAATAAATCACTATCCATATACCCATAACCCGACCAGCGTCGTGCGGGTACTACACTGGTCGCTTCAACAAGCAAATTCATCCAGCGGTTTATATCTTCAGCGATGCGGACGAGTAGCAAAATCTTGAGCTGTCCCGTCTTTGATATGATCTGCTCGTATTTGGTATGTTGATTATCCTCTTCGCACACCGGACAAGTCCATAGGTGCTCAGATCTCCGCTTCAGTAAATCTCTCAGGGTATAGCGGCTGATGATTCCGGTTCTATGTTGGTTCACTGGTCTTTTTGAAATCTTTGTCAGGGGTTCTCTACGGGCCACGCCCATCCTCACTCCCAATTCGCGATTTTCGATATCGCGCATTCTCATGCTCATTCATCTCAAAATCCTCTGATCGTGATGACTCACGAAGAGCAATGAGTATGTCTACTCAGTCCATAGGCTGACCGTCTGTTGTGGTGGGGAGACTAGCTAATTGGTCGGCTCGTTCGTTTCCTTCCACGTACGAGTTTCCGGGGACAAAAATAAGCATGAGTCTTCGTAGTGATGCCTGCATTTCTGCTCTCTCTAATGACTCCACACATTCCCTAGGTACATTACCTGTTTTGACTTTCTGAATCATATTCAGTGAATCACTTAGTATGCACGCATGGGAATAGGCTTGCGATTTCAGCCAGTTAACTACCTGCGTTACTGTGAATACTTCCATTGTTAGGCTGCTTGTTGTTGCGGTAAAGGCACCATTGGATTCGTGTACTGTTCTTCCCCTTGCTCTGGCTGTAAAGGCCCATGCGCATCGGTGGTAACGGATGACCGACCTATCCGTGTAAATCACATCTGTCATCGGTATTCTCGCAGATTAGTGTCTTGACCTCAGCATCCACGCTCACAGGGCTGAGTTCCCTGGACTCTCTACTGAGTGTAATGACAGTCTTGACTGCTTCCTGAAAGACCAAAGGAATAGGTATCCATTCCTCGCCAGGAGTTATGTCTTCTGAGGCACAGATATGTTTAACGATATCATCACCCGACCCCCACGATTTGCCTCTCTTGAGCCTGCTTTCCTTCACACGTGGAAGCTCACTGTGTAGTGGGTCAATGACGCCCGGGGCGGAATCATAATTTTCCACCCTTGTGAGATTAAAAAAATGTCAGTGATTGTGAAAGACTGGACGGAAATACGAATAAATTTGCCACCCTCCCGATGATGCCGTCCGGGGCGGTCTGTACCTCCGCCCCCCTCGCTAAGTCACTGGGTGGTCTATGTCGGAACTCACTCTGAGGTATGAGCGGTATGTCTGCTCTTGCCTTTCGCTTGCCTCCCAAATTAAAATCACTAGCCCCCTATGCACCCAGTCCGATATTTGTCATGTACAGTCCTATAGTACATAAATGGTATCCGTCATGTTGCTTCAAAAATGCAGACAACAGAGTCGTGCGTGCCAATTCGATGTACGATGTGTGATTTTAGAAGACAGTGTTGGGTTTCCAATCGAAATGTTGTCCACCGAAGACGGATGTGTCGGGCCATTGGCGCAATTAAAACAACGACAAAACGCATTTCCATTCTCTGGACTACATCCTGCTGGAAATCTAATAGGACCATGGTTCTGCTACAAGAGAAATTCGTCGGGAGTTTGAGAATGAACGCTGAAGAATGAAGAATCGAAATGTTGAAATTGATGCGGTACCATTTTGGATAATTCGCAGTATAGACCGAGAGTCTGACACAATAACTGCCTCTGTAAATGGAATCCCTGAGGGCTAATAAACTATTTGACATGTATATTTTGTTATGCCTGTTAAACATTTACAGAAAATTAATGAAAAATTGACATACTACGTTGTAATAAAAAAACCATACAAAAACCCAAATTAAAAAAAACCGCAACGATCTAAGGTATAATCGAAAAAACCCTGATCTGGAAAAAGTATAGAAGTGGAAATTTTGCGCGGGTAATGCCAGTAGACAGGTTTTTCATAAAAGAGAAGTTGAATTAAGTTCTATTGAATACCTGGTGGATGTCATTTTGAGCAATTTGAATAATCTTTACTTAAATTATTCCTTTAATAAATGCTAATTAAAATTATTATTGCACTGTAAAGATTAATGATGTAGCCTTGGTGTCAGTACTTGACGTTAAGTGTTGGTAGCCTTCATTGTAGATCCTGTAATTATTTAACTGCTCTGTTGAAATATAGTCCCGATGCCATGGCAACCATGAGTATTTCATTTGTCAATCACGCAAACTTACCAAATTATCACCTGCCAAAGATACCTCTCCATGGTGAGTTGCAGAAGAGCACACGTTCTCACCAAAAGAAGCACTATAAAGACTCGCCAAAGCCGTTGAAATAGACAAAGATACACCAAAATAGAGGCCGACCACGAAAACGATGGACCATCGAAATAAAAGAAGCGACAAATTCCACAAAATAGTCAGCACACACATTCTCAAACTCCTGCTAGATCTTACTTGTAGCAGGACCATTGTCCTACTAGATTTTCAGCAGGATGCAGTCTAAAGAATGGAAATGCGTTGTCGCCGTTTTATTTTCTCCAATGGCCCGACACATCCGTCTTCGGTGGAGGATTATTGATTGAAGTGTAAATATAAACCAGTACACAAATATTTGCCTTGGTTGTTCGGAATCCATATTTTTTCTGGGTTGACTTGTCTATTCATCATTTTCTTGGTAAAAATTTTCATATCTTTTTATTGCAGAGGTTGAATTGGTAGCGAAGAATAGTAACAGTAACCTGTCATGCATGCCATAAAAGGTGACTAAGAAGGTTTTTTGGGGGGGGGGGGTTAGATATGGGTGTTCCATCTCTGAGGGCAAAATTGATCCCATAGCCACGTTGAAAGGATCATATATCGCAGCCAAGCTGTAAACTATAAAATAATGCATTCCACAACACATTTCCTTTTCTGGATTAAATCCTGTTAACTAGTAGAGTTTGACAATGCACATTCCAGAAACAGACTATACTCAGAAAATAAATAATTCAATAAATATGTTATTCAAATATTTTATTAAGAAAAAATGGTTTATACATGGAATGAACAGTACACTAAACGATATGTATAAAATGGACAATTTGGCATATAATTAATAACATTAACTGCCATCTTGTCTAAACTTATTACAAGGAAATTATGAATGCTCACATTCTTGTGAAATGAAAACTAAAATAAAACATATATCGGCATTCATTATTCAAATTTTCTCGATTTATGTTAATTGCTGGCTTCCTGGAGAATGAGCCCTTTAAAGCTGTCATCTGACTGCCTACTGTACAACACCACAAGAAAACTATGGTAATCTTAAACAACTCTAATGGACGAGCTCTACAGCCTCGTCTCGGGGCTGGTGACCATATTACAGTTTATTTATGAACTGAAACATATTAGCATTTGACTTCAACTACATAACACAGAAGAAGCTGACACCTACTTTGTGTGGAAGCATGCACAACATTTTTGATAGGACATCACAATTCTATGACCAAAGGTTTCTGGAATCAGGTTTATAAAAGCTAGAGTAGAACTAGGCATCTGGCATTCAGAATAAGGAATATACTTAACATGTGTGTTCTTCTCTACAGGAAAAATTGAGAAAATATGAAACACAGAGACAATACAATTTTTGAGTAATATAAATAGGAAGCATTCAGGAGTTATAGGAGAAAAACAGAAGGCAGTAGACAGGGCTTGAACCAGGCCTGTTCAGTTGGAACCTATTCGCCTAGTAACTGGAGTCAACAAATTTTACAGATTTGATCACATCTCACATCTATAAAAAGATGCAATGTTAGTCAAACATCCAATGTGTATATTATCAAGTTACTAAGAATGTGGACCGGCTAACTGAAAAACAGACAACATATACACCTGCATAATTATGTAAATTCCATGAGGACCACACATCAATTTTGATCTTGGAGGAATATACAGATGACTTCAACAAAATACATTCTGCTAATCTGCAGGAATTTGAGAATCAACACCAAAGAATATGGCTTCAAGAAAATAAAACAGTACATTGTACAAATGTGTTATTTAGGTCCATAACAAATAATAGTAACACAGTAACTTGTCATGCATGTTTAAGCTCGAGTGTATTATGGGGCCTGAAATGAGAGCAAGGAATAGCAATACTGGTTACCTTTGATGCCTTTTGTAAGAGGTGACTGTGTAAGTTATGGAGTGGAGTTGGCTGTCCCATCCCACATAGGGTCAAAGTGACCTAGAAGCCATGGTATGCCAGACTCAAAGTCCAGGTATAGACGAATGAGTCCGACCATTGGCGCGAATAAAATGGAGACACAACGCATTTCCATTCTCTGGACTACATCCTACTGGAAATCTAGTAGGATCATAGTCCTGCTACAAGGGTGATCCAGCGAGGGATTTGAGAACAAACGCTGAAGAAGAAGATTTAAAGAAGCATTTATCACAAATAAGCTGTAAACTATGAATACTCATTGCATTTTCTGGACTACATCCTGCTAATCTGCAGGAGTTTGAGAATGAATGAATGACGAAAAAGCACTACATGGTTGGAGTCACTTTTTTGGACCTTCTACAGAATGGGGTACCTGACACATACCCAACCCTCCGCATTCATCTCTTACAATATACATGGCAAGTAGAAGCACAGTGGAATCTCTCTATAGAGCATTCTTCTGTAATGCATTTCGCTATATAACACTTGTCAAAATGCCCAATTATATTTATTCTTGTGTCACATGTTTGTACTGTATATATACTGCCAGTCCAGAACAAGATGTTATAATGGGATTTTACTGTACTATTTATTCTTTGCTTCATTGTAACCCTGGCAACACAAAAGCAGAAGTTACAATTTGAATTAAACACAAACAACACGAAGGCATATAAGGCTTCATAAAACAACAAGAGCTTAAATGGTGTTATAAACAACATATAAGATTTTATATGCAACCTTAGAATCAGATAGACCATTTTGTATAAAATTGTTCCAAAAGTGGATGGAATGTAACAGTTCAGCATGAGGTTTTCATAGGTTCCAAAAGTGGATGGAATGTAACAGTTCAGCATGAGATTTTAATAGATATACCATGAATATAATTTACAAAATTTGTAGAAAATAATCCATACATTTTCAAGTACACAATTCACAAACTTCCAAGACAACAACGAAGAAATTTCCATAATGATAATTCACAAATTTGAATGTAAAGTTACACATTTTAAAGAATATAATTGACAAATTTTGATACAAATTCAGAAATTTCCAACAATTGCCACATTTCTGTGTAATGTGACTAATTTTCAAGAAAACCACTAACAAATTTTTATGTAAATTCTCAAAATCCAAGAAATAATACAAAACATGTTCTCGTTTTATAAATTAAATCCCCTTTCCCCAATTCAATATTTCAACTGCTCTAAGAAACGAGTTTCAAACATATACACAAATACCTCAAGGAAAACAGAACTTCTGAGTAAGGATTGAGAATGAAGTCACATCTATCTTCATATACACCGTTAATATGTACTTACTGCGCAAAACTGAAATCCAACAGGCAAAGTTAGAACAGTATATTGATGAAGTTTTGCTAATCACTGGAAACACACAAACTGACGTTTCGACTAATAGGCCGTTATCATCAAGACTACATGCATAACAGAAAACAATGAGAAAGAATGATACTATAACAGTTCACATTGAAGAGTTAAATATAATGTGGAGATATAGTCTTGATAAAGGCCTTTTGGTAAAAACTGCAATTTGTGTGTGTCATCATGTGCGTTTCCAGTGATTAGCAAGACTTCATTACCCTGTTTCTAGCTTTACCTGTCATATACAATGACAACAAGTCATTAAAATTTGAAATCTATAATGCTCTCCCACTAGTGAACGAAACAAATATTAATACAGCACATATTAACTAAAATATGAAATCCATAATTTGCTGCTTTTGAATCATGGAATGCAGAATATGAGCGGGACATAAACAGTGTGCAATATATGTAAAAGTAAAAAAAAATCCACTGTATTGAAGGGGTTAGTTAGCAATCCGTGCACTTCTAATTTGCCAATATTAGCTCAGACTTTAAGATGAATGGTGGTTAATTGTTTATGCTGTATTGACAATGTGACTTCTTCATTCAGTCTCAAACTCCCGCTGCATCTCCCTTGTAGCAGGACCATGATCCTACTAGATTTCCAACAGGATGTAGTCCAGAGAATGCAAATGTGTTGTCGCCGTTTTATTTGCACCAATGGCCCAACACATCCGTCTTCGGCGGTAACAATGTGACTGAACACATGCCATATCTAAAAATTCAACAAAGGTTGAAAAGCTATGTCTTTTCTAGCTATGTTTCTCAACCTGTGTGATACAGCGACTTGGCATGAACAAATTATATTTACACATATATCGCCAGTATGTTGTCAAGGCTCAAAGGGGAGTAAAACAATAGCAAAACAGTTTACCCTCTATATTTGGTGACTAAGGAGGTTTCAGAGTGGAGTTGGCTGTCCTATCTCATATATGGTCAAAGTGACGCAGGTTAAGCTCTGTTGGGTCACCTTCACTGAGGATCTCATACACAGGTGAATGACTAGTGAATCCGGAAACCAGACCCCAAGACACATACTTCAGGACTGCCGAACATACAAAGAGCAGAGACAGCTGACCTGGACAGAGGATACAGATTTCAGGCAAGAGCTATGGGGCAGCCGCTCTGACCTGGAGAAGACAGTGGACTTCGCTCTGACAATACAACATGACTGCAGATGCTGAACGGCTAAGCTGTAAACTATGACACAATGCATTCCGTTCTTAGGAAGAAATCCAACTAATTTGCAGAAGTTTGAAAGAAATAAGATAGCATAAAAAACTTTACAATTCAAGGAAAAGCTCCTGCAGTTGGTAGATGATGCTGTCATCAGAAGGCTGAGAAACACTGCTATACAAGATATGCTACTCCAATATAATGTTGGTCAATGAAAAATATGGGCCTAAAACCATATTCCAAGATACACTTCAGTGTATCCCTTTCGAGGCCAACTTCTTGAAGTGGAGAAGGGGTTTTGACCAATCAACATAGGTGAACGAGAAAAAAGACTTCAGTGTGTGAATAAGGGAAACTGTAATTTTTACATAATGTAGTTCTGTCAGAATGTCTTCTATTGCATGTGTTCTCAAACTCCTGCTGGTTAGCAAGATGTAGCCTAAGTTCTTAACCTCTGAGTTTGTCATAAATGAATTTAAATGAGTTTTTCATAGATTACAGCTTGACTGTTATCTTTGTGCCTGAAGCAGACATATTGGCCAGAGGAAACAACACTGGAATCAAAACTGAATGGGACACTGCATGAATTACAAAAGACAGTGAGTTTTATTAAGGAGACAGAATTACAGATATAGACATGTTTCAAGTGAACGAAAGAAGAAGAATCTTTGTGCCTTTTAGGCTAAGATACCCAGCTATATTAATCTTGCATGGCTTGAACATGTGCGCTGATATGATTCCTTGTCAAAAATAATACTAAAGGGAACAGTTGAAGAATCAGGAGGCAAAATAAAATCATGGACAGACAACACCAAGGATTTTCCTCACTTAATCTGCATCACTGAAGATAGAAATCGATGGAGGACTATGTGTGTTGATGCATCCAATGTGCTGCCCCATCAACACCTACAGCTTATGAATAGATGGATACAAATTCAGCATGATTTTTGGGTCACTTTTACCTACAGGGCGGAACAGCCAACTCCCCCTGCAAACCTTGTTAGTCGCCTGTTATGACACACACGGCAGGTCATAGTGTTGCTGTTCTTTATTCCCCTTTCAGGCCTCTGCAAGAAACAGGCAATCTGCATATCATTTTTAAATTTAATCTCACTCTGCACTAGGCTATAGTGTTTGTAAGTTAGGTGGCGTAAACTAGCCCTTACTATTTTAAAAGATGAAAACTTGAAATATGATAAAGAAACATTGTAGAATTCTGACTAAAATAGTTATGAGCAAAATAGAAATACTGCAACACTGATATGGAGAAGACAGCTGACTTCACCCTAGTAACTGGACAAAGGATCTAGCACAACTTTAATGCAGACAAAAAAATGAACACTACATATCACTGTAGAAATTACACATCTCATGAATGTGAGATATATGTACATACACAATTTCATCAAGTAACAAAAACAGTATTTACAAAAGTGTATCATTCAAAGCAAGGAACTTACAGGCATTTTTTTGGGACCACTTGTGAGCTGACTAGACAACTCAACCCAGCAATACACTCTTGGATATTTCCTTGTTTACTGTTGCTGTGATAATTTGGAATACATTGTCCTTATCTTCTGTCCTCTTTTCACCTATACTTGAAATGTACTAAAGTGTCAGGCCAGGAAGTCACTTTTTCCTCTGCCTTCTCTCTCTGATAACCAACACGAAATTTTGTGTGATTTACACCAGGGAGCGCGAAGTACGTTGTGCTGCGGGCTTAGAGTGGAAATGAGTTATTTGTGCCTTCCAGTCTAGCACATTTGATTTCGGCATAGGGAAATCTTTAAGTCTCTAGAACAAGTCTGTGTTCTTCAAACATGACAGGTCATCAATGTATTTTCAAAAAGAAATTTACAAATTTTATTAGGAGAATAGTCTCTACCTTTATCTTGAGAATATATTCTCTTTTTTTATCTTAGTGTCTCTACTTTTATCTTTATCAAGGAAATAATTTCTATTTTTAATCAAATGAATATAGCCTCTACTTTATCTCTAACAAGGGAAAATAGTCCCTACTTTATTTTAGAAGTGGGATATAGCCTCTACTTTATCTCTAACAAGGGAAAATAGTCCCTACTTTATTTTAGAAGTGGGATATAGCCTCTACTTTATCTCTAACAAGGGAAAATCTAACTATTCATCTTTCACTCCTTATGGAGCAAAGAACCTCAACAAATCTTTTCTATCTTGCCTTATCTTTAGTTATTGATTCCATAAAGGAATATAATTTATATCGTTAACTTTATCAAAGGTATATGTCTACTATAGATTGATTTAAGTTGATTTTCTTCTTCTTCTTCAGCGTTCATTTTCAAACTCCCGCTGGATCTCCCTTGTAGAGGACCATTGTCCTACTAGATTTCCAGCAGGATGTAGTCCAGGGAAGGTAAATGCGCTGTGTCGCCGTTTTATTTGCGCCGATGGCCCGACACTTCTGTCTTCAGCAGGAAGTTGATTTTCTTTCCTGTGGAACATAGAGCTACAGCTATCACCCTACGTAAATTTTTATTCTGTTCTGACTTCTTGTAACTCTCTAACTCTTATACTGACAAAAGTGTTTGATCACTCATTGAAAGCTGATTGATGCTGTTATCAGAGTTTTGATTGACAATGTGTTTGCAGAACTTTATCTCAGTTTTAGATAACTCCCCAACACTTTTTGTGAGGTAGAAAGCTTCCAATCAAATCATTTTGCATTTACCAGAAATTGCAGTTTTATGGGTACGAAACCAAGCTACGGAGAAAACATCCCACAAAGGAAATGAGACAACAGTTTAAAATTCTTGGAAAGTGAAACTAAACATAACCAGCGATTACCATCAATGAAACCAGATTTCTGTGCTTGTTTCCATGAGTTCTTTGGCTGTCAAAAACATCCCAATAAATCAGTTAGAAGGCACATTGTTACACACTCTCATTTGCTCATAACTTTAATTTCACAAATGCAAACTTATGATTCACAAATGCACTCACTCAAATTACGCATGTGGACATACAAACAGAACTACATGAAGTATTCATAACTTTTAGGCATGTTTGGTAATCCAGTTTGGTTATATACTACAGCACTGTCCGGATTATCAGCAAACTCCGCTCCCTTCGCTTCCTCTGTCTCATAGTCTGCTCCTTCTAGCCTGTCTTTGCAGCAGAACAGAATAATGCAAGCCAACAAGATAATAAAGAGAGCACATCCAACTGAAATAAAAGAGAAGTTGAATTAACAAAAATTGAATGTAATTCTTCTTCTGCGTTTTGTTCTTAAACATCCTGCAGGTTGACAGGATGTAGTCTAGAGAACGGACTGCGCTGTGTCATGGTTTACAGCTTAGCGACAATATCTGCGGCTTTCAGCCTGACATATCTGATTTCAGCATGGGTTCTGGATCTCTTGACCCCCCTCCATGGGATAGTACAGCCAACTCCATTTCCAAAACCTTCTTAGTCACCTCTTGCAATGTTCATGGCATGTTGTTTGTTTGAGAACCCCACGAACTGTAAACGATTAGCTCTTACTTCCTATGTGCAGTTGGGTTTGTCTGAGCTTTCTTTCATGCCCAGGAGACTTCAGCTTTTGGCTTAGTGTAATGCCTATTAAAGGAGCCTTCTACTCAGAGGGGGTGTGCATGGAAAGTAAGTGTCACAATTCTTTTCTCCTCTTTTGGGACCTGGCAACAAACAAGAATCTGTATTGTTCTTCAGCCATTGTTCAAATTTTCCAATTTCTGTTTCACTGCCCTCTACCGAATAATATTTTGGATCTTCCTTGCCTTATCATACTCTCAGGTTAAAAATGGCGTCATGAGTGGTCACAGTTATTCTGATGCGCGTGTGATTTCGTTTTTTCCTGAAATATCTGTTAGACATAATAACACTAGAGCTTCAGCCCTTACAGTTCATGGACGGGCACAGAGAACAACAAAGGGCCAGAGTTGTGCCCTGATGTCGACGTCTGTTTCAGAAGCTAAAGTTCAGAAGATCGCACAATCAACATCTGACCGGGACTCTGAATCTACATACACTGGGATGACTGCTGGAACGGAGGGTGGAGCACTTATGGGAATGCCCCGCGTGCTGTGCAGCCAGTTTCTAATCAAGAGTCAAGACTCAGGTATCCACCCTAGAGCAGTTATATATGGAAAATGCACAACACATGTCTGATCAAATATCATCTCCCCTGTCATGAGACAAGACACAATTAGCTCAAAGTTTGGACATATATTTTCTGTTATTCTCCAGAATTGCAATCTGAATATTACTATTTATATTCTTTTGTGTTTGTTCTTAAACTCCTGCTGGTTGGCTGGAGGTATCTCAGAGAACGGAATGTATTGTCATAGTTAACAGCATTGCTGTGATATCTGTGGCTTTTGATCCCACACATCCTTCTACGTTCATTCTAAAGCTCCTGCAAATTAGTAGGATGTAATCTAGAGAACAGATTGTGTAAAACATGACACATCCAACTTCAGCATGGTATCTGGGTCACTTTTATCCTATATGATATGGGACAGCCAACTCAACCCCATAACCTCATCAGTTGCCTCTTACTGTAAGGTAAACAGTGTTACTTTTTGCTCCCTTTCGGCCCTGGCGACACACTGATGGTCCAACACATCCAACTTCATCATGAGTAATATTGATTAAAGGTTGTGGTTCTATGCTCCTTTGGTAGATATACTAGTACAGGCTATATCCCATTTCAAAAATAAAGTAAGAACTACTTTTCCTTGATAGGTAGACGCTATATTATTTTGATAAAAATAGAAATTACTACACATAAAGATAAAAATAGAGACTATCTTTGTGAGTTATCCATTGTATGCACACGCACGCACGCACACACATACTCATATATATATATATCATCATCATCATCAAGTGTCATCTCGGCAACGAAGGTTGGCTGCAACAGACCTCCAACATCTCCTGTCTCTTGTTTTGGTCATGCACTCTGCTAGACTGTAACCTGTCCATCTTGTGATGTTACTCTCCTACTTGTACCTCTGCCCACCTCTTACTCGCTTCCCTTTGACTTTACTCTCAAGTAAGGTCTGATGTCTTTTAATGTGTCCAAAATATTTTATTTGCCTGATCTTTATTTCTCTTAGTAAATTCTTTCTTCATATTAAGTGTTTTTAGAAACACTTTATTTGTCTTTATTTATTTTCTTCTTTCAAGATGTTCTCCCTATTCTTCTATATACCCACATCTCAAAGGCATTAATTTTGTCTTCTAATTGTTTGTTTAGAGTCCATGCTTCTGAGACATACATTACTATAGAATAGATGTAGCATTTTATAATTCTCATTTTTAACTTGTTTATAATTTATTTAGATGTTACTATTTCCTCATGTCATTGAAGGTACTTTTAGCCATTCCTATTCTCCTTTTAACTTCTGTTTCACATCTGCCGTCATTTGTGGCTATGTGTCCAAGGTATTGGTAATGTTTTACTCATATATATATAGATCTTTGATAAACACATGGGTGGTCCAATGCATCTGACTTTAGCCTGAGTAATATTGATAAAAGGTTGGGGTATATATATATATATATATATATATATCTTTGATCTGGTGCTGCAATTAGCTGATTTCCAAAATCAGTTTATGAGCATATTTCATGATGTATTCAATCTGCTAAGTACAAGGTCCTTCTTGATGGTTGACAACACTAACAAATGTGAGAGTGGTTACATTGTTGAGTACTCATTGTTACATTTCTATTAATACAATCTTATAGAAAACTGACCTCCAACCAAAGCCTTTTCTTCATCAGTCAAAGGTGAATCTGTAACTCTTCTGTACGTGACATTTTGCAAAACCCCAACAAATGGCCTGGTTCTGATTGGTTCGGGTGAAACAGTAATCTCTTCAAATCCGCACATGTCCTCTCTTACCTAGAAATGTATAAAGTGAGAAACTAATATTATGTTTGAGTGTACTTTTTGTTTGAAGCTGTGCATTATCCATTAGTTCAAATTAATGTGTAATATAGAACAACACATGTGTTCAATTCTTTTAAACTAGTTGCAGCACCAACTGCTGTATCTTAGGACCAACTATTACAGGCATCTTAAGACCTGCTATCATGGTATCTTAGGAATTGTTATCACAGTGTATTAGGACTTGCTGTCATGGTATCTTAGGAACTGTTATCACAGTGTATTAGCACCTGCTGTCATGGTATCTTAGGAACTGTTATCACAGTGTATTAGGACCTGCTATCATGGTATCTTAGGAACTGTTATCATAGCGTATTAGGACCTGCTATCTTGGTATCTTAGGAACTGTTATCACAGTGTATTAGGACCTGCTATCATGGTATCTTAGAAACTGTTATCACAGTGTATTAGGACCTGCTATCATGGTATCTTAGGAACTGTTATCACAGTGTATTAGGACCTGATGTCATGGTATCTTAGGAACTGTTATCACAGTGTATTAGGACCTGATGTCATGGTATCTTAGGAACTGTTATCACAGTGTATTAGGACCTGCTATCATTGCATCTTAGCACTATTAGGCGATTAAGGAGGCTATGGGATGGAGTTGACTTTCCCATCCCATTTTGGGTCAGTGACCCAAAACCACGCTGAAGTCAGATGTGTCAGCCAAAAGGCGCAGATATCGCAGCAATGTTGTAAACCATGACAACGCATTCCGTTCTTCGGACTACATCCTGCTAACCTGCAGGAGTTTTAGAAAGAATGGAGAAGAGGAATTGCATCTTAGGACCTGCTATGCTATCATTGCATCTTAGGACCTGCAATGCTATCATTGCATCTTAGGACCTGCTATGCTATCATTGCATCTTAGGACCTTCTAACATGGAATCATAGGATCAGCTATCATGTCATCTTAGGATCAGCTATCATGTTATCTTAGGAACTGTTATCACAGCTTCTTTACTACCGAAGACAGATGTGTTGGACCATTGGTGAATAAAACGGCAACACATGAATTTCTGTTCTCTGGACTATATCCTGCTGGAAGTCTAGTAGGATCCTTGTCCTTCTACAAGAGAGATCCAGCCGGAGTTTGAGAATAAACGCTGAAGAAGAAGAACAGCATGCTAGAGCCTATTATCAGTTTTTTTGCATTTACTCAAATAATCGGCAAGAGTTTTCACGTGAACTGAGCTGGAGAGTCCGAATACACTGTCCTGCTAGTGTTACTACAGTGGGGTACTTTACTAGAGTTTCTCGACCCAGCACATCAGACTTAAGCAGTCTTACGAATCTTCTTCTACATTCATTCTTAAACTCCTGCAGATTAGCAGTATGTAGTCCAGAGAACGGAATGCACTGTGAGCATTGCTGCATTATCTGCACCTTTCAGCCTGACACATCCTACTTCAGCATGGCTTTGGATCACTTTGACCATACACGGGATGGTACAGCCATCTCCATCGAATAACCTACATAATCATCTTTTACGACATGCATGGAAGGTAAACAGTGTTGCTATTCTTTGCTCTTATCATTGGTCCTCTCTACGGAATTTTTCCCATTAGGGTATTGCAGGGAAGTTTCGAGTGGCTTGTGTGGTAAAGGCCACATGCCCTTGCTGTTGCCATGTCATGTTCAGGGTGGGTTTTTAAAATTTATACTATGATGGAAAAAACACAGCCTGTAGCAGGGATCTTTCCCTGGACCTCACAGGTATGAGACCAAAGTTCTAACCTTTCGGCCATGCAACACACATAGTCTTAGGACCTGTGATTATAGCATAGTAGAACTTGTCATCACAGCATCTTAGTGTCACCAAACATCATAGAATCGTAGGACCTGTTTCTGTTCTTCTCCAGTGTTCATTCTCAAACTACCGCTGGATCTCTCTTATAGCAGGATCATTTTCGCTACCGGATTTCCAGCAGGATGTAATCCAGAGAATGGAAATGCGTTGTGTTGCCATTTTATGTGCACCAATAGCCCAGCACATCCGTCTTCAGCAGACTTTCTGTTCAGATTTTTACGTTAGCGACAGACAAAGAATGATAGTGATTCAGATATGTAGCAATCTGTTACAGGCAACTAAAATGATCACATAACTTTTTTATGGACAAAGAATGGACGTATGTCTGTCCATTGATAACTATACTTTGTGCAGGTCCTGCAACAGGTATCTAAACAGGCATTTGAAGATAAAAATAATGAATGAAAATTCTGGAATATTTTTGAGGTGAAGTTTCACCCACCTTGTCCTCAGGTACAAGTTTGATGTATGGAGGTCTGGGGTCCTGGAAGGCCCTCTTCAGAGGGAAAATGTTGTCAACTTGCATACGAAATATACATCCTTCAAAGCCTCTGTTTGTGTTTGATGTATCTAGAGAAAAATATGGCAGTAATAGAAATGAGAAACAATGGACTCAGTTAATAACAGAGAGAAGTGATGTTCATTTCTCAGAAGCAATCCATCAGAAGCAATATTATAGTGAATAGCTAAAACAGGTCTGTAGATACAATGTCCCCATGGGAGGGGATTTACATTTAAAAAAAAAAATTTGAACATTTTTATGCGTCAAGTCTGCCTTCTGACAAAAATTTAATGATCCTTTTGGAAAAAAAAAAATCACAGAGGGAGGGGTTTTTTGAGCTTTCCACCCGCCTTTTAGCCATGTTCCTAGTACTACACCAGTCGTTCATAGATTAAGACAGGCAAAAAAAAAGCTACTCATAAAATGAAATAATCCTGTACAACAAGATATTATCAAAAGAAGCTACTCATAAAATGAAATCATCCTGTACAACAAGATATTATCAAAAGAGATGAGGAAGAGTTCTTCGCAGATACATAGTGTCCCTTCATTCATTTGGATGTGAATCATGGATCAGCAGGAGGCTGAAGGTAACAGAGTTTAACAGAAGGATGCTAAGAAACTCATGGATAGCTAGAAAACTAACAAGCAGCTACTGAAGAAGGATCAGCACAAAAGAAAGTTACCAACATAAAACATTTGGAAAGCGTGTAGATTCAAGTTTCAAGGCGCATGGGTGTCATCTGTGTGGATCTTACTCAAATCAGGTGTGCTGTATTATGGTTTTTCATATACTTCTGGGCCAGCTATTTCCTGTGCTGGTACACCTGACATTCCCCATCGTCTATGTCTGTTACAAACGGACAAATGTGCAATGTTCACTGGCATGCATCCTTCATCATCCATGGGGATTATATGATAAAAGACAAAAGTAAGAAATTGAGATACGACAGGAATTTAATCCATGAATAACAACAGAATATACAACATGGAATATATAACTGTCAAGATGAATGCTGGAGAGATTTTCTGTGGAAGAAAAAACTCGCTATATTGTCATATCATCTACTCTAGTACATTTATAAATTCATTCATGTTTGGACTGAGAATCGAACATGATATTTGACTTTGTCAATGAAATCTTAAGTCTCCTCTGGTTAAATAACAAGAACAAATCTACATAAATAGTTACTGGTAGGAACAAAGTCACGTCTTTATACAGCTACTGGCAATAGCTTAACCTTTACGACTCTGCGGTCGCAATAATGCGCCTATGAGAACAGCTCCGTTGTGCCTGCAGGCGCAATCCCGCTACATAGGATATCGCCCGATTCCCGAGTACGGAACTTCACAAAGTAATTGCTCACAACTGTCATATCATACATACAACAACAAAAACATGACTATATTCACTCCTTTATTTAGATATGCAAAAATTATTTTGATATCTTTTAAAATAAAAAAGTTATCACGTTTTCAAAACACCCACCATCAATAACGAAAATTTTCCAAAAAAGAATTCAGGCCCAAGGGGATGTTTCTTAATTTTTAATTCAGGGCCCTAAAGGTTAAGTAAATATGACATAATCCTGATGATCTAGAATGACGTAAAATCTAAATGCAGAGGAAGGTAAGATTTTTACCATTATTGATAATAGGTTTGTCTTAGGCCTATATTCAATATTATTAATAAAAATCTTTTGGTTGAATGGTTGATTCAGTATCTTTTGTTAAATGCACAACTAAAATATTTATTGTTCTCCTATTCTTCTTCATTTTCCTTTAGTCAGATATCAGGTTACAGTGACAATAGCTTCAATGCACTGTGTAATTTGCTTCAGGTCATCCATGTAACCCCTCAAGTTTGGAAGTAGTGCTGTCTCAGTAGGCCATATTCTCTCCCTCTTCTTGGTAGAGTTGACATGCATGAAGAATGTGTTCTGCGGTCTCAGTCCACAGTTGTACAGGTCTGCCTCACCAATTTTCAGATTTCTGAACTCTCTTAATACTAAACTTACCATTGTTGCCAATGAACAGATATTTTGGTTTGTCCAAAATGGTGTCTGAAGCCTTGCTTGCATCACCAAACTGTCCAATGCCTGCTTCATAGTTGTCAACCTAAGTTTTAAAAAACAAGAATATAAATAAAGACTTGAAATTATAAATCCTACATTTTTATAGACTGCATACATTCAGGAACCCTTTCATTTCTCAACCAGAAGTGATACAAGACAACTGCAGACTTTTGCATTGTTGACCATCCTTGTAAGAAACTCCAAAAACATGACAGCTAGTTAGTAAATTGACACATTATCCTCACTGGATACATAACCAACAGTCCACAAGTGTTCAGTTCTCCTCAAGATATCTTTCAATGTATAGCAACTGATCATACTCTCTTAGTTGGTTTACCAGTCTCCTCTGGTTACATGCATAAGTGAGCTTGCTTACCATCACTGTGTTGCAGCTGCCATGTTTGAAACCAAGGCTGGACACATAAAAATAAGTCGTGATTTCTCGCAACCTAACTGCTCTTCCAGTCGACCCAGATGTTCATAGGTTTCTAACGCATCAATTAGGGAATGTAAATACAGCAAGGACGGGAACTGGCCACCACACATAATAGTTGCTGCAGCTTAGTACATGAAGAGTTATCTTCATCCCCGACGGCAGATGCCATGGGATCTAAAGTCACAAGTAAATTCGAGAAGGAAGCCAGAGGATAAATTAAAAATTCTTGAGACTAATGGGAATTGACCAGTCCATTCAACGTACCTTTACCTTTTTTTAAAATACAGTAAGAAAGGATAATGGCAACCCTCCCCCAATAGTCACTGTGGCTTAGTACATAAAGAGTTATCTTCATCTCCGATAGCAGGTTGTTGACCTACCTTTACAATACCTCCATCGCACTTCTTCAGCGTTTATTCTCAAACTTCCGCTGGATCTCTCTTGTAGCAGGACAAAGATTCTACTAGATTTCCAGCAGGATGTAGTCCAGAGAATGGAAATGCATTGTTCGTTGTTTTATTTGTGCCAATAGCCCAGCACATTCATCTTCTGCAGTTCCATCATACTATCTTCTTGAAGGCATGCAGAATGTCAGTTTGGCTCATCGTTAAACCAATTCACACAGTAGCAATGCTAGCATGTCAACCTGCATGTTAATTTTCTTGGACACCAGCATGACCTGTTACAGAGATGATGCTGATTTTTGTACACTTTGACCACTTCACAGACAGTAAACACTGAGCCCAGCTACTCTCAATTTTTCTTATCATGCTCACTGAGTAAGCATATTCTTCTTCTTCTGTATTCATTCTCAAACTCCCACTGGATCTAGCAGGACCATGACACATCCGTCTTCGGCGGAGAGTAAGCATATAATGGTGAAGGTTTAAAGCGCTGGCCACGTCAATATCCTGAACTCCAGGAATGAAGGTTGAACCTTTTGTAAATTCTGGAATTGTTTTTAAATCAAACCAATCATGTCATAAAAAGTTACAGCCATTTTTGGTTGTGTATGTGAAAAATGGACTCAGGGTGAGGGCGATCCAATTTATTTATTGCCTCCTTTTTTATATTAAATATGTTGGTCCATATTTTTTTGACACATGAGAAGAGGAAAGATGGAACACATCATGACAATAAATCAATTCAAGAGTAAGAGGTTTAGGGGAAGTTCAAGAGAGAAGATGCTTGACAACCTGGCATTGGAGAACATCTGCATCGGAAATGATGGACAGCTCATGAAACAGAAGGTTGTGGAAAGATAATATAGCCAATGCCACACGGCATGGACTATAAGAAAATATTCATTTCTTGACAAAGGTCCCTATTGAATCATATCATTGAAAAAAGTAATTGTTCCTTTATGTTTTCAATTTTACAATATTTTACATTGAGTATTTTTACTTATTATTCTGAAATAGTAATAGCATCATATTATGCTTAGTTTTATCACTTCTTATGTTTGTTATTGTGGCACTCTCCGCTTTGTTGGATATCTTCCAGCACTGTTTATTTTTCAACCATGCTATATATTGAAGCTATGCTATCACAAGGACTATGAGGTCAAAAGTAGGTCAACATAGATATTTCTAAATGGTTTCAGACAGTGATGTGTCTGGATGTCTGCATACAAAATGGCGGAGCATGTTTTTTACATACACTCAGTGAGTGACCTCCCAAAAGTATTGCACACAGTTGAGGAATCTTCTGCTGTCTAAAAGGGGGTAGAGAATAGCAACACTGTCACCTGCGACACATTACATCAAATTATCATAATTGTGCTAAAGCAGAAGAAACGGTGTAACATACACAGAATATCCAAAACTCTTCTCAGAGAGAAATCATGTAATGTTTTTCACACTGCTGGAATGTTCAAAATTCCCCTTAGAGAGAAGAAATTTGTTGTAAGATAATCCAAAACTCATTAACTATCTTTACAATGAAGCACAAAACAGTTACAAAAACACTTGCAGATTCCTGAACTTGACATTGGCTGTTAAAAGTTTTGAACTCAGCCGCATTAGATAACAAACAGCAATAAACTTGTGACCATAGATAAAATACACAAACTAGGATATGACATACCCTAACAACAAGACGTTTGCCGTAGTCGAATCTCTCTACCACAACAACGTGTGTCTGACTGTTTGCATAATCAATACCCTGGTTCATTGGTGTGTTCACCTCCACTCTCTCAAAACCGACGTCCATAGCAACCTTGACACCACCTGTACAAGAACAAATGATACAATTATTAAGATTAATAAAAAAAAAAACAATACACAAATATTAACTTCTTTCTCTGTGAACGCAATGAGAAATTCAAGCAAAGAACAAAACAAACACCAGTAAAGAAAGAACCCTAAGGTGAAGAACAAGTGTAGATAGAATAGTGAGTCGTGGGTATCTGTGGTCAAGTCGATAGACAGCTGCAAAAAAGGTCACACATTTCACTGTAGTTAGCTTTGAGGCTGGTGACTACCGTGTAAATATGGGAACAAGTTCTCCTGCACAGAAACGATAAATACTATGTTAATGTAATAAAAATAAACAAAGGAACAAGGTTGCGGGACAACAGGGACCTTTATCAAGAAACAAATACAACCAAGAAAAAAAAAAAAAAATTATTTAGAAGAGCAATAAGCGAAGAAAACATTTATTTAGAAGATGACATAGTGATCTAGAGAAATAGGTGGTGAGGGATAGATGAAGTGTGATATAATAATGATCCTTAGTGAGTTCAGTTGGCACACTAGCGATATAGTTACTAACTTCCATCATTCTGTGGCAGCGATAAAAACACTGAACGTATTAGTCATCACCACTGAAGTCAGATGCATCGGCCATTAGCACAAATAAAATGGCGGCATAATGCATTTCTGTTTTCTTGACTACGTTTTGATGGAAATCGAGTAGCTACTGCTAGAAAAGAGAGCCAGTTAAGGGTTTGCGAGGGAGGAGGAACATACACACCCAATCTATCTATGGGTAGGACACCCAAACAGAAATCAGCTGTCCACCACAATTGAGAGACATCAGCCCTGAAATGTGGAGGAATCAGGTTTTCACGATAATCCTTATATGGGCATGCTGTGCGACACTTTGGACAGAGGAAAACAGAAAGAAAATAAAGCACTGAAAAGTGATATTGGAGATAGCATACAACAAGAGCAAAGGAAAGATATGTTCTGGAACCCACAGGGAACAAGCAAAAAAATGGAGATCAAGAAATAACTGGAGGAAAAAATTATTCTCAGATATAAAAAAAAGACATACGAGATGGAAGCAACGGATAAAGATAAGGCAAGACAGATGAAGCTTATTGGGGACCTATGCTCACTAGGGAGCTAAAAGTTTATATACAGATTGTGCAACATGAAAGTTTATTGAGAAGAAAAAGTTTAATGTGGCATGAGTAGGAATGCACTATGGGATAGAGTGAGGAGTGTGTTTAACTAGCAAGTCATGGGAACCACATGTTCACACACACAAATCTTCAATACACAATTTTGCAAATCACTCTACATATAAGTCATTTATTTCAGTCTGCATTTAGCAGACATTCACTAAGCAACTTCAGTACATTGCCATTACTCATCTTCAAATATTAGAAATATATTGAATGCAAGTCTGTCTGCTGCCTCATGACTAGGAAATCCAGTATTTCCAGAACTGATCCATCCATCCATGTATAGTAACTCGAATGGATAAAAATATTAATTTTATCAATATTAAATTAGTTTTGATTTGTTTAAATTAGTTCACGTTTTCATTATTTGGACTACATCCTACTGGAAATCTAGTAAGAACATTGACTTGCCACAAGAAAGATTCAATAGGAGTTAGAGAATGAACGCCGAAGAATTCCACTTGTGACAACCTTATTATAGCTTGAAACTATGGAGTTACTATATGAGTGGTACTATAGGCAGAAGGCATGCACTTTTGTTGAGAGTGATGGAGTACATATGGGGTAAAATTAAGTAAATCCTCAACATCTTTTCAATCTTACAATGACTTTTAACATTACTAACTAATAACGGTTTGAAAAGAAGATACAGCAGAAGATGGATGTGTCTGGCCATTGGCACAAATAAAATGGCGACAGAATGCAATTCCATTTTCTGGACTACATTCTGCTGGAAATCTAGTTGGACCATTGTCCTGTTACAAGAGAGATACAGTGGGAGTTTGAGAATGTACACTGAAGAAGAAAAGAAGACAACAGTTTCTGTTGTTACTAGGGTCAGAAAATGAAGTAAAGAATAGTAACACCATGGCCTGCCATGCATGTCATATTCTTTTTCTTCTGTGTTCATTCTCAAACAGATTAGCAGGATGTAGCCCGGAGAGCAGAATACGTTGTGTCATGGTTTACAGCATTGCTGCGATATCTGTGCCATTCAGCCTGTCACAACCAATTTCACCATCGCTTTGGGCAACTGACCCTATATGGATGGGACAGCCAACTAACCTCCTTAGTCGTCTCTTATGACATTCATGGAAGGTAAACAGTGTTGCTATTCTTTGCTCCCCTCTCGGGCTCGGTAACATACAGGAGTGCATGTGATATGAGGTGACCAGGAAAGGTTGGAAGCTGAATTGGTTACTCTATCCTGCATATCAAAACAATATAAAATTGCTATGATGAAGAGAGATATGTCAGGCGGACAGTTACATCACTCAAACTGTAAACCAGACACAACCCATTCTGTTTTCTCTGGACTGCATCCTAATAACTCTCAGGAGTATAAGAAGGAACACAGAAGAAAACAGAGTCAAAGCTATAAATTTAAAATAAAATAATTTGTTCCTACCATTGTTGTTCATCTCTACAGTGATGTACTCTGTATTTTCCTCATTTCTCATCTGCATAAGAATGCCTTGTTTGACTTTAGTTGAGAAACCAATGGTGGCTCTCTGAAAGTCGGAAGCTGATAGGCCCTGGGTCTCATCAAATGTGTACTGGACCATATAGTTGTTCTTCAAATTAACACCAACCTCTAAAGTTTGAATTCAAACAAAAAAAATATTGAAAAAGAAAAGATTTAGGTAAATAATCAAAATTTGGGATAAATGACATGAGTTAAGGATAAATGACATGAGTTAAGGAGAAATGACATGAGTTATGGAGAAATGACATGAGTTATGGAGAAATGATATGAGTTATGGAGAAATGATATGAGTTATGGAGAAATGATATGAGTTAAGGAGAAATGACATGAGTTATGGAGAAATGACATGAGTTATGGAGAAATGACATGAGTTATGGAGAAATGATATGAGTTATGGAGAAATGATATGAGTTACGGATAAAGGACATGAGTTAAGGAGAAATGACCAGTACAGATAAAAATCCTCCCTGCTCTTTGTAACAGGCAAACATAAATTAATGAAAGGTCATACATGGAAAGAACTGGAAATACTGTTCTATAACAGAATAAATTGTGTGAAGTTTCAGGAACACGTTTGTACCACAGGCAGTTGCAAAAATATATAACAAGTGTAAAAAATGTACCTCTGCCACAGTTCCAGCCTCTCCAGGGTGTGTAGGCACAGTCACATGTGTAGCGGTCGTAGCCTTCACGGCATGTGCCAGAATTGAAGCAAGGACTGCTGGCACATTTTCCAACACAACCTAAAAATAAAAATTAAAGTGAGATATCTTATTGTTTAATAAGTTGAAAGCTTCCAGCAATTATAAAGGTCAGAAGGTTGCACATTAGAATTGTATGTGATACATATCATCAGCACTAACAACTAGCAGCATTAACAACATACAATCATCAGTATGAACAACCAGCAGTCATACAAAATCTCTCCCTGCAACTCCCTAATGGGAAACATGCAGTATTTGATTGTTGACAGAGAAAGCTACAAAATCTGCAACTCCCTAATGGGAAACATGCAGTATTTGACTGTTGACGGAGAAAGCTACAAAATCTCTCTCTGCAACTCCCTAATGGGAAACATGTAGTATTTGACAGAGAAAACATGATAAAAATTGGAAGTCTGAAAACAAGACTGAGCTAAGTTGGTCACTCATTTGCAGTCAATGTCCAGTGCACTTATTTTAAGACAGCAAACAGTAATTGATACCAGCTTAATCTGGCAGAACACACCCCTCCCCTGGGACATTTCTTAGGACACTAGCATGCCCTGGCACATAAATGAATCTGTTTTTTAAAAATCAGCGTGACCTTTTCACTGACTTAAGTAACTGCTGTTGAACTATTAGATGTTGCTTAGCACTAGAGTCTATGAAACAGCAAGTATACAAGGATGGGTGAAAGTTTGAGAATCTAGCAAAGCCATCGCAATGATTACAGCCGAGATCTCTTATAGTCATAATACTTGTGGTCAATACAAAGACACTGTTATCTTCCCATATAATTCTCTCTACAACCTACACTGAGACACCATTTAGCTGTGCAAATTCCAAATAATAAATAATCATTCATTGTTATGTTCTTGGAACAACTGCATAACATGTCCTTGTAACTGGATGTGAGAAGAGGTGTCTTCTAATGATACATAATATTATCTTTACACAATTGTAAATCTTGGGCAATCAGTATTAAAGAAGAAAATTGGAACCTCAGATATGTGGTTTTATAGAAGACTGTCCCCATTGAGGTTAGCTCTTTGATGAGGAGGTGACAGAAACTGAAAACTAGGACTGGCCGGTCATACAAGGGCCCTCCTATACTTGGAGCCACGACCCTTTCTAGCAAATTGAGGTGCAACACGGAATGTTATGCGCTATCGCAAATGAAATGTCTTCAAGAATATGCAAACTGTGACACATTAAGATGCACACACCGCACTTCTGATACGTCTATGAAGTTTAAACTCTGTGATACAAAACAAGAAATGAATTATAAAACAAGAATTAATGTATAGTAAGTAAAATATTTTTGGTTACCTGCTCTTACTCCGTATACTTCAGCATTTCTAAGCTTGCCCAACATGTCCATCAAACGTCCATTGACACGAAGACCACGCATACAACCGACATAACCATCTCCATAACCAACCAGGGAACCTGAAAAATTAATATTAAATCTGAAGAAAAAACAAATGCAAAGATGATCTCTTAGCTTATAATGTCACAGGGATGTGAAGTACTAAAAACCTCACAGTACAAGGGTTTACGAGAGATAATTTGGTCTGTTAAATTTTTTTCTAATATTTCTCCCTCTAACTCAAGGTGTCAGATTTCAGCCTTGATGTCTGAAATGTAACTACAATGAGAAACATTTTAAACCATGTCAGCTGTGATGTCTATATTTTAACAACTATTATGATATTATAACTTGACTATTGTAATAATAGTTTAGGGCACTTCTCTGGCAAGGTAAATATATTGATAGGAAGTCTCACAGATGAGTAAGGCTAGGTGTGATAACTATTATAATAAGCATACTAAGTATACACAATTCACTAGCTAGTCAAGTCTGTTGATATGATATCCCATGGAAAGGTATAGCTAGGTCTTGACCAATGTGATGTCTATTATGTTTGTTTGTTTTGCGTTCGCTCCATTGTAACCATCACGGATATCCGTGCGATTTCCGCCGGGAGCGTGGTTACGTTGTGCCACCATTATGCGCCTTGTAGGCCTAGCACATCCGATTTCGGCATGCCTTGACAATTCGGGTGGGCTACCCTTAGCCTGTGACAGCCTCTATATCTGTCTCCAGGCACGCGTAGTGGCGACTCTTCGCCCAGACGATTTTTGCTCTCGTCTGACTCGCACAAGGTGTTCCACTTTCTATGAACTTGCCTAGTGTAATTGGACATGCTGTGCCCATTGGGTACTGAACCGTTTCTCATCCGTGAGCCTGGTTCCTTAAGGGGAAGAACTCAACAGAGGAGTTGGACCCTGGCTCTTTCACCCTCTTAGCCGAGGTGTCATTCACCGACATCGTGTACCCCTTGTCCAAGTTCTAGTCTCACACCCCGCGTTTGAGAGCAAGGCGTTCTCGAGCTGAGCGTCCTTGTCCCAATAGCGCCTGAGACCATCAGGTACTGAACCCTTTCTCTCTTCAAGTGTATTTCCGGTGTAGGAAAACCTGACAGTAGAGTTGGGCCAGGGCTAAATCATTGTCCCTTTTGTGCCTGAGCCCATCGGGTACGGAACCCTTTCTCTCTGCAAGTGTACTTCCGGCATAGGAAACCTTGACAGTAGTGTTGGGCCAGGACTACCATCGTTGTCCCTTTCTTGCCTAAGCCCATCGGGTACAGAACCCTTTCTACGCGAGCATATTTCCAGTTTAGGAAGGCTCGACATTAGAGTTGGATTAGGTCTTCTTGCTTTACCAGACGCCAATGAATGGGTCTGGGTCTCTGCCTGTAAGCATCACAGGTAACTAGAAGCTCGTCTCGAGGTGACGGAGCTTGTAGTTCCCCTTTCCTAGGGACTTTTCACTTTCTATTTGCAGTTCGTGCTGCCCTCTAGCGCTGTTCTGCCCTTTCATTGTACTTGGTATGAAATCTATTTGTCTCTCGCCATGCATCTACCTTTACGTGCATTTTACATTGGCCGCCCCTCCAATGTTCAGACTGAGCTGACTAGCTTCACTGTATGTCGACAGTGTCGCTATATATGGTGATGCTGGTGGTGTCTGAGATATTGTCTGTCTCTTGTGCAGTCAAATCTCTTTCCATCTGCTACCTCCATATTCTCGGACAGGATCCCCAAATGATTTGGCCAGAATCAGCTCGAGCTGCTGTATTTCTGTTTCCAGGGTGCACCGCGTGGAGGTACATTTGGGATCTTGGTTATCTGCTAACCCTGGGTCCGCCTAGAGCAATGCGTTCCCTTTGCACCGCATGTCTATTATAATAAGCATACACATTTCACTAGCTAGTCAAGTCGGTTGATATAATGTCTCATGTAGAGGGTCAAGCAATGTCTTGTCAAGTTTAACCTTCACCACGCCTATATCAACTCCGGCCACTGAAAAACAAAATGGCGTCTAGTGCCGTTGGCGACATACCCCATCCAATGAGATATCGTTATAATAGACGCCCCACAGCCTGATTGGTTACTTGGGAACATGCGCTATTCTGACCACATCTGAACACCGGTACGATGCCATGATGTGACCGGTTTTATAGACCTTTCTTTCATCGTATTTTGAATAAAATAACAATGAATCGTGGCTTGAATCATGAATTATTGAGTTATTTTGTTTCACAGCAGTGAATATACAGAATGCCGCGTTGGTTTGGAGACATGTAGACGTTTGATATCGAATATGTTGAAGTGGCACCAAAAATGACTAGACCTAAGCTCAAGAAGGATTTTACTGCAAATCTACATGTTTTATACAGTTCCTCCGGCTATATTTTGATAATTTCGCAGTGAAAGAACATAAATACAACAGATTTGCGTGATTTAGTTTACAGTGTTGCTAAGGAATTCGATAAATAAGGTAAATTATCTTTTTATTTATTTTTTTCCTCTTGATTTGTTATAAAATATATGTTTTTATGTCCGGTGGCAGGGAAACGTTTCGTATTTTTTAATTTGGCTTGCTAAAGGTTAAGTTCTGACTCTCATGTGTGATGTACAGCTACTGTGTGAAGTACAAGCTTCACTCACCTATTCATCTCATTTAAGAACATTAAAAGAGCACATGGGCTCCAAAACTGATAGAAATTGGTTGAAAAGTCACTGTCCAGACTAAAGAAATATGATATATTTCAAACATAGGTCAAGGTGACACATAAGTCACGATGAAGCCGAATGTATAAGGTTGAAAGGTGCAGATATTTCAACCAAGATGTAAACTATGACAACACACTCCGTTCTCTGGACAACATTCTGATAACTAGCAAGAGTCGAGAGTGAACGCAAAAGAAATATTGGAGTTTTGGTTTATTGAAGCAATCTAAATTGAAATTATCTTCTTCTGCATTCATTATCAAACTCCAGCAGGTTACCAGGATGTAGTTCAGGGAACAGAATGTATTGTGTTATAGTTAACAGCCGTATCTGTGCCTTTTGGCCTGAAACATCAGACTTCAGCATGGCCTCTGAGTCACTTTGACCATACATTGGATGAGACAGACAATCCACCCATAACCTCCTTAGTCACCTCTTATGACATGCAAGGAAGGTAAACTGTTGATTTCTTTGCTCCCCTTTCAGGCCCTGACAACACAATGAAATGAAGCTACCTAATTTACTGCATCTATTGTCTAAGAATACTAAATGATGAATCAAGTTTGGACAAGAAACAACAACACCCCACAACTCACCAACAGTTAGCGGGCTGGTTAGATCTAGTTGTCTTATGAGGTCAGCGTCTTCGCTGGTGGCTTCACCAATATAATCATCAATCTTCATCCAGGCCTGCTTGCGATTCTTCTCAACGTGAACTGTGTGCCATGTGTCGTCGTTGAGAGGAGATGGCGACTTGAAGGAAACCATTGTCACACCATTACCAATATCATATCGAAACTGAATAGTGTCAGATTCTGCAATGAGAAACAAATGTAAAATTAAAAATAATTTTCTATTTCTAATTGGGAATCTTATAGTGGCAGTTCTATCCCAATGGAAACCAAAAGGCAAATAATAAATTCAACCCTCATACCAACATTGTGTTATCAATGTCAGACATGGACACTAACAAAAGAACAAGAGAGAAAGCTTACTACTTGTGAAATGAGATGTCTAACAAAAGCAGTAACTAGAACAAGAAAAGATCGTGTGAGGAATGGATTACAAGAACTGTTGGAACAACATCTGTGCTCAGATATAATGAAAAAAAAAAGGAATTGAAATGGTTCAGCCACCTAATGAGAATAAACCCTTATTGGCCAGTGGCAAGAGTATACAAACATGAAAATGGAAACAGCAAGATACAGAAGAAGGTGAATTGAAGGAGTTACAACATTTTGAGACATCACAATATTATTGCATATCAAGTGATTAAACGTGCCACAGCCTGAAAACCAAATCATTGTTCAATCTTGTGAAGATGTTAGATAGATATTGTATATTTCCATATAAAGCAGAGAATGTTTTATTTTTTCTTGTGATTGATGTAGGGGGGGGGGGGGGGGGGGAGAAGGGTTGGCATGTATAAGCACACAATAATTTTTTTTTATTAGAGACACAAAAGACAACAGCGTCAAACATCGGTAACAGGAAAAAAATTACCAGTGCCAGTACAAACTGTCATTCAAATCCTTTGAAGTTGGAATTACTGGCTAAACAGTCCGAATGCACAATTGTATGTGGTGGGATTTGAACCCAGTACATTCGCCAGCCATTACAAATGAACTCTGTACGTCCCTGCCACAGTAAAGTATAACACATCTACAAATTCCCTACTCAATAATTAACACATAACAGTTAAATTTCTTACGGAAAAGTCTAATTTCTATGAAGTCCGAGACAAGTGTTCCTACACAATGTATCATCACACCATCAGTTGTCGTAGTCTTGAACTGGAACCAGATGTCACCGGCGTTTTCTGCTTCAAAAGTTGGAAACTCTAGAGCACCATCCTTCTGAGTGAAAGTCACAGTGTTCTCAAACAAATCTGAAATAGTGAAATAAAAAATTATATATATATATATATATATATATATATATATATATATATAAGGAAATATATACTCAGCATATACTTGGATACAAATGATATCTGCAGTGCTACAAATGTTTGTTAACACTTTGGCTGCAGAAGTATACTTTAGAACACAAGAAAAAGTAACCGCCATTTTGTGGAAATGTCCTTAATCTTTAGCAAACTGGATTAAAATTACTCACTTTATAGATTCAATTCAGAATATAGATTCAAATGATATCTGCAGCTCACCTGTTTCAAAGTCATGGTCAGACATATGTGATACAGTAAGGTCCCTGTTTTCATTTATAATGCTATATCCAAATACTGTTTTATTATGGGAGACAAATGTATGTTAAAGTTTTTTACTCTCTCTCATAATATAAAGAGCATTATGCTTGTAAATTCATACATTAGAGTATGCAGTAATAATATACCAAAATTGTTAAATGCGAAAAAGCGGTGGACAAATTGGTTAGGGAAAATAATTTCAACAACCCATAACATTTTTCAGCATTGCACTGCTGATTGGACCTATCTACCCCTACAGCAAAAGGGTTAACAATTATTTTACAGTTCAAAGCTAACAATGGTCATGCATGCTTGACTGTTTTGACACTGTCTTGCATTGTTATTGGTATAGCCTCAGTACCAGGATTCATGCCCTGGGAAGGTCAAGGAACAGCACCATAGCTACTGAGCAAGTGTGGTAGGTGACATTAATCAAAGTGGTTTCTGGTCAACCACTGACTAGGCAGCTGAGCACTTATGGGAAAACTGTCTGCTATGATGCTTTATCTTCTTCTTCAGCATTCATTCTCAAACTTCCACTGGATCCTCTTGTAAAAGGACAATGATCTTCTAGATTTCCAGGAGATGTAGCCCAGAGAATGGAAATGTGCTGTGTTGCAGCTTTATTTGTGCCAATGTTCCGGCACATCAGTCTTCGATGAGATGCTGGTTTATCACTCAGCCTTAGTTACACAGTTCATTACTTCAATCTTCCTATAAAACACACAGCACCTTATACAGAACAAAACAACAGCTCACAAACACATGCATATATTACACAAGGGCACTGGGTCAAATAGCATGAGCCCATGAACTGCTGGATCAGCAACCAACCAATCATAAAACACACATCACTCACTGTCTCCAAAGCACTCCAGTTCACCAATAGAATACTTTGACCACTTATCGTCTGTTGTGGATCCAGTATCTCCCAGGTGTATTTCCAACACTGGCAAGTATTCCTTGTGAAGGAGGTAACCCTGATCGACATTATCAGAAACTACGACCTGGAAAGAGATGAAACAATCAATCCTCTATATTTTGTATCAACACTTTCTGGAAGATTTCATTTACAAAGGATAAATATTCTTATTCTTCAGCTTTCATTCTCAAACTTTCACTGCCTGCCAAAGACCGGTTGCCCAATAAAAGGGCAACACAACGCATTTCCACTCTCTGGACTACATCCTGCTGGAAATCTAGTGGGACCATGATCCTGCTACAAGTGAGATCTAGTGAGAGTTTGAGAATGAACACTGAAGAAGAAACTCTCACTGGATCTCTCTTGTAGTAAGACAGATCCTACCAGATTTCCAGTAGGATGTAGACCAGAGAATGGAAATGCACTGTGTCGCCATTTTATTTGCGCCAATAGCCCGACACATATGACTTGGCAGAGGGCAAATATTAAAAATATGATTTAAAAAAAGTGGCTAATTTCTGGAAACAAACAGGAAATTACAAAAATCAAATCAACATTTTTACCAAAAGGTCTCTCCGTGCGTTTATGAGTCCCTCCAATGGTCCACTAGACAAACTACCCATGCAACAGAAAAACGTAGAATTATTGTATGTTGCCTGTATTATCGAGGCTTATGGAATCTTTGTAGCAGATCATCTATACAATTATGCTTTTCATGTTTTCTTGTTGAATTTTGTTTTTTATGCTTTGTTATTTGTATTTATGCATGCACCTTCTGTGGTTGGAAAGGAGCCAGAGATGTACTGTGCAGCAATGGGGTGGGGGAAACTGACTGCAATGTTTTCCAATGCCTGAGGGCCATCATAAAAGCACAGTGACTCAAGATGTGACAAGCCTTTGGTCGTATGCCTGGAGCCATAGAAAAGTTCGGCATAACCAGTAGGCAATTGGTTGCAGAGAATGAGCACAGTGAACCCTATCTTAGATGCAGTGACTCAGAGCAGTGCATAGGTAGAAACATACCTTCCTGATGGTGTGATAATTCTGGTTCTGGACCAAGGTTGGTAGAAAATCCACAGACTTCCCAGCACTATAATGCCATTATTGCAGACAGACACCTTTTTGAATGTCTAGCGATGGGTGATGTCAGGAAAATGGATCTCCCTCCGAGGCCAGATAAATTAAACACTTTATATGAAACAAAACAACAGCTCACAAACACATGGATATATCACACAATAGTATTGAGTCAAATGGCATGAGCCCATGGACTGCTGGATCAGCAACCAACCAAAAGGTCTACATCAAGAGCACAACATTGTATAGAATAAGTGAAGATTGGCACTATGATCATATCATAATGAAAACACAAAAATAGGACATTCGGAAGAGGGTTAATCATACATGATAATATAAAAGGGAATTCTATGTCAGAATTTGACTTTTAAGTCATCACTGTACACATCAGAGAGATGAAATAATACAAATATGATAGTTGTCATCATCGCATGCAATGGACGGCTATTATTATGAGCTTTTTTTGGCTGTTCATTCTCAAATTCTCATTGGATTTTTCTTGCATCAGGACAATCATCCTACTTGATTTCCAGCAGGATGTAGTCCAGAGAAAGGAAATGCACTGTACCATCATTTCGCCAATTACCAGGCACATCAGATATTGGTGGTATTATTATTATAAAAACTGGAGGGATAGAGACAATACAACATGTGACTGAACACAACATATTTATACGTAGGACTGACATACGTTAAGACTAAAAGGCAGCATGGTACCAAATTAATAGATAAACCGGTTCTCAGTGCATACTGCGTCAAATTATTCAAGGAGCATGATTTAATGGTTGTCAACTGTCAACTGAACTTCTCTGGCACTTAAATGACGTGCCATTGAAGTGAGCAGCAACAGGAGTCCTTACATAGTGGCTAATGTTGTGTTTATGTTAACAGAATCAATATCGAAGCCTCTTACCTGCCCCCCCTTATGTAAGTCATGCAGCAACATTAGAAAATAATGGCATAGATAGTGTTGTGGGGCAGTTTTGCACATTTACAAAGTTCACAATTACAAAGGTGTTTAACAAGTCAATACTTCAAAAGATTAAAAAAGACCAGTGCTGATAACAGTTGCTGTGGGTCAGTTGCTACACACTCAGGGATATTTTGAGGAAATTAGAATACTTATGGACTAAGTAAGGATGATCTGTCAACTATCGGCCTAGCTAACTATCTATATGGCTAACAAACAGATGTATGTACTTGTGAACAAATGCGTTACTCACTCCTTGCTGGTTGACTATGTCACAATAGCAGGTTGTGCTCTGTCCACCGCAGCCTTGCTCATCCAGTCCACACATGCATTTGCCTGAACCAGGAGCTGCTCCACCCCAGTAGTACATTGGTTGGAATGTCCTTCCAACCCACCAACCCCATGTTTTGATGGAAGGGTCATCAGCAATGCCTAATATAAGACAAGCAATAATCAATAAGTAGACTGCATTAAAACTGTATAACCAACATGGTACTTATGTAGACCCAAGGTAGTGAGTTTTACAGTTCACAAACTATCAGACTAAAGGACAAAAAGAAATATAGATAACAGTATATACAAAACACAATGTTTCAACCATAAGGTCTTTATCAAAATCAAGAAAAATACAGGACAAACTGAAAGCAAACAGAAAATAGTATGATCACACTATAAGATAAACATATAAATCAAACTATAGTATCTGTGTTAACTAAGTATTCCCAAAATGTTAGAAATTGATATCCTAATGTTGATGCAACAATTAAGCTAACCAGCTAGTCCAACAGGAGATTGGGGTTAGGACACTAGTCTGTTTTGATGAGTTAGTTAGTTAGCTAGTTAGTCGTCGGATCATCATCACTGCAAACTGGACACAT
The DNA here is from genome assembly GCA_034231615.1 of Meghimatium bilineatum. Taxonomy (NCBI): domain Eukaryota; kingdom Metazoa; phylum Mollusca; class Gastropoda; order Stylommatophora; family Philomycidae; genus Meghimatium; species Meghimatium bilineatum. The sequence continues at coordinate 15,687,295 of CM067322.1, forward strand.
CCATAGTTGCTCCGATCTCTCCTTGAGTGTATCCGCCATCACACTTCTGCTGACAGTACCGGTCCTATGCTGGTTGACCATCATTCTTCTGCGCCCTCCAAAATGTTCACCTCTAGCAACACCGCATCTCAATCCCTGATCTTTAATCCTAGCCATTGAAAAGGAATCATCATCCACATTCGTCTCACTCTCGCGTGTTATATCTCTTAAGGAGTTCAAAACGTCAGCGTGATCCATTGCCCCATCGCCCGTTGCCACAATCGCACACGATGCCAGTTGATCCGCTCTTTCATCGCCTCGAACGCCCACATGTCCCGGCACGAAAATAAATGTAACCGCCTTCAAGCTCGCATTTCTCAAGGCCTCAATCCACTGTTCGCGAACGAGACCCACTTGTACCTTCTTAATCATACTCATAGAGTCACTCAAGATGCAGACCTGCATTACTTTCTGTGTGCGTAGCCACTCAAATGCCTTGGTCACCGCCATAGTCTCCATGGTCATACTACTCGTAGTGACCGCAAAGGCACCACTTTCCTCCTTGATCGTTTTACCTGCGCACTGAGCTGTAAAGGCCCAAGCACTGCGAACATGCCTAATTACAGATCCATCAGTGTATATAATCACATCCCCCTCTTTGGTATTCTCACTGATGAGTACTCTGGCTCAATAGATTGGTGTTTAGAAACTATTCTGTTTAGATGAGCACACCGCCCGTGTTGCCGGGGTCCAAAGAATAGCAACACTGTTTACCTTCGATGAATGTCGTAAAAGGCGACTAAGGAGGTTATGGGATGGAGTTGGCTTACCCATCCCATATAGGGTCAGTGACCCAAAACCATGCTGAAGTCGGATGTGTCAGGCCGAAAGGCGCAGATATCGCAGCCATGCTGTAAATCATGACACGACGCATTCGGTTCTCCGGACTACATTCTGCTAATCTGCAGGAGTTTGAGAACGAACACAGAAGAAGAAGATGAGCACACTGGTTCAATCACAGATAAGACTTGGGAGGACAAGAAAAATTTTCCACAGTGAGTGTTTATTAGATTTTGATCTCAAACTCCCACTGGATCTCTCTTATAGTAGAATAATAATAATACTAGACTTTCAGAGAACGAAGATGTATTGTGTGATTTTTATTTGAACCAAATAGCAAGACACATCTGACTTTAGCAGTATTGTATCTTATATTTTACATTTTAATTTAGTAAAGCACATTTTAAAACAACAACTTATTGACTGGATTTTTGCTCTCAAATCATGTCTGATTACCTGGATTGGACAGGAGTCTAGCATTTTTACACTTGTAAATGACATTTTGCCTGCAAGTACGTGCTCTGTCAATGATTTCTTCCAGTTCGTAAATATCGTCTGCAGTATATCTAATCTTGCGTACGTACGAGCCTGGATCTTGGAAGCCATTGACAGTGATCTCTCCCATGCTGTCATGACTAATGTACGTGATAATTTCACCCGTCTTGTCTGAAATTAAACATAATTTATTTTTTATACTAACAACATAATAAATATAACAGTGTATGTGAACCTATATCCTCAAACCAGAGATTTTCGTTAACAGCCAATCACAAGTTATCTATTTCTTATAAAAAAAATAAAAATTGGTAGCATATCCTATCCAGGACGTAGCTATCAACCCAGCATTTGTTGGCTGTGGTGATTTTCTAGGCAATATAAATACGTTCAGTAGGTTGCCATTGCTTTCTGAACGGTCCGGATGCACAATTGCCTGTGGTGAGGATCGAACTTGGTACCTTTGTCATCACAGACGCGCTCTGTACCACTTCGCCACAGAGCCGGACTATTTCTTATAAATTAACTTAATCTTGATATGAGCGTGAGTTTTTAGTAAAAAATAGTTCTGGATTTGATTTCATGCCAATACTTCATACAATATCCACATCTGATGTGAGGCTGGAGATTACATTAAAAATACCTGTTTCTCCATATACTAGTTATGTTGCTGCAATGTCCAAAAATGACTGACATTCGACAAAACCTGCTTCCAACCCTTTGCAATACACTCCATATCTACATCACAACTGAGGAGGACCTGTACTTTATCAGAAAAGTTATGAGCTGTCAAGAGCTACCTTGCTCACAGCTAAAGGAATTACTTTATCATCATCATCATCCCGAACATCATGTATTGTGCTTATAGAGAATGAAAGTGAAGAAAAGAATAGCAACACTGTTACCTGCCAGGTTGTAAGAGGTGATTAAATAGATTTTTGGGTGGAGTTGGATGTAAATCCTATATAGGGTCAAAGTGACCCAGAAGCCATGCTGAAGTCAAATACATCAGCATAAAAAGTGTAGATATTGCAGCTAAGTAGTAAACCATGACACAACACATTCTGTTCTGTAAACTGTACTGTTATCAAATGCTACATAAACTGTACTGTTATCAAATGCTACATAAACTGTACTGTTATCAAATGCTACATAAACTGTACTGTTATCAAATGCTACATAAACTGTACTGTTATCAAATGCTACATAAACTGTACTGTTATCAAATGCTACATAAACTGTACTGTTATCAAATGCTACACAAAATGTACTATTACCAAATGTTATAAACTGTTACCAAATGCTACATAAACTGTACTTTATCTCCTTTTACCAATTAATTATTAGATAAAGTATACTCTATTTTATATGTCATCAAATGTTAAACTATATTCTCTCTACTGTCACCTTTTTCTTCTGCATAAATTTTTAAACTAATGCAGATTAGCAGAATGTAGTCAGAAGAACAGAATGCATTGTGTTATGGTTGATAGTGATATATGCACCTTTTGATCAAATACATTTGACTTCAGCAAAGCTTTCGGGTTACATTGTCCTTCTATGAGATAGCCAACCCCCTCCCCCTCACAAATCTCAGTATCTGTCTCTTACAACATGCAGATCACAGTGTTGCTATACATTTTCACTCTTATGAGCCACGGTAACATACAGTCATTATCTGGCACTCAAATATTACATTTAACTCTCTATTCCTTCATAAATATTACACAAGATGATAATTTCATCAAAGGTTCCACAAGCTCTCCATTTGAACTCATTCTCTGATTACTCCAAAAAATATACGCATACTTCTTACCTCTTTCACATGATGCTTTGTATGGCTTGAAAGGACCAGAACCATCAGGGTCAATCATTGCATCTTCCCGACCTTCAATGTTTGAATAATACTTCTGCATCTCACAAGATATATAGTAGGAGGCTGAAGTGGAAAGTTAGCCATTTCAGAAATGGAATTATAGCAACATTGCTGGCATTTTATAGTATTATTTGCATAAAATGAAGAACATTATATAGCAAGAATCAACTACATTGTACAGCAAGAATAATCTACATTGCACAGAAAAATTCTTTTTATAGTAGTTCTGAAAATCTGGTGGTGCTGCACTTCAAATGATGCAGCACATGGTTGGTTCTGTGCACAACAAATGATGCAGCACATGGTTGGTTCTGTGCACAACAAATGATGCAGCACATGGTTGGTTCTGTGCACAACAAATGATACAGCACATGGTTGGTTCTGTGCACAACAAATGATGCAGCACATGGTTTTGTAAACATTATATCAATACAAATCTAAAAAAGGTAATCAACCACTATGTAATGTCAACACTGGGAGGGGACTATCACTAAGAATAGCTTGCACAAAATTATATTTCAGCTGCATAAACCACCATCTTATTTTGCTGACACTGGAAACCCTTTTTAAGAGGGGAAGTATCTACAAAGATCTTCAGTCTATTGTCTATCCCCAGGTGGAAGCTGGCTGATAGCATCCACACTTGCCGTCAAGTGTAGGGATGGCAGCTGTAAGATTATGTTCAAGGCCAGATGTGATGCCTGAGTCGTACTGAGTCCGTGTTTGTGAAGATCATAAGTACTTTTTTTTCCATTTCAGTTAATAAGTCGTCAGATCATCACCATCATGGTTGCACTCTGAACATATCCGCAGGTGCTTCAATCTTCACTTGAGTGTGTCCACCATTACACAATTCATCCACAGGTGCTCTGATCTCACCTTGAGTGTGTCCACCATTACAGGATAACTAAAGTTTAATCATCTGTTGGTTGATGAACATTTTTCTATGCTCACAGTAGTGATAAATTGTGGTGACACAATTTAAAACCACATTCTTATAATCTGGACATGGAAATGGAATCACCACTGTCATTAATCTCATTTGCCTGTGCTGTTTCACAAAGTTGAATATGTCAGCCCGAGCCATTGCTCTACCACCTGATACAGTAGTAGTAGCACTGTGTTCATATCAGAAACTGTAATTGTTCTTTGCTGCTTGTATGTTGTCTTGTTACATGACAGAAATATTGAATTTTTCACCTTGATATCAATTCTTGTTGTATCTCACATCCCATATTCTACTCAGACATTTCACCTGAGTTATGATATATATATATACTTTAATATTATTCTCTAGCTTTGACATTTCTCATTGTTATACAATTTTTGTCCCTTCCCAGTTTTATTACTTTATTTTGATGTGCTCATACATTTTTTAATCAGCAACATCCAACCCACAAGTTTGTTAGAGGATTAACATTGAACCTGCTCGAGTGCTCATAGGACCCAAAAGTGGAGAAAAGAATAGGAACACTGTTTACCTTTCATGCATGTCATAAGAGGCAAGTAAGAAGGATATGGAGTTGGTTGTCCCATCCCATTTAGGGTAAAAGTGATCCAGAAGTCATGCTGGATTCGGATGTGTCAGGCCGAAAGGCACAGAGACTGCAGCAAAGCTATAAACCATGACATAATGTATTCCATTCTCCTGACAACATCATGCGAATTTGCAGGAGTTTGAGAAGGAACCTAGAAGAAGAACCCTGCACTAACTTCATAATGTTTTAGAAAATCAACATGAAAGTGTGACAACAGCTGAAACTTACAAGTGTGACAACAACAGCTGAAACTTAAAAGTGTGACAACAATAGCTGAAACTTACAAGTGTAACAACAATAGCTGAAACTTACAAGTGTAACAACAATAGCTGAAACTTACAAGTGTGACAACAACAGCTGAAACTTACAAGTGTGACAACAACGGTTTAAACTTACAAGTGTGACAACAACGGTTTAAACTTACAAGTGTGACAACAACGGTTTAAACTTACAAGTGTGACGACAATGGTTGAAACTTACAAGAGTGATGACAACGGTTTAAACTTACAAGTGTGACAACAACGGTTTAAACTTACAAGTGTGACAACAACGGTTGAAACTTACAAGAGTGATGACAACAGCTGAAACAAGTGTGACAACAACGGTTTAAACTTTGAAGTGTGACAACAACGGTTTAAACTTAGAAGTGTGACAACAACGGTTGAAACTTACAAGTGTGACAACAACAGCTGAAACTTACAAGTGTGACAACAACAGATGAAACTTACAAGTGTGACAAAGCTCTCCTTGATATCCTGTCTGGTCACAGTTACAAGTAAAGGTGTTCCATGACTGGACACAGATACCATAGTGTTCACATGGATTTGGTGTGCATCTGGTTAGGAGATAATTATATACAATAGATACAATCTTGTAGGTTTATGTAAAAATTATTTGACCAATTTCATTAACAAAAATTTAAATATTTATTTACCATATGATAAGCAGTTTGACTGTAATTCTCTATTGTTTTTTCATTTTCTGTGTTTAAGACTTACTTTACTTCAAATGTTTGTTTGTTAGTTCCTTGATAAAGATCTTTTAGTTGAAATGTGAATTTATTCTTTCTACGTAAATCATATTTAACTCTTCTTCTTCAGCATTCATTCTCAAACTCCCACTGGATTTCCCTTGTAGCAGGACCATGGTCATACTATATTTCCAGCAGGATGTAGTCAAAAGAATGGAAATGCCTTGTGTTGCTTTATATTTACGCCAATGGCTCGACACATCTGTCTTCTGCTGGATATTTAACACAATTTTATACATTTTCTCTTTCTTTGTCCTCCTTTCTCAAACTCCTGCAGATTAGCAGGATGGAGTAAAGAAAATGGAAAATGTGCTGCAACAGGGTTTACAGTTTAGTTATAATATCTGCACGTTTCAGGTCGGACACATCTAACTTAGCATGACATCTGGGTCACTCTGACCATACACGGAATGGGATGGCCAATTCCATCTTTAAACCTCCTTTGTCGCCTCTTATGACATGCATGGAATAGTAAATAATGTTGCTATTCTTTCCTCCCCTTTCAGAGTCCCAACAACATATAGGCAGGGCATCTTATGAGAATGGAATACTCATGAAAGTTATATAATTTAAAAAACAATCAGGTTACAGAGCAGCCCGTTGCTAATTAAGATTGTCTGTTTGTTGGAAATTTTTCTGTAAAGATGGACTCCATTTTGCATGTTGCTGTTTTTGTAAAAAAAAAATGCCTTGACCGTGACCTCACACCTTTCATACCCCACACAGATTTAAGCTTTATAAGATTATTTATTTCCACGCGCAAAAATTTCTTTGATATCTTTTAAAACAAAAAAGTTCTCTTGTTTTTCAAACACTTACCATAAATAACGAAAATTTTCAAAAAGGAATCTGGGCTCAGAGGAAAAATTGCATCATTTTAATTCATGGCTCTAAAGGATGTCACCTGCCTCAGAACAGGACACAACAGACTAAACAGCCACTTAAATAGACTAAGACTGGTTCCACCACCTCTGTGTCCTTGTGGTCAGATAGCACAGATACTGAACATATCCTGCAATACACTAAACCAGTTCTCCATCGAGACCAGCACCGTGCAGAGGTGATGGGGCTTAGTTCAGCCATCAGGGGCTGGAAACTAAGACTGGTCGGGCAGTCCCACTCGAGCAGGACCATAGTCCTGCCCTAGTAAGCAGAGTGCTGAAGACGGAGGCATCCAGCCAAAAGGCGCACAGATAATCAGGATGCCACGCAAAAAAACACAATGGAAACATGTCTACATCTATAAATAGTTATGGTGCCTGCCCTGTGGCGGACGTTCAGGCAGGGACGGTGCCGGGCCCTATACCTCGAAAGGGCCCAACCTCAGTTACTGGAAGTCCTTCTCAATTGCCCCGAGGAGCCAGGAGGCAAGGGAATAGAGCTACTGGCCAAACAAACAAACGACCAATAAAAATAATGCACTGGAATGCTGAGGGTGTCAACAGTAAAAGAGATGGATACAGCAAAAAATTGGAACTTGAAAATGTCCTCAGTGAAGAACAAGTTAACATATGCTGTATCCAAGAAACACACCTCAGCAGCGACATAGCCTTCAAAATCAGAGGCTACCAGTGCTACCGATCTGACCGAAAGGACAGGCGAAAGGGTGGAATTCTGACACTTGTTAAAAACAATATCAGCGCATGTAAGCTGGAAGTATATATGGAAGGGGCAGAATACCAGATGCTCCACCTAAAAACAGACAGTGCAGAATTCCATCTCCTGAACTACTACTGCCCAAATGATAAACCATTGGCACTAGACACAATTCCAGACAAAGAGAGACTTATGGTGTGTGGTGACTTCAACAGCCACTCTCAGAGCTGGGGCTACGATCATATCGACAAGAGAGGTGAGGAACTTGAGAGCTGGCAGGATGAAAATAATCTCATCCTTATTAACCAGCCAGCAGACTCGCCAACCTTCTACTCGAGAGCATGGCACACCACCTCTACACCAGACCTGGCATTCCACTCACCAGGCTTGGAATGGAACATCACACGTGTTGTTGGAAAGCAGCTTGGAGGTAGTGACCACAGACCAGTATTTCTGGAAATCCACAATGAATTTACCAAGGACAGCAGCACGCTCACTAGGTGGAACTATAAAAGGGCAGACTGGAAAATGTACCAGCATTTAACCAGTGTTCTAGCTAAGGACATGAACTTGGACAAAGACATCAATAGAGCAGTGAGTGAATTTAATAGATGTATACTACATGCTGCTAGTAAAACCATACCCAGGGGGGCACGCAAAAACTACAAACCCTACTGGAATGATGAACTGGAAAAGCTGCAAAATGAGATGGAAACATCTAGACAGCAGGCTGAGAACAGACCTAGCCAAGAACATCACAACAAATATCAGCAAACAAAGGCTAAATTTCAAAGAGCCAAGTTACAAGCCAGACGGAGCAGCTGGAAAGAAAAAACAGAGTCGCTGAACCTAGAAAGAGATACTAGGAAATTATGGAAACTTGTAAAACAACTAAATGATGAAGGTACAGGGAGAAATACCAGGATCACACTTTATAAAGATAGAAACATTGTAACAGGTAAACATGCAGCTGATTACTTTGCAGATTCCTTTGCAGAAGACAATAACGTCAAAGTCAGCCCAGACAAACAACAGGAGGTTCGAGAGAACCAGCAAAACATTGGACAAGGCGAACCTATACCTGAAGTCATGGAGGCACCAATCACAATGAGAGAACTGGAGCATGCAATATCCAAATTGAAAATGAAAAAGTCCCCTGGAGCTGATGGAGTGTCCAATGAAATGATTAGAAACCTGGGAATTGCAGCAAGAGCAAAGCTACTGCAGATCTTCAACACAAGCTGGTCCACAGGTAATGTACCACAGGCGTGGAGAGAAGCAATAATGATACCACTCCTCAAATCAGGAAAAGATGGCAACACAGTCTCCAACTACAGGCCCATCAGCCTCACAAGCTGTCTATGTAAAACAATGGAACGCATTATCAATCTTAGGATGCAGTGGTACCTTGAAAGTGAAAACCTTCTGGTATCACAGCAAGCAGGTTTCAGACAGTGCTACTCTACTGAAGATCAGGCAACCTACCTCTCCCAAGAGATTGAGGATGCCTTCCAAGAAAAGAAACTGGTACTAGCAGCATGGATAGACCTCAGGAAAGCATTTGATAAGGTCTGGAAAGAAGGGCTCCTAAAGAAATTGCGAAATTGCAGGGTTAGCTCAAGAATGTACAAATGGGTAAAAGCATACCTGCATAATAGAAGAGCCAGGGTACAATTAGATGGTCGCAAGAGCAAGAAAGTTCTACTGCGTCATGGAGTCCCCCAGGGAGGAGTCCTGTCACCCACACTTTTCTTGGTTTACATCAATGACCTAGTTGCTGAACTACCACACAGGATCAAAGTGGCAATGTATGCTGATGACCTGGTGATCTGGTGTACGGAAGAACATGCAACAGTGGCCACTAAACAAATACAAAGAGCTATCGATGCCCTAACCTTATGGGCAAATAGATGGTGCGTCAGCATTAACACAGAAAAGTGCAGCACTACACTCTTTACCCTCTCACCAAAACAAAAAGCTGGTCATATCAAGATAGATGGAGAGCTCTTGAAAGAAGACAAACAACCCACATACCTCGGAGTTACTTTTGATGATAAGCTGACATGGAAGCAGCACATAAACAAAGCAACAACAAAAGCCAGGAGGAAGCTAGCTATCCTGAGAAAACTAAGTGGAACCACATGGGGAGCCAGTGGAAATATACTCAGTAAAGTTTACCAGCAAGGCATAAGACCACACCTGGAATATGGTTCAGCTGCGTGGTGTCCTGCATCAAACACCACATTACAAGATCTAGATAAAGTGCAAAACCAGGCACTTAGAATAATTTTGGGAGCAATGAAATCAACACCAATAGCAGAGATGCAGAAAATGGGAAGAATGCAAACACTTGGCGAACGCAGAGACACAAAAGTACTAACTCAAGCAGAAAAGTTTCAGTGTATGCCAAGTCATCCAATGAAGGAAAGATTCCAAAATCTAGCAATGGGGCGACTGAAAAGGAGCAGCTTTATCCACCAAGCTAAACGGCTCCGTAGACAACTTACAGACCTACCTGAAGTTGACAGCCCCTTAACGTCTGTACCGGAACAAACCCCGTGGAGTGAAAGACATGGAATGCCAATATATATTCAGACCCATGTGAAAGGAATACTAAGCGAGGACGAACAGAACATTGTGCAGCGAATGACAGTCACACTCAGTTTCCTGGATGAGGAATATCCACAAGATATATGGGTCAGAGTGTACACAGATGGGTCAGCACAGAATGCTGTGAGGAATGGAGGTGCAGGTGTATATATAGAATATCCACACAAGCCTAGAGATACAATCAGAACACCGGCAGGAAAATTCTGCAATAATTATGATGCAGAAATCCAGGCAATTAGTGTGGCAGCTAAAAAATTGCTGAACTCCAACTCTGGCCTACAGCCTGTGGTATTCCTGACAGATGCAAGGTCAGTGCTTCAAGCTCTCCAGTCTGGAAAACTAACAGACTTAAAAAAACTACTTAGCGAATTGTCTTACCAGTATAGGGTAACCATGCAGTGGATACCCTCTCACTGTGGAATACCAGGAAATGAAAAAGCAGACCAACTGGCTAAGGAAGGTGCTGCCAAAGACCAACCAGATATACCAATCACCTACCATCAGAAGAAACAGATGATCAAGTCAATAAGAAAGCCACAAACACCAACACAAGATGACTATCACATTATGAACAGATCAGAACAAGTTGTAATTCTACGTCTCAGAACAGGACACAACCGACTCCGCAGTCACATGTATACAAAGTTCAAGATTGGCAACACGGCCATGTGTACAAGCAGCACAGAGTGCCAAACATATACTTCAAGAGTGTTCTGAGCATGAAACGCTGAGGCAGACATATTGGCCAGAGGAAACAACACTGGAATCAAAACTCTATGGGACACTGTATGAACTACAAAAGACAGTGAGTTTTATTAAGGAGACAGAATTACAGATATAGACATGTTTCAAGTGAACGAAAGAAGAAGAAGAAGAACACTAAACCAGTTAAGGGAGGAACACTGGCCCACAGAGATGGATATCCACATACAGCTGTATGGGTGCACCAAGGAGCTTTCAAATACAGCAGCATTTATTGAAAAAACCGGACTTGCTGTGTAGATATGTCAAACTGCGAATGAGAAGAAGACTTGGTTTTATACAACCCACTAATTAATTTTTGAAGCTACCTCATATATTTAGATGGCCTGGCAAACTGAGCACTTATGGTAGCAGCACTGAATCGCTTTGCAACACAAGAAAACAGGTTTTCCGTACTTGACCAACCACATCCTCAAAAAAAGATGTGGTCTCGTCAAGACTTTCAGCCTGTGTACTCAAGTCACTGAGAACAGAACAGTTGAAACAAGGACTATTACAACATGAACGAACATCCTGTACAAGTATTAAAGTAAGGAATACTCGAATATGGTCAAGTACGGAAAACCTGTTTACTTCTGTTGCAAAGCGATTCGGTGCTGCTAGAACAGACCTGGTTCAATTCCCGTCAGTTGTAAGAATTATTTTCATTTATCTTCATGCTTCCTACTTGAATTAACTATATAACCTACCTGTCTCTTATAGCGCAGGTGCCAATCTGAGCACCAATAACCCTGTCGGGGGTCAGTGATGTAAGGTCCACAGCTCTTTGAGCAACCTGAATGTCACGCATGCATCCACGAAATCCATTGAACAATTCAAAACCACCTATTGAAGACACAAGTTATGAATTATGACAACAGGATATGACTTCAATGCTCTAACTGGCAATAATTAAGAACATAAATGGTTGTTCGGTTGCATATTCAACAGTTCATGTAAATTGACCCTATGCCATTGTGTGATACATGTTTGTGAACTATTGTTTTGTTCCATATAAGACTATTTATCTGACCTTGGAGGGATAAGCATTATTCTAGTATCATCTACCTCTGGAAATTAAAACTGTTGTGGTTGATAGTTTTGTAAAGATGACTGCACAGCCAGTGTGTTTGCTATGGTTTTATTCTGTTTAGGTGATTTCTGATCTTTCCAGATGGTTGATGTTGTTTTTGGGTTGTCATATATTTCTCTCCCAGTGTTTCTTATAGCCTATCTGTTCAACCATCTCTTTGTTTACAGAAGTCATCTTTTTAATTGTATTCAGAGTTGTTAGTGTATGTATCTGTTGTTGTCTTACTCCATTTCTTTGCAAGAATGTAAAAAAAACAAACAACTATGAGCTAAACATTATTTTTTATTTAACCAGTAAAATGTCTTCTAGACTTCTACGGCCTTAGATACATAGGACAGCGTCAAAAGCATTTAATCTCTCTGTAATTTGCTATCCTCTACACATTGCGGCTGTTTTGGTCCATTTACCTGAAGTTACCACTCCAGGGCCAGATAAATGGAACACATTATATGGAACAAAACAACAGCTCACAAACACATGCATATATCACACATTGGCATTGGGTCAAAGGGCATGAGCCCATGGACCGCTGGATCAGCAACCAACCAACCAACCTGAAGTTACTGTTCTACAATTTTCATCCAATTCTTATTATGTATTCATTTCTCTTCTTCTTTCGTTCACCTGGAACAAGCTTATATCTGAAGTTTTGTTTCTTCTATAAACTTGACTGTGTTGTGTAACTTGTACAGAAGTCAGTGGAGTTTTTCTTCCACTTTTGTATCTCTGGGCCAGTGTACTTCCCTGCAGTCATTCGAGAACTCCTGCCATGTAGCAAGATGTAGTCTGGAGAACAGAATGCACTCAACCACAAACCCCCTATAACATGCATGGTTGGTTACAGTATTCAAACCCCCTATAACATGCATGGTTGGTTACAGTATTCAAACCCCCTATAACATGCATGGTTGGTTACAGTATTCAAACCTCCTATAACATGCATGGTTGGTTACAGTATTCAAACCTCCTATAACATGCATGGTTGGTTACAGTATTCAAACCCCCTATAACATGCATGGTTGGTTACAGTATTCAAACCCCCTATAACATGCATGGTTGGTTACAGTATTCAAACCCCCTATAACATGCATGGTTGGTTACAGTATTGCTGACATGTAGCAGAATGTAGTCTGAAGAACAGAGTGAGTCAACCAAAAACCTCCTATAACATGCATGGTTGGTCACAGTATTCAAACCCCCTATAACATGCATGGGTGGTCACAGTATTCAAACCCCCTATAACATGCATGGTTGGTTACAGTATTGCAATTATTAGCTTCTCTTTCAGGCCCAGGTAGCTCAAGCTTCATCTTCCAATTAATTTTCACATTTTTTCCTACCCTCAAGTGTCCCACCGTAAGACAGTTTTAAGATTTCAAAAAGAATAGTGAACCAACAAAGAACCAGAACAATAGCCGTTATAAAAGCCATTATACCCTGAGAGATTTACTGAAGCGGAGATCGGAGCACATATGGACGTGTCCAGAGTGTGAAGATGATAATTAACCCTTTTCAAACCTGTCTTAATACCTAAAGACAGTTATCATCACAGAGCCTGATACAGTGAGTATGTACTTTTACTATTCAAAGTCAGCTTCTTTTCTACATTAATGGTATTCATATTTTCCTACTGGCAGAAATGTAAGCAGGAGATCATGTGAGGAATGAAAAGGTTACAAGAACTGCTGGAACAACATCTGGGGTAAAAATATTGAAAAACAGACTGAAAAGGTTTGATCACTTGAGAATTAACCCATACTGGCCAGCAGCAAGGACATACAACATAAGAATGGAGACAGCAAGAAGCGTAGAAAGAACAAAAAAAAGTGAATTGAAGGAGTTACAAAGGATCTGTGATGTCACAATATTACTGCACATCACGTGACCAAACATGCCATAGCTTAAAAATCGTCCATCATTCAAGCCTGCGGCACCTAACAGCAAAAGACAATAGAGATAGACAATGTAAGGAGCACAAGCCGCAGATAGAAGTGGGGGGGGGGGGGGTGTTGACTTAATGAAGAAAAAAGTGCAATGAAAATGGAAAATAGTAGAATGACATTTAGTAAATGGTAACACACATGTGTGTTGTCGAAGCAGGAGAGCAAGGAATAACAGGACTATTTCCTGTCATACATAGAAGACTAAAGAAGTTTTGGTGTGAAATTGGCTGTTCCATGCCATAATTTCTAGCATGATCATCCTTGTGACTAAAGTGTAAAAAAAAACAAAAACCATGAATTCTACTTCTTCTTCTGTGTTCGTTCTCTGATAACTAACACAAACAATTTTGTGATTTGAGCCAGGAAGCGTGAAGTATGTCTTGCTTTCATTTTACACCATAGCTGCATGATTTGCACCTCAGAAGGTCCAGCACATCTGATTTCAGCATGACAGAAAAAATAACAACATGAATTGAAACATCATACACACCTATGTAAAAATTTGTCTGAGCTACTATATTCAACTTTCTGAGTGAAACCTTTGAATTTCTGTCAACAGTGCAGTTAATTTTCTCATTGTCAACATACAGAGAGAAGGAATGCCAAAGTCCATCTGTAAATTTTCCACTTTCGCTCAAAACATCAGCTAAAAAGAGAAAATGAAAGCCAAGTTTCTAAATTTTTTTGGTCACCATTTTGTGGAAAAACAACACATCATAATAAAATAAGTAAATGTTACATGAGTTGATAATGAAGCTATTTGTTGGTCACAGTATCCTGAAATATAGATGTATGTTTACAAAATGTACACAAGGTGGAATTATAGCAAAGAAATTGCATTATTTTTTTGTCCTCTGGTGTATTCAACCACCTGATAAATATATGGAAATAAAAAATAAGTAAAATTAGAAAACCAAGAATGATTAACTTCAAAGCAATTATATGTTAACAAATGACTGTGAAAGCTGTAAAATAATGGCACAGGAGCAGCTGAGAATTTAATATTGGTCTCTCTCTATTGATGTCTTTTTATTGGGGGGGCACGGGCGGAACGTGTGCACATCATCAATTAGGACATTACAGATCGACAAAGTTGCTACTTCAAATTCTAAATTATTCCACATTAACATCTGATTCATTCTCTAAAATTCCATTAATATTTTTTTATCAACATCATCTGAATCATAAGTAAGAAGTAGGTCAATTTTTACCAAGTTTTGAAGAAAATTAAAGGTCATAATAAACCTTTTGTAGTAAGGAAATGACAGCTGTTAGAAATGATTGGAAAACAACACTGGAAGCTGCCAATACTGGTAATCACATTAGGGCTAAACTTAGCATGTCTATTGGCATTGAAACCACAAAGAACATCAATCTAAATGACAGCATGTCAATCAGGTCAGAATGGCTTATTCGGGAATGAATAAATAGCGGGCGACAGGGCATTGAATGGGGTTAATGTTGTGCTGGAAGCTATTTATTAAAGATAGTCTGCAGTCTGAATATGTGCAAGATTTTCTTGCAGAAATATTGTGTGAGAGGCTTTTTGTCATTACAAGTAATTCAAATATGTACAGTAATGTTGAAAATACACAGCTAAAATTCTAATATGTACCATAATGTTGAAAACACAGTCACAATTCTATGTACAGTAATGTTGAAAATACACAGCCACAATTCTATGTACAGTAATGTTGAAAATACACAGTCACAATTCTAATATGTACAGTAATGTTGAAAATACACAGTCACAATTCTAATATGTACAGTAATGTTGAAAATACACAGTCACAATTCACCTTCTGTGTGTTTTCACTCCAACAGATTAGTCAACCACAGTCAAGAGAACAAACGGTTTACAGTTTGGCTACTTTCTACATTAGTTTTTATTATTCTTCTGCATTCAGGAATCTTTTTGTCTCGCTAGATATTCAGGCCAGTCATCAGGATGAAGCTCCCAGTCTTTTCCAGGTCAGAGCGGCTGCCCCAAATTTTTTGCTTTAGTTCTGCCCATTGTGGTCATGTCTTGTCTCGTAGCTCTTTGTATTATGAACAGTCTTGAAGTAGGAATTGTTCTCAAACTCCTATTGGTTAACAGGATGCAGTCCAGAGAATGGAATGCATTGAATCATGGTTTACAACCTGGCTGCTCTATCTGTCCCTTTCAGTCTTAAACACCTGACCGTAGTATGACTTCTAGGTTACTTTGACTCTCTATGGCAATGTGAGTTGACCTCACTCCCAAACTCTGCTTGGCTCTTTGATCCTCTATGGCATACGTTTCCAAAGTGGTCTATATGGACCCCCAAGAGTCAATTTTGACTTGCAGGGAGTTCATGTTAATGAGGGAAAAAAATATGTGGTGGACGAGATGTAACTGGTGGTCCATGTGAGCGAACTCCATTTATGCAGGTTGTCATGACTATTTAGGTGTTCTGTACATGTCTTATTACACCTAACACAGATAATGTGTACACAATACTTATAACAGACATAGAAATTACTTACTATCACGCGTGCATGCATGCATATATGGCTTATTTGCATCTTGCAGATGGTCATTTAGTAATAAGAAGCAATCCATTGAATATTTTCTAAGGAATGGAGACTTTTCATGTGATCATATCTATCACAGCAATGAAGCTAAGCCAGGGCAGCTTGCATGGAGAAAGTGTCCTGCATATACTTTATATATTCACTACACAAAAACCCAATCAAAGTGAGCAGCATTGTGTCAGCTGTCAAAAACACATTTGAAGTTCATGTGTTTAGGAAAATTCAATATTAGGTAGGCATGGAGTCTATAGAAAACACATAAATCAGCAAGTGGTCTATGAGGCGAAAAAGATATTGCAGCCTCCCTGAAAGTTGAACAAATATCCCCCCAAAGACGAGAATCTGTCGTGCCATTGGCACAAATAAAACTGCAACACAACGAATTTCCATTCTCTGGACAACATCCTGCTGGAAATCTAGTAGGACCATTGTCCT
Organism: Meghimatium bilineatum; assembly: GCA_034231615.1. Lineage (NCBI taxonomy): Eukaryota > Metazoa > Mollusca > Gastropoda > Stylommatophora > Philomycidae > Meghimatium > Meghimatium bilineatum. The sequence goes on from CM067322.1 coordinate 15,704,027, forward strand.
GCTACAAGAGAGATCCAGCGGTTGTTTGAGAACGAAAGCTGAAGAAGACCAAATACAACATTACTTACTATTTCTAACAACATCTTCCACCTGTTGACCATCTAAGTCTTTGATGGTATACTTGACAAAGCCATTCTCATCAATTTTCACCTGCATGGAGTATAACAAAATTATCATTGAAGCAGGTCTTATATAGTGTATATCATTGAAGCAGGTCTTATATAGTGTATATCATTGAAGCAGGTCTTATATAGTGTATATCATTGAAGCAGGTCTTATATAGTGTATATCATTGAAGCAGGTCTTATATAGTGTATATGTTTTTAACTATTGTAAAATTGCATTCTATTCATTGTCATTTCTATTTGTGCTGTTAAGTAATATTAACAAATAGAGGAGTGGGGGGGGGGCTGTGGAGTTGTTTGTCTTTGACCATGTGGGTTGCATCGGTCATAGGCAGCTAGTATCTCTTTAGGGCTTCTTTGGCTGTAACATTTTGACATTTATATGTGTTTCCTTAAACATATCATTTCAATCTTTTTCGCTAGTGTTGTTTTGGGTCAAAAGCCATGTTTGACATTGGTAAAGACAGAATTGGTATAAAAATACTGTTTATAAATTGTTGTTTTGTTGCAATGCAGATTGTTGGATGTTTGAGTATTGGTGACGGTAAATCACAGCATTGGCTTTCTGACATCTTATTTTGATGTCTCTACCAATTTGCCATCCTCTGTAAAGACGTTTCCTAAATATTTTACCTGCTTTAGTTTTGTACCATTGACAGATACATTAAACAGCCTGGTGTTGTGCAACTTTTTAAAGTGCATTAATACATTCAACCATATGGGCAGTAAATTCCAATGATTGGCTTTTGAATTATGAGCATGTTTGCCATGGCAGGGTTGAATGTGATTAGGAAAAGTAAGATCAGTATTAGAGTAAAGATAAGAATATTTTTATACAGATGTAAAAACTGAACACTCAATTCAGACATGGAAAGAACGATTCAGGGTTTTAAATATAAGTGCTACAGTTGTTTGTTAAGAATTAAATGAATAAAGAATAAGACAATTTTATTCATTAGGCAACAAATAAACAAACTCAGGTTATCAAAAACCACTTTTAGCAGGGATGAAATGGTGTAAACTTGTTTGGTTTGGTCATGTAAACAGACACAACTCACTTTCCAAAATTATTTTGCAAGAAACAGTCGAGCGTGAAAGGGGAAGAGACTGACCAAAAAATTCTGGATTGACATCAAGGAATGGTCTGGGCATGATCTTTCTACACTTGTTCAAATGACAGAGTGTAGAAGTGTAGGGCATTTTGTGCTGACATCTCCAATGTGGCACTCTGAAGACCTTGGCAGGTTATGGGTCTTATTATTAAGTTTGACCGAGCTGTGTATTGGAGACGGGTCCATATCCTACTATATTACCATGCCAAAAAGAAGATAACAAGGTTAAAATTTCTTGGCATTGATATACTTAATCCATGTCAAAAGTATTCAAGGTGATAACATGACTAATCACTATACTATAGGTGATGAAGTAATCCCTTTAGCTGTGCACAAGTAGGCCATGACATCCCACACACTTTCTGACAAAAGTATAGGTCCTAAGTGGAGTAACCGAGATAACACTTGAACAAGGTTTGCGATCTCAAAGGTATTGTTGTGTTGGAGGATTTTTGTATAAGGTTTGTCATTTCAAAGGTATGGTTGTGTTGGAGGGTTTTTGAATGCATGTTTAGTCCCAGAAGAAAGGAATTTCAGTGTGGCAGTATCCGAGGATCATTATATCCAGCATGTAGCAATGTGTGGCAACATTGAAAAAATCCTTATAAATACCTATACTTGTTGTATATATATTGTTTCATATCCAAACTAATATAATATGGACTAAAAAAACTAATAAAACATGAAGAAATTGTATATAATGTCCATCTAGTCAACACTAGGTCTAGGCCGACACAAAGCGTAATTATTGTCCATGCACACATGTGGCACCCATGATACATATTGCTTTTGTGTTTTTTAATGCACACACAAACATTCTTATCAAATAACAACATATTAAACACAAAAAACAACAATTAGAACATGTAGTCACGATCACTTATCTGTGCCAAACGGTAATCAATTTGATAGTAAAATATGGCACCGAAAATGACCAAAGTTGCTCCAGAAATGCGTTGACAAAACAAACCAGCTTTCCCTTTCTTACAATAGTAATAGGAATTTGACCTTTAGACTGTAACATATTCCTAGCTTCGTGTGGCAGGAATTCTACGTCATATAAGCTTTACTTCGTGAAGTTTCATACTCGCAATTCAGCCACTATCTGTCAGGGCCTAGTGGCGCATTATTGCAACAATAGGCACGATGGACAGAACACTTTTGTCGCAATATTGCACCCATAGGGTCATAAAGGTCAAAGATAATGTTTGGGGTGCAAAGGGAACGCATTGCTCTAGGCGGACCCAGGATTAGCAGATAACCAAGATCCCAAATGTAGCTCCTCGCGGTGCACCCTGGAAACAAATACAGCAGCTCGAGCTGATTCTGGCCAAATCATTTGGGGATCGTGTCCGAGAATGTGGAGGTAGCAGATGGAAAGAGATTTGACTGCACAAGAGACAGACAATATCTCAGACACCACCAGCATCACCACAAATAGCGACACTGTCGATATACAGTGAAGCTAGTCAGTCCAGTCCGAACATTGGAGGGGCGGCCAATGTAAAATGCACGTAACGGTAGATGCACGGCGAGAGACAAATAGATTTCATACCGAGTACAATGAAACAATGAAAGGGCAGAACAGCGCTAGAGGGCAGCGCGAACTGCAAATAGAAAGTGAAAAGTCCCTAGGAAAGGGGAACTACAAGCTCCGTCAGCTCGAGACGAGCTTATAGTTACCTGTTCTAGTTACGAGCTTCTACTTACAGGCAGAGACCCAGACCTTTTAATTGGCGTTTGGTAAAGCAAGAAGACCTAATCTAACTCTAATGTCGAGCCTTCCTAAACCGGAAATATGCTCACGAAGAGAAAGGGTTCTGTACCCGATGGGCTTAGGCAAGAAAGGGATAACGATTTAGCCCTGGCCCAACTCTACTGTCAGGTTTTCCTACACCGGAAATACACTTGAAGAGAGAAAGGGTTCAGTACCTGATGGGCTCAGGCGCTATTGGGACAAGGACGCTCAGCTCGAGAACACCTTGCTCTCAAACGCGTGGTGTGAGACTCGAACTTGGACAAACGGTACACGATGTCGGTGAATGACACCTCGGCTAAGAGGGCGAAAGAGCCAGGGTCCAACTCCTCTGTTGAGTTCTTCCCCTTAAGGAACCAGGCTCACGGATGAGAAACGGTTCAGTACCCAATGGGCACAGGCACAGCACGTCCAATTACACGAGGCAAGTTCATAGACAGTGGAACACCTCGTGCGAGTCAGACGAGAGCAAAAAGCGTCTGGGTGAAGAGTCGCCACTACGCGTGCCTGGAGACAGATATAGAGGCTGTCACAGGCTAAGGGTAGCCCACCCGAATTGTCAAGGCATGCAGAAATCGGATGTGCTAGGCCTACAAGGCGCATAATGGTGGCACAACGTAATCACGCTCCCGGCGGAAATCGCACGGATATCCGTGATGGTTACAATGGAGCGAACGAAAAACAAACAAAAGATAATGTTTAAGTAACCTTTCTATCTCACTTAGTATTTCCTACTTAATCTCCCCTTACAACATGTATTGCAAATCAGTGTTGCTATTCTATGCTCCCCTTTTTAGACTTGTGACTTACCAGGACTGAGGCAGAATCAGTGTTCATCTTATGGTTTACCATCAACGAATCGGAGTCATATGTTCGAAAATCAAAGGCCACCTGGACTACACGACCAGACTGTTGAGTGATCATTAAGTAGGACTCCAGGGTAGGAAATGTGACTGGAATCTTTGCTACTACCTGGAAAAACAACATAGTTAATAATAGAACAGTAACTGGAATCTTTCCTACCACCAGGAAAAACGAGGTATAATGATGATGTAGAAGACCAACCCCCAAAATTTTGAGCAGGAATTGTTGTCACAAAATTTGGTATTTGTAACACACCTCCAGAAAATGTTTAGTAACAAATAACCCTAACCCAATCCATAACCCTAACTCAAAACGGAACACATGTGGCTGACAATTTTATCCCACGATGACATCATCATTTAGTGTGTGGAATTCTGGTTATAATGTTTCAAATTTGTATACATTACAAACCCAAAGAAACATAATATTTTGGTGCGCAACGGGGGTTGGTCTGCTATCATTGTACCAAAAACATCATTAATAATAGAACAGTAACTGGAATCTTTGCTAGCACCCGGAAAAAAAACCACCATTTTATAGAGTTAAGTTAATAATGTGTCAGCAAGAAAACAATGAAGGAATGTCAAAACTTTTTCAATGGATGGTGATGGTAGGTGGTACTTCATTAATTGATGGAGACAGTAGGTAGCATTTGTTAATGGACGTTGGTGGAATGTGGTTTTATAGTAATAGCTTTCACATCAAAATGTTTTATATGAAAAGGAGAATTCCAGTCAACAGCACAAGCATAGTCAAGCGGTTTGAGAATTTTTGGGGAAACATATCACATTAGGGATGATATAATAATCACTATCAATAGATATACTCTAGTACATATTTTTAGAATCAATCTTGGAGAAATTTGTGGTTTTAAAAATTACATCTCAACTGAGAAACTATAACCACAGGGATAGAAAACCAGTGCACTAACTACTGCAGTAACCATTGGTTCAGTTGACTCTGCAGAAATTGGTTACATACTTGTTGAGTATGTAGGAGAAACTCAGCAAAGAAAACATTTGAAATCATGTTTTTATGACTAGTTTAGAATTGATGGTCTTGAAATTAATCTCAGTGTTAAGAGTTTATCATAAGGTATAGTTTATGTTTTAATTTTTACAATATTGTTATAGCCAGACGTAGACCTGAAAACAGAAATGTCCTGTTATGATTTTATTTGCATAAATGACCCAACACATCTGACTTTGGCTTGGTAACTAATATGATGTATTTTGTCATTTCCACTGAACATTCAATTCTAGAAACTATTCAAGATGTATATTTCTTCCTTTGCACTCATTCTCAAGTATGATTTCTTGTGTGAATTGAATCAGAGAGCATATAGACGACAGCAAAGGTGTAATATTAGTGTCTTTGGGCCAGCAAATCTGATTTTGAGATATTCTGATCTATAACACAGCAGGATGAAAAAATATCCTCATTAGAAGTAATTATGCACTTTTTGTTGTTGCTTAAAGAGTGTATGAATGTGGGTTTTGGGTGTGCACACTAAAAGTTAAGGTGCTAATGTACCACCTTTACGCTTACGCCAAGTGTGGATATTCTGACTATCATCAACCTGGGGATATATGATAGATAGCTAACGGACACATTCTGGAACAGAAAACTTGTAGAACTAAGTCTTTGTGTTCAGGGTAACACAATAGTTGCTGAGCTCTTATCTGCAAGCTGACACAGTATCAATTCAAGAAAATTCTCACATCTCCTTCAATGAGTCTGAGTAGACTAAGTATACAATATATATTTATCAATTGAGGTGAGAGTTCTTAGAAGTATATTGAACCAATTCTATACATGAATGTGAATCATGGATAACCATCATCATATGACATATTCTTTCCAGAATGTGGTCTTCCTTATAGATTCTCTGAGCACTCAGTGATTCTTGGCGAGTTGACTTGTTGCAGCTAGAGACATGTTTAAGCAATCTGATATATTACTGCACCATCTTCACCTTGGGCATCCTCTTTCCCTGTTGCCCTTAACTCTGCCTTCAGCTATTAATCTTTCCATGCTGTTATGTGTCTTTATATGACCAAAAAATTCATACAAAAATGAGCAGACATTCATACAATACTGAAGAAGGCCCAAATGAGATGGGTGGACATGTGTGTATACCTGACAAATGCACAGCCTAAAACAGCTGCTGTATGGTAAGCTCCTCAAGGGAAACGACTGACTGGTGAACAGAAGAAACGCTTCAAGGACTTTCAGTCCTTAAAGAGAGCTTCAACATTGATGTCACATCCTCAGAGTCTATCGCTCAGAATCGCCCGGCAACACCAACACTGGTTCTTGCATTGCCAAGAAGCACCAAATCTCAGAGGCACAAAGAAAATGTACAATTTGAAAAGTCAGAACACCAAACACAGATGCCTTATCTGATCATGTGTCCCAAATTTGGCAGGGAAGTCTATGGCAGGATTGGACTTTTCAGTCATTTCATCATAGAAACAAATCAGAGAGACACATGAACACAAATCTGAAACTGGTGTCATCATTGCAAGCATGGTATTTATATTGAAATACGATAAACACCCCATGACATGGACTATAAGGTGAAGACAATATACAGGATTTGAACACTGTCACTAGTAAGAATACAGAAACTATGCTATACAGACTTCATTATCTTCCTTTAGAAAGAAAAAACACCCCCTTACATTACAAAAGGCATTGACATTGTTGATGAGGGACACAGTAGCCAACTTTGAAGTCATAGCATCTTTGACAAGTCTTGCCCCATTCAGGTTGACATTTTGGACGCATCCTTGGAAGTTGTATTTGACAGCTACACCATCCATGTTAAAGTAAGGAACACCTCCCAGGTACAACTAGAATAAACAAGAGTACAGACACAAGTTAGTTATATAAATTTACTTGCATATAGTCATTATTATTCATCTTTTATTTTTCTATAATATACACCTACTCTTCTTCAGCGTTGATTGTCAAACTCCCACTGGTTCTCTCTTAAAGCAGGTCAATGGTCCTGCTGATTTCCAGCAGAATGTAATCCATAGAATAGAAATGTGTTGAGTCACCATTTTATTTTCGCCAATGGTCTGACACATCTGTCTTCGGTGATAAATATGCTTCTGAAAATGTATCATTCTTGGATGTCCCAGAGATAGAGAAATAGCGACAATACTTTTCTTGCTAGATTATCCCATTGTGATGCATAATATTGTAAAGATTAAAGAAAATAGATTTAAAAAAGGGGGCAGTTATGGTTTGACAGAGGAGGTATGCCCATTATGGGACAAAAAGAATGGAAAAGAGTGGGAAAGTAAGACTATTATCATGTTTAAAACTTCCATTTAGGTGGTCATCACACTTTCCAGGAAACCTGACAATAATATTCCAGTGCACATAGATTTAGAAGTCCAGACTCTGATCAGTGAGAATTCCTCAGATGGAGATATTATTGTATACACTGATGGGTCTGTGGATTGGTATGTGGGGAGTTCTTGAGCATTCACACCTCAATGCAGAAGGAAGTGTGTTAGGGAAGAATGCTGTGCTTTCTATAAACTTCTAGTAGTTTTATGATGCAGGTGATGGCAGTGATAGTGTAGTGATCTGGCTGGAGTCTCAGAGTAATACAGGTGTCTATTTTTGACTGAATATATGAGTATGCTTCAAAAGATTTATTTGGGTTATCTACACTTTCAGAGACTGGAGTCAATAATCAAGTCTGTGCTGAGGAGAGTTACCTTAATTTTTGTGGTAGGAAATGCAGGTGTTGGGGGTGGGGGGGGTGGAAAGAGGAGAAAATGAAAGAGCAGACATACTTGCCAACTGTGACTAGTGGGCAGTTCCATGGATTGTGCTGAATTATTGAATGCAATCATAATAGACTACTCGAATAATCATTTCTTCTTCTTTTACTTCAGCATTCATTCTAAAATTCCAGTTGGATCTGTCTTGTGGCAGGACAATGGTCCTACTAGATTTACAGCAGGATGTAGTGAGAATGGAAATACAATGTCTTGCTGTTTTATTTGCGCCAATGGCCAGACCCATCCATTTTCGGCAGTGTTTAACCACTTTATTAGTTTGTTTCTCCATCACAAGTAATGATGACAATGTGTTGCATCCACTTTATGAAATGCTATTAGAATTATGTTCTTGATTATGAGTTCATACATGGCTAAAGCAGTCTTCCTGGTGTCAATGATCCTTGGACATAGGATGACCACTGCAGATGGTGTTTTATCTATCCATAACTTTCTAGCTGCTCTCTGCTGTTCAGCTTTTGCATTTCTCCTCTTTTCATAAGGTGCAGATGATTTTTTTTTACTGTAGATCGTCATGTAGCACGTTATTAGTAACATGAATATCGCTTACATATTGAACTATTTTATTAGCGTGAAATGAAAAAAATAAAAATTACACACATTTAACTATTTTATTAGCATGAATGACACTCACATATTTAACTATTTTAATAGCATGAATGACACTCACACGTTTAAACATTTTATAAGTACCATGAATGATACAGATTTAACCATTTTATTAGGAAGATGAATATCACATGTTTAACTATTTTATTAGTAACATGAATGACAATAACTATTTTATTAGTAACATGAATGATACACGTTTAACCATGTTATTAGTAAGATAAATTTCACCCACAAATTTATCCAGATCCAATCTGTAAAACAGTCCTGCAGTTTTGTTCTCATTTACCAGTCTGTCAACAACAACTTTAAGGTTTTGTTTATCTCTGGTGATAACCACATCGTGCCACTGGTTATCATCAAGTAAACTACCAGCAGTGATCTCGGTCAAGCCTCTAACAGTGGCTGTTGAGCCTATAAGAAAATTAACATAATATTTGTGTATGAAAGAAATGAATAATAGCAGAACAAGAGTAAAAATCTGGTATATCCGAGAGCAAAATGCAGGTTTATTTTAACAGGCATCAGTTCTTCCTGAATATGTCTATCTCCGTTTCTATAAATGTATCACACACTTGTCTCAGAAATGTTATGAATATCAGATGGCAATATAAGATTCAGAATACCACTGTCTTTGACTGATCTGGTATCCCTAGCATTTACACTATTCTCATACAATACCAATAGATGATGGCAACAGATAGAAAGGTCATCACAGGCTAGAGAAGTGCACCCAAATTAAATGCATGCCAAAATCAGGCAAATAACTGAAGCTATGCTTTAAAATAGCAGCACAACATACTTCACGCACCCTGGAGGAAATCATGAATCTTCATGTTGGTTATCAGAGAGCGAACGTGAACAAACAAACACACAAGGATGGCCATGTACCACAGTCCCATAAAGCAGAATCACGCACTGAGAGCTGGTGGACTACATATATAGAATGGTTACACGTCCTTGATGAATAAGTATTCAAGTATGTCCAACATAAAATTGCTATTTAATCATATTCATACGTTTTTTCAATTTTTACTTACAAGTGATGGACAAGCATGAAAAACATTTATTACAACGATTGTATGCATTCATAATATCAGATCGCTCTCTCACTTAATTGCGCTCTTTCTCAGACTGACTCACAACTCTGAGAGAATTCATATGTTTAATAAATGCAGTATTATTAACTTTAATGTAATTGGAATTGTGCTAGTGTCAGGTAACGAAAACTAATTATCGAGAGCTTGTTTCAAGATAAATATATTGCTATTAAGAAAATTTATTTAGGAGATTGTGTGATACATGGGTATGACTTTTCTCATCTTGAGAAGCTGACACTTACAAAATTAGAATCTGCAGGAAATAGTGTTGATCTATTGCTCAACTCTTGGATACACTATAATGAAAGAGCTGATAAGACTTAATTCAAGGACTCTGTGATCAGCCCGCTAATTATAGAGGAGACATTAAATTCCCCCAATGAGCACCATTTAGATGAGGATACAAGTGATGAGGTTAAGGGAGTTCAATATTGTGCACAGACAGAGCAGAGAGTGAAATTGAGGAGTGTACAATTAGCAAATTACGGAACTATTAGTGAGTAATCGCTTCTCTATTTGCTAAAAGAAACTCAGCGCTTATAGGTGTGCTATGATGTTATTTCATTAAATCACTACTGACACTCAAACAAAAAAAGATAATTAAAATCTTACCAAGATCAATTTTGAATTTTAAATAACCCCTGGACATCTCCATCATCATAAGGTCTCCTTGGTTACCGCTGGCGTACATTATGATACCATCAGGGCGACCGGTTCTGAATCTCATTTCCAGAAGATCTTGAGTTGTCTGCACAGCTTGACGACTCAAGTCAAATTCAATATAACTTTCTCCGTCAAATGATGCAGTTTGCTCAACTGTGTGATAGCATCAAAATAAGAGTCAAACTTTATAAAATTGATAGATGATGTCAGTCAAAAATGAACATAAAATCTAGGGTTATTCTTTTCCTCTGCATTTGTTCTAAAAATCCTGCTAGTTAGCAGTGAGTTATATATCTTTTGACCCAACACATTTGACTTCAGCATTGTATTTTTGGGTCATCTTGACACATATATGCCCAGCGCTGTGGTGGAGAGGTAAAGGTCATATATCACACCACAAAGGTGCCAGGTTTATACAGCGGCGCAAGAAATTGTGCATCTGGAGTGAAGGAAAGCAATGGCAGCCGAATGAACATATTTATATTGCCTAGATAATACTACAGCCAAAAAATTATGGGTTTATTGCTCTGTCCTGCATAGTATGTTTTACCAACTTTTTTCAATAAACTATATCAATCCTCCTTAGTTGATATGTGTACACGGTAGCAATATTTTTTCAAACATATTGACAGCCTTGGTGACTATTCACCAGTTCCTCAGTAGCAACCTTGTCATACCTTTTGTTTCTATTGTCCATGTTTACCTCAAAGGATCTCTATTAAGGTTTGATACTGGTATCTTGCGCTGAAGGTCTCGAGTTTGATACTTAAGTGATTTAATACAAATTTTAAGTCATGCCTGGTCTCTGGTAGGTCTCCAAGTGCATATTGCAAACATTAAATTTACCACTGTAAATACAGTACTTTCTGTCCAATTCCAGATCAGGTGCCTAAAGTCAGATTTTTTCTTTTGATTATTTCCCTTGTCTATGTGTATCAGACAACTGGTATTTATTTATTAACCCAACTCTAACAACTCTCCTAACCGCTCATACAACCGTTCTAAATAAATATTTAAATTAATAAAAATAGATAAATTTATAAACATAACCAAGAGAAATAATCAAAAGAACAATCAGACAGTAGGCACCGGATTTGAGATTGGACCGTACTTTCTTTCACAACATTGAGATGTATAGGGGAATGCTGTGAGAATTGTATTTTATCATTTACCAAAAGCATACATAAGGATGCTGCGGTCAACATAATGCCCACCTTCCTTATTGTCTCAGATCCAATTATCATTTTTTATCATTGGTTTAAGAGACGCTGTTTAAATATTTTTCTAGTTAAGCTGGAAAATCAAACTTGAACCACCAGACTAAAAACAAACTTGAACCACCAGACTAAAAACAAACTGGTAGCATATCCTATTCAGGACATAGCCATCAACCCAACATTTCTTGGCTGTATCGATTTTCTAGGCAATATAAATATGTTCAGCAGTTTGCCATGCTTTCTGAAATGGTTGGATGCAAAATTGCCTGCTGCGGGATTCAAACCTAGCACCGTGGCCATCACAGAAAAGCTCTGTACCATGCCGCCACAGAACTTCCAAACTATAATAGGGATAATAGACTAGAATTGCAGCAAAACTATGATTCAACAGGCAAACAAAGTAAAATTAGGATAATTAAGTTTTGCTAACAAAATGGTTTATAAAATGCTTTATTTAGCAGCACATGTCACTAGACTCTCCAGATTTCTATGTGATGTGCCTTTTACATATCATCTTCACATCACTCTCTGTCTCTAGGGTCTGTGCAAGCTGTTCTACTTCTTCCAGCCTCATATTTACAAGGTCTTTGATATCCTGCATCCATCAATGGCTAAATCTATATTCTTCTTCAGCGTTCATTCTCAAACTCCCGCTGGATCTCCCTTGTAGCAGGACCATGATACTACTAGATTTCCAGCAGGATGTAGTCCAGAGAATGGAGATGCATTGTGTCGCCGTTTTATCTGCACCAATGGCCCGACACATCTGTCTTCTGTGGGAAACCTATATAAATCTTGAATAATACCTATTATTTTGTACGGATGTGAGAGTGGGACAATTATAGCTGAAATGAAGAGGTGATTACAGGATTTTGAAAACATATGTTGCAGACGAATATTATGCATACATTATACAGAACATACAATCAACATATTTAGAAAAGTAAAGCAAAATAACGAAAAGCAAAATTGTTTTTCAAGGACAACAAGAACATCTCATGGCAGTAGTTAAGTGTCGCAAACTTGTATGGTTTGGCCACATGAGGCATGATTCCCGTTCCAAACTATCTTGCAGGGAACAATTGTGGGAGGAAGAAGAAGAGGTCAGAGAAAAGTATGGATTGATAGTATTAACGACAGGAGAGGATTTCGATTCTCCACACGTAACAAAGTACGGAGGGGCGTGGCAAAATTTGTGTGCGGATATTTCCAGAGTGGCACCTCTACTGCCCTGAAGGTTTATGGGCTTGACGATGATGAGAGGCTTCCTGTTTTCTTTCCTGGAACATACTCCTCTCCAGATCATCATTAGGTGCCATCTGCACATCGAAGATTGGCTGTAATGGACCTCTAAAACCTTCTGTCTCTTACCTTCATGGTGTACTCTTCTAGAATATCCTGTCCAACTCATGGTTTTTACCTTTCATTTGTGTATCTCTGTCTACTTCTTGCTTACCTCTCCTCAACTCCTACCTTCAAGTAAGGTCTTCAATAAGGTGTCATGTCATTTAAAGAGTCCAAAGTATTTTATGTGTCTAATTTCTATTTCTTTTAATAGTTCTTTTTTCATATGCAGCTTTACCAGAACTTCTTTGCTTGTTTTCTTTACTTTCCACAAAGTTCTTCTATATTGTTCTTCTGCCATCACAAGTGATGATAACCATTTGTTACATCCACTTGTGAAATTCAGTTAAAGTTATGTCCGTGATCAAGGGTTCGTAGATGTATCTATATCAATAAGCCCTATTCTGGCCGCGAATGTGACAGAATTCATAATATCCAGCAATCCAACATTGCAAAATCAATTACCAATGTATATCATGCTTTATACTTAACAATCTATAGAAAATAAGAGTTTTTTCTCTCTATTTCTCCATTCTGACATAATTTCTCTTGAGTTTCTTTCAAACCTGATAACTAACATTCTAAACTACATGTATAATACAATGAGACAGTGCTATCCTCCCCATGCCCACTCTTAGAGGTGGCTCAACTTACCAAATGGACAGCCGATAACTTCTACTCTCAAGGATATTACCATGTTCCACCTTTGTGGGTTTACACGAATGTATCGAGCGACAATCGGATAAATGAGTGTTTTTGTGTGCAAAGCTGAATCATCAGTGTTGCCTTCCATTATCTAGTGAAACAACAAAACAGGACAAAATTAATGTACATAAAATTCAGACAAAGTGGAAGATACAGTAATGACTGAAAAACCAGAGCTATATCTACACTGCCACCAAATTTTGACAAATGGCAACAACATTGCAGTCTGGTAAGGTAAATTGGGATCTTCTTCTTTTTGTCTGTTTGGAATAGTGTGGTCTCAGTTTTAAAAAAATACAGCAACATTTGCTTATTTACGCCTAACAATTGTTTTTCAAAATGGCAATTTAAGCCATATTTGTTTCACTTGGAGCCCACCCTACTCAGTCAGACCAGCGATGAAGTTTTCATGTTCGCCACAAGCAGGTGATTTTTATCAGTTCTGGTTCTGTGATTTCTGCCATATTAGCATCTTCTTCTTCATTTGCTTTTAAACTTTTATATTTTATGTCACAGACAAACGTAGCAGTTAACTACAGGTTCTTAACAATGTCAGAAAATGTTGATGAATGAAGACAGGACATTGTTATGTGTCCAACAGGTACATAAATCTGTTGTGTGAATCTTGTATCTGTGGTATCACCCATGTATCCAACAGGTACATAAATCTGTTGTGTGAATCTTGTATCTGTGGTATCACCCATGTGTTCAACAGGTACATAAATCTGTTGTGTGAATCTTGTATCTGTGGTATCACCCATGTGTTCAACAGGTACATAAATCTGTTGTGTGAATCTTGTATCTGTGGTATCACCCATGTGTCCAACAGGTACATAAATCTGTTGTGTGAATCTTGTATCTGTGGTATCACCCATGTGTTCAACAGGTACATAAATCTGTTGTGTGAATCTTGTATCTGTGGTATCACCCATGTATCCAACAGGTACATAAATCTGTTGTGTGAATCTTGTATCTGTGGTATCACCCATGTATCCAACAGGTACATAAATCTGTTGTGTGAATCTTGTATCTGTGGTATCATCCATGTGTCCAACAGGTACATAAATCTGTTGTGTGAATCTTGTATCTGTGGTATCACCCATGTATCCAACAGGTACATAAATCTGTTGTGTGAATCTTGTATCTGTGGTATCACCCATGTATCCAACAGGTACATAAATCTGTTGTGTGAATCTTGTATCTGTGGTATCATCCATGTATCCAACAGGTACATAAATCTGTTGTGTGAATCTTGTATCTGTGGTATCACCCATGTGTCCAACAGGTACATAAATCTGTTGTGTGAATCTTGTATCTGTGGTATCACCCATGTGTCCAACAGGTACATAAATCTGTTGTGTGAATCTTGTATCTGTGGTATCACCCATGTGTCCAACAGGTACATAAATCTGTTGTGTGAATCTTGTATCTGTGGTATCACCCATGTGTCCAACAGGTACATAAATCTGTTGTGTGAATCTTGTATCTGTGGTATCACCCATGTGTTGCAAAGAGGAACAAAGAATAGTAACACTAACATACCATGTATGTTTCAAGAAATGATTAAGATTGGGAGGGGGGGGGGGGGGAGTGGTCTGTTGTCCCGCCCCATAGAACTTATTGTAAAACACAAGGCAGATCAGCTTTACTGTTTGTTTGTTTGTTTTTCGTTCGCTCCATTGTAACCATCACGGATATCCGTGCGATTTCCGCCGGGAGCGTGATTACGTTGTGCCACCGTTATGCGCCTTGTAGGCCTAACACATCCGATTTCGGCATAGCTTTACTGTGAAATCAAGACTATAAGACTAGTGGGTATGAGTTTACCCATGCTTTCAAAAATCAGTCGGATTTGTTGGATCAAAAGGAACATATATTGCCTACAGGTTGCAAACCATGAAAGAATGCATTTCATTCTCTGGAGTACATCCTGCCTATCTTCAGGAGTTTGAACAAAAACAGAAGTATCTATGGTATAGATGGTGAATCAGTCTGCTGTATCCTGTAGGTATCTGGAAAATGGTAACCTAGTACATTCTGGGACCCTGATAGTGGGCATCATTTTAGTGTATACCAGAGAAAGTGCGTCCTCTATGGAAAGATCCAAAGATCACATAATCAACATCTGCCTGGGACTTATAGGACCAACAACCATTAATGCTGCTAGGTGACAGACATAAATAACACATAATACAAACATGGTGGCTTCACTATTCTTCCATTCTGCAATAAGAAGTATTGACCAAAAACAAATAGTTATATGATGTAATACACACTCTATTCATGATAAACAAATAAAAATATCTGATAATCATATAAATCAAAAGGAAAAATAGGTACAGTACAAGAACAAGTGCCTACATTCCAACTTTGGTATAGTACGCTCATCTTTCGTGATGTCACTGTAATTATGTTACTAGTAAACCTTGTTATCAAAATGGTTATTTAATTGGAGATTAAAAAGTTGCAAGTGCTGCTGTTGGATGAATAGATCTGTGTGCTATGCACAGAGAGCTCCCCATCCAAGATGGCTCTCTGTGCGAAGCGTGCAGATCAATGCACCTGGCAGACGATTGATTCATCTAGCGAGTGTAAAATATGTCTTTATCTATATTTTGTTTCGTCAAATAATGTAGGATTAGTTCGATTCAAGTTTAATATTTGTTTCGTTAAAATGTAGACATGTTTTCTTGCATTGAACCTGAAAATATTGGATAAATTCATAAATGAACATTAAAATAATCAGAAAACTTAATAGAATTAACATGGCAACACTTAACACACCCTCATAAGTGTTCAATAACTTTCGGATGTAAGAAGAAAACCCTAACCTCAGAAATGCCCAACTGATTTGTGTAACGTCTCCATGTCTGGGCATCATCTGAATACTCAAGGAAATACTCTGTCACATACTCATCACTGCCTTGACGACCTTGAGTTAATATCTGTGTTACAACATACTGTTTTCCCATGTCTACTTGTAGCCACTGGAAAGCATTTTGGATAGATGGTGACCAAGCTCCTGTTAATGAGAAAAAGTCAGGTCAAGTAAGGCGTAATAAAATTGGTATGATATATTGACAAGAAGAAAAAGACAAGAAGATGGAAAAGTGAACAAGGTAAATCTTTCTTTTTCTTCATTCTTCTATAGGAATAACAGATATGGATGTTTTTAATGAACTGTACCACGGTTATGAACCCAGAGGCAAGGATATAGAAATTGTCCTTCACACCCGTTTCTGATGACAGTTTTCATTTTATGGTGTTACGCAGCATGTAGAATGTCATATTTTAGCTACCATCTACTGAGGAACATGCTTATGATGCAAACCCTGATTTCATATTGTTTGTTTGTTTTGCATTCGCTCCATTGTAACCATCACGGATATCTGTGCGATTTCCGCCGGCAGCGTGATTGCGTTGTGCCACCGTTATGCGCCTTGTAGGCCTAGCACATCCGATTTTGGCATGCCGTGACAATTCGGGTGGGCTACCCTTAGCCTGTGACAGCCTCTATATCTGTCTCCAGGTACGCGTAGTGGCAACTCTTCGCCCAGACGCATTTTGCTCTCGTCTGACTCGCACGAGGTGTTCCACTGTCTATGAACTTGCCTCGTGTAATTGGACGTGCTGTGCCTGTGCCCATTGGGTACTGAACCGTTTCTCATCTGTGAGCCTGGTTCCTTAAGGGTAAGAACTCAACAGAGGAGTTGGACCCTGGCTCTTTCGCCCTCTTAGACGAGGTGTCATTCACTGACATAGTGTACCCCTTGTCCGAGTTCGAGTCTCACACCAAGCGTTTGAGAGCAAGGCGTTCTAGAGCTGAGCGTCCTTGTCCCAATAGCGCCTGAGCCCATCAGATACTGAACCCTTTCTCTCTTCGAGTGTATTTCCGGTGTAGGAAAACCTGACAGTAGAGTTGGGCGAGGGCTAAATCGTTGTCCCTTTTGTGCCTGAGCCCATCGGGTACGGAAACCTTTCTCTCTGCAAGTGTACTTCCGGTATAGGAAACCTTGACAGTAGAGTTGGACCAGGACTACCATCGTTGTCCCTTTCTTGCCTAAGCCCATCGGGAACAGAACCCTTTCTCTTCGCGAGCATATTTCTGGTTTAGGAAGGCTCGACATTAGAGTTGGATTAGGTCTTCTTGCTTTACCAGCCACCAATGGATGGGTCTGGGTCTCTGTCTGTAAGGAACACAGGTAACTAGATGCTCGTCTGGAGCTGACGGAGCTTGTAGTTCACCTAGTCCTAGAGACTTCTTCTTTCATTCACTTGAAACATGTCTATATCTGTAATTCTGTCTCCTTAATAAAAACTCACTGTCTTTTGTAGTTCATACAGTGTCCCATAGAGCTTTGATTCCAGTGTTGTTTCCTCTGGCCAATATGTCTGCCTCAGCGTTTCATGCTCAGAACACTCTTGAAGTATATGTTTGGCACTCTGTGCTGCCTGTCCACATGTACGTGTTGCCAATCTTGAACTTTGTATACATGTGACTGCGGAGTCGGTTGTGTCCTGTTCTGAGACGTAGAATTATAACTTGTTCTGATCTGTTCATAATGTGATAGTCATCTTGTGTTGGTGTTTGTGGCTTTCTTATTGACTTTATCTTCTGTTATTTTCTGATGGTAGGTGATTGGTATATCTGGTTGGTCTTCGGCAGCACCTTCCTTAGCCAGTTGGTCTGCTTTTTCATTTCCTGGTATTCCACAGTGAGAGGGTATCCACTGCATTGTTACCCTATACTGGTAAGACAATTCGCTAAGTAGTTTTTTTAAGTATGTTAGTTTTCCAGACTGGAGAGCTTGAAGCACTGACCTTGCATCTGTCAGGAATACTACAGGTTGTAGGCCAGAGTTGGAGTTCAGCAGTTTTTTTAGCTGCCACACTAATTGCCTGGATTTCTGCATCATAATTATTGCAGAATTTTCCTGTCGGTGTTCTGATTGTATCTCTAGGCTTGTGTGGATATTCTATATATACACATGCACCTCCATTCCTCACAGCATTCTGTGCTGACCCATCTGTGTACACTCTGACCCATATATCTTGTGGATATTCCTCATCCAGGAAACTGAGGGTGACTGTCATTCGCTGTACACTGTTCTGTTCGTCCTCGCTTAGTATTCCTTTCACATGGGTCTGAATATATATATTGGCATTCCATGGCTTTCACTCCACGGGGTTTGTTCTGGTACAGGCCTTAAGGGGCTGTCAACTTCAGGTAGGTCTGTAAGTTGTCTACGGAGTCGTTTAGCTTGATGGATAAAGCTGCTCCTTTTCAGTTGCCCCATTGCTAGATTTTGGAATCTTTCCTTCATTGAATGACTTGGCATACACTGAAACTTTTCTGCCTGAATTAGTACTTTTGTGTCTCTGCGTTCGCCAAGTGTTTGCATTCTTCCCATTTTCTGCATCTCTGCTATGGGTGTTGATTTCATTGCTCCCAACATTATTGTAAGTGCCTGGTTTTGCACTTTATCTAGATCTTGTAATGTGGTGTTTGATGCAGGACACCACGCAGCTGAACCATATTCCAGGTGTGGTCTTATGCCGTGCTGGTAAACTTTACTGAGTATATTTCCACTGGCTCCCCATGTGGTTCCACTTAGTTTTCTCAGGATAGCTAACTTCCTCCTGGCTTTTGTTGTTGCTTTGTTTATGTGCTGCTTCCATGTCAGCTTATCATCAAAAGTAACTCCGAGATATGTGGGTTGTTTGTCTTCTTTCAAGAGCTCTCCATCTATCTTGATATGACCAGCTTTTTGTTTTGGTGAGAGGATAAAGAGTGTAGTGCTGCACTTATCTGTGTTAATGCTGACGCACCATATATTTGCCCATAAGGTTAGGGCATCGATAGCTCTTTGTATTTGTTTAGTGGCCACTGCTGCATGTTCTTCCGTGCACCAGATCACCAGCATACATTGCCACTTTGATCCCGTGTGGTAGTTCAGCAACTAGGTCATTGATGTAAACCAAGAAAAGTGTGGGTGACAGGACTCCTCCCTGGGGGACTCCATGACACAGTAGAACTTTCTTGCTCTTGCGACCATCTAATTGTACCCTGGCTCTTCTATTATGCAGGTATTTTTTTTACCCATTTGTACATTCTTGAGCTAACCCTGCAATTTCGCAATTTATTTAGGAGCCCTTCTTTCCAGACCTTATCAAATGCTTTCCTGAGGTCTATCCATGCTGCTAGTACCAGTTTCTTTTCTTGGAAGGCATCCTCAATCTCTTGGGAGAGGTAGGTTGCCTGATCTTCAGTAGAGTAGCACTGTCTGAAACCTGCTTGCTGTGATACCAGAAGGTTTTCACTTTCAAGGTACCACTGCATCCTAAGATTGATAATGCGTTCCATTGTTTTACATAGACAGCTTGTGAGGCTGATGGGCCTGTAGTTGGAGACTGTGTTGCCATCTTTTCCTGATTTGAGGAGTGGTATTAGAGCAGCATTATTGCTTCTCTCCACAACTGTGGTACATTACCTGTGGACCAGCTTGTGTTAAAGATCTGCAGTAGCTTTGCTCTTGCTACAATTCCTAGGTTTCTAACCATTTCATTGGACACTCCATCAGCTCCAGGGGACTTTTTCATTTTCAATTTGGATATTGCATGCTCCAGTTCTCTCATTGTGATTGGTGCCTCCATGACTTCAGGTATAGGTTCACCTTGTCCAATGTTTTGCTGGTTCTCTCGAACCTCCTGTTGTTTGTCTGGGCTGACTTTGACGTTATTGTCTTCTGCAAAGTAATCAG
Organism: Meghimatium bilineatum; assembly: GCA_034231615.1. Classification (NCBI taxonomy): domain Eukaryota; kingdom Metazoa; phylum Mollusca; class Gastropoda; order Stylommatophora; family Philomycidae; genus Meghimatium; species Meghimatium bilineatum. The sequence continues at coordinate 15,724,104 of CM067322.1, forward strand.
CTGCATGTTTACCTGTTAAAATGTTTCTATCTTTATAAAGTGTGATCCTGGTATTTCTCCCTGTACCTTCATCATTTAGTTGTTTTACAAGTTTCCATAATTTCCTAGTATCTCTTTCTAGGTTCAGCAACTCTGTTTTTTCTTTCCAGCTGCTCCGTCTGGCTTGTAACTTGGCTCTTTGAAATTTAGCCTTTGTTTGCTGATATTTGTTGTGATGTTCTTGGCTAGGTCTGTTCTCAGCCTGCTGTCTAGATGTTTCCATCTCATTTTGCAGATTTTCCAGTTCATCATTCCAGTAGGGTTTGTAGTTTTTGCGTGCCCCCCAGGGTATGGTTTTACTAGCAGCATGTAGTATACATCTATTAAATTCACTCACTGCTCTATTGATGTCTTTGTCCAAGTTCATTTCCTTAGCTAGAACACTGGTTAAATGCTGGTACATTTTCCAGTCTGCCCTTTTATAGTTCCACCTAATGAGCGTGCTGCTGTCCTTGGTAAATTCATTGTGGATTTCCAGAAATACTGGTCTGTGGTCACTACCTCCAAGCTGCTTTCCAACGACACGTGTGATGTTCCATTCCAAGCCTGGTGAGTGGAATGCCAGGTCTGGTGTAGAGGTGGTGTGCCATGCTCTCGAGTAGAAGGTTGGTGAGTCTGCTGGCTGGTTAATAAGGATGAGATTATTTTCATCCTGCCAGCTCTCAAGTTCCTCACCTCTCTTGTCGATATGATCGTAGCCCCAGCTCTGAGAGTGGCTGTTGAAGTCACCACACACCATAAGTCTCTCTTTGTCTGGAATTGTGTCTAGTGCCAATGGTTTATCATTTGGGCAGTAGTAGTTCAGGAGATGGAATTCTGCACTGTCTATTTTTAGGTGGAGCATCTGGTATTCTGCACCTTCCATATATATATCCAGCTGACATGCGCTGATATTGTTTTTAACAAGTGTCAGAATTCCACCCTTTTGCCTGTCCTTTCTGTCAGACCGGTAGCCTCTGATTTTGAAGGCTATGTCGCTGCTGAGGTGTGTTTCTTGGATACAGCATATACTAACTTGTTCTTCACTGAGGACATTTTCAAGTTCCAATTTTTTGCTGTATCCATCTCTTTTACTGTTGACACCCTCAGCATTCCAGTGCATTATTTTTATTGGTCGTTTAAAGTTTGTTTGGCCAGTAGCTCTATTCCCTTGCCTCCTGGCTCCTCAGGACAATTGAGAAGGACTTTCAGTAACTGAGATTGGGCCTTTTCGAGGTATAGGGCCCGGCACCATCACTGCCTGAACGTCCGCCACCATAACTATTTATAGATGTAGACATGTTACCATTGTGTTTTGTGCGTGGCATCCTGATTATCTGTGCGCCTTTTGGCTGGATGCCTCCGTCTTCAGCACTCTGCTTACTTGGGCAGGACTATGGTGCTGCTCGAGTTGGACTGCCCGACCAGTCTTAGTTTCCAGCCCCTGATGGCTGAACTAAGCCCCATCACCTCTGCACGGTGCTGGTCTCGATGGAGTCCTAGAGACTTTTCACTTTCTATTTGCAGTTCGCGCTGCCCTGCCCTTTCATTGTACTCAATATGAAATCTATTTGTCTCTCGCCATGCATCTACCTATACGTGCATTTTACATTGGCCGCCCCTCCAATGTTCGAACTGGACTGACTATCTTCACTGTATGTCGACAGTGTCGCTATATGTGGTGATGTCGGAGATATTGTCTGTCTCTTGTGCAGTCAAATCTCTTTCCATCTGCTACCTCCACATTCTTGGACACGATCCCCAAATGATTTGGCCAGAATCAGCTCGAGCTGCTGTATTTCTGTTTCCAGGGTGCACTGCGTGGAGGTACATTTGGGATCTTGGTTATCTGCTAACCCTGGGTCTGCCTAGAGCAATGCGTTCCCTTCGCACCCCTGATTATATATATATATATATATATATATATAAAATACACACACACATATATATATATACAAGCATGTGAGACAAATAAATAATGGCTATTATGTTTGGTGGAATTCTGTAAGAGAGTTTCTTTACCAGAGACAGATGAATTAATTAATAACCATCATAAAATGAAAACATAATAATTGAAGTGTATCCTGTATAGGACATTGTATTCAACTGTTGTTGAATTTTGAACCATCACTAATACATCTAATTGTATTGTATTTTCTATGTGGATGGTTGACATTTGAACCACCTGATTTGACAAGTTGGGTTTGCAAGTCACGCTCACTACTGACTTTGTTACCATGTCATCATACATGATAGAATACTGTAAAGAAGTACTGGTAACTTTGGTAGTACTGTTGAGGTGTAGTAAGCAGGCTGTAAGTTCATTCTTGCTCATGTTCTTTGGATGTTTCACTGTTTGCAATACTGACTTTATATCAGTTAGAAAGACTACATGTCTGTTGTGAATTGGCAAGCAATTTATGAGCCTTTTGGCTGCCTCTGTTATGGTTTCCATTTCTGCTTTGAACCAAAGAAACAGTACTGCAGTGAATCCCTGGTCAATGTGACATATTTGGAAATGAAAAGCTGATCTTCTGGAAAGAAAAATGGGGATCACTAGAACAAATAGAAAGTGATATTACGTACTATGAATGTAAAACTGTGATAAAAGCAGAATATAAGAAAAATTGGAAGCAGATGCACCCAACTGCAGAACAAAATGACCTCTACCATCAAATGTCATGCACGGAATAAGCCATTGTCTTCAGAATATGAACTGGCTACAACAATTTGAGATGATTGAAATGTCACATGTCCAGAAAGCTTAAAATTGGCAAGAGAGACATGCAATTGTGGATTGAGCCCAAAGACAACAGAACATATTCTTCATGCATGTCAACTATCAAGAAGAGAGGGAGAAAATATGGCCTACTGAGATGGAACTACTTCTAAACCTGAGCGGTTCCATGGATGACCTGAAGCAAATTACACAGTGCATTGAACATTGAAGCTATTGGCGCTGTATCATGATATCTGACCGAAGAAGTAACTGCATCACATTTCACATTGCAGAAAATCTGCACATTTTAATAATGGTACTGATCACCAGGAACAGATATAACTCAGCCGGAACTGGATATTGCCAACAACAAAACATTTCACATAAAGTCATCAACATGATCAAATAATTTCATCATTACAATATAAATTAACCACCTTTTCTTTGCCTGGGCAAAAAGCTTTGGAGCCATTTATAGCCTAAATTTGAATAGAGAAAATTAACCCGGATCAACTGACAAAGAAGCCAGCGCACTAACCAGATTTTATATTATGGCTACAAGTAAAAAGCAATATTTTTTAAAAATCATCCATTATTAAATTCCTGTTATATAACTCATTGTCTTGTAGTAGGACAATGTAGCTACTAGGCCTCCAGCGAGATGTAGTTCATAGAAAGGATATGTGAAGCCAGCGAACTAACCAGATTTGATTTTATGCCCTATGTGCTGCCTGTGGCATGAAAGGAACAAAATAACTAACTAATTTATTCTTAAATTCCTGCTATGTAACTTGTAGTAGGACAATGTTGCTACTAGGCTTCCAGCGAGATATAGTTCATAGAAAGGATATGTGTTGTGTCATCGTTTTATGTGACAATGGGACAACACATCTGACTTCAGTGTTATAATAGTTATGAGTCATGATTGCTTACGTCGGATGTCGCAGAACATGAGGAAAATATTGACAAACCTAAGTTAATTCCATTTTCATATTAGCTGCTCAATAATAAACTTCAGTCATACCTGCAGAGCGTCCAACCCTGCCATCTCTAGGCTGTCTTTTTGTGTTGAAAGAACTGGCGGTGAGAGAACTGTCAGGAATCCTACCATCTTCCACGCCAACACGCTGCTGGTAGGGGATTTTACAGTCTGAATATTCATAGACTTGCCCTGAAAGATTAGAAAGGGAAAACATGATTTACCAGTGAAATGAGAATGTCTTATATAACATGATTTACAATCTTCTTCTGCATTAGTTCTCAAACTCCTGCAGATCAACAGTATTTAGTCCTGAGAACAGAATGCGTTGTCATGGTTTACAGCATGGCTGCAATATCTGCACCTTTCGGCTTGACACATCCGACTTCATCATGGCTTTGGGTCACTGACCCTATATGGATAACCAACTCCATCCCATAACCTCCTTAATCGCCTCGTATGACATGCATGGAAGATAAACAGTGTTGCTATTATTTGCTCCCCTTTTGGGTCTCGACAACAAAAAGGGCGATGATTTACAATGAAATGAGAATGTCTTACATAGCATGATTTACCAGTGAAATGAGAATGTCTTATTATATTCAAATTATAAACTAGATTGTATTAGTCATAGCATGGCATCTGATGATGATTAGTCATAGATTTTAACTTGCATTCAAATGATTTTTAAATGTCGCGGTTCTATTTTATGACGTTTAACAATCTTGATAATGTATTATTTTTTTATGGGTACTAATATAACCAACAAATAGTAAAACTAACGTTAATGAAAAATAACAAAACACAAAGGAACAAGCCATACTATTTTTTCTACATTGCAGTCCAATAAGTCCTTGTTAACATTCTTCTATAAAATCGGATCTCTACTGCCTCTATATAATTTGTCACTATTCTACTGAGTGTCCAGATTAACTTTCATACATCAGAATTAGCAAGCTCTATATAACTTCTAAGAACTCTCTTTCTCACATCAATTGACAAAGATATATTGCATAGGAGGTACTTCAACAAAATCAACATGTTGAGGAATTTAGTAATCAAATCAACGATTTACTATTCGCAGAAAATGCTGTCTACTTGTTTTTTTTATTTTCTTGATAACAGTTCCTATTGAACCACAATGAAGAAAAAGTTATTGTTTCTTTGTGTTTTGTTATTTGTTCATTGGCATTAGTTTTACTATTTGTTATATTAGTTACCAGTAACAATAATACATTATTATAGTTATTACTACTTTTTGATTTTGTTACTGTATCACTTGTCGGATGTTCTCAGACAGTTTGGTTATTTATACAATTAAAGTATGGTTTTCATATGCCATAAAGGGTAGGCTCATATTTGTTTTAGTTATGCCAACAGTTTTAGTTATGTTGTTTCACACCTAAAAAGGACATACCGTAAGAATACTATTAAAACATTTATTTGGGCCCAGAGATGACATGCACACCAGAGTGCACTGGCCGTTGCTTCATAGCTGGTTGAGCATCAGGGGCAGTGAACCACTGCTGGCCAAGACACTCAGTACACTTCCACGCAGTGGGCCTGGAAACAGGAGTGCAACAACCATGCTGTAGCCTGGCTAAGTACTAGGGATCGAAGATACGGGAATGCCAACCCGCAAAAAAAAATGCGGGATGACGGCGGATGTATCAGGTCGAAAGGCGCAAATAACGCAGCTTGCTGTAAAACATGACACAATGCAGATAACCCTCATACGCCCTTCTCAGGAGGGGCAGCGGGTATGCTTTCAGAGGGTCAGCTGCAAGGTCTGAATGAGTGTCTCCACCAATCTAGTTCTTGGTCTTCCTCATGCTTTGTAGCCAGATCTTATGCTGTGCTCGAAGGGCTGGTAACATTGGTTTCATTCTCACGAGATGGTCTTTATTTCTTTCCTGATTTCTCAGCTCTTCTGGTGACATTTATAGCTGTCCTCAAACATCTAATTTTACACACAATGATGGGGTGCAAAGGGTCTCTCATTGCTCTTGTGCGGACCCAAGGTTAGCAGATAACCAAGATCCTAAAAGCATCTCCTCGTGGTGCCCCCTGGAAATAGAAATACAGCGGCTATTGTTGTATTTCTGGCTAACACTTTTAGGCTCGTGCCCGTGGATGCTGTAGATGGAATGAGAACTGTCTGCAGAGAGACAGGAAATATCTCAGAAACCTCTACACCATAACATCCAACATATGCATGGCATCTGTGCTTTTCGAACTGGCCAGCTTAAAAAGCAGAAACATTGAAGGGGCAGCCAATGTCAATAATATACAGTGATTTGTCGAGTACACACCACATGTAAAAGTATCACATGCTAGAGGGCAGTGCAGTATACGTGAATTGATTCAGTGGCAACAGAGCTACAATGACCCAGCACGAGACCGACAGGCGTAAGTGCTGTTCATGATCGAGAACACACTGAAGCAGACATGTCTCATCGCAACTGACCCTATTCAAAGTAGGAGTCATGACTCAGGTAATGGATACACCAACTTGAACATGTACTCCTGGGTATGGAAGAAAGCTTTGAATACAGCTCCCCATTTCACACAGGACAAGTATTGAACAAATGTTGGGGAGCGCTTTGTTTGAACGAAGCAGTGTTGAGACTCGGTAACCTGGTCATTGGGGGGGGGGGGGCAACGTAGAGGGGGACTCAAGTCTCTAATGACATTGAAACCTATCCCAACTCCACTGTCAGCCATTGCATAACATAACTCATACAGAGAGAATTGGGTTCGGTACAAGGGCCCACTGCGAAACCCCTCGCCCAAGATTCACATTTTACCTGTCTCTGGGTAATATACGCAATGGTGAAGAGTCAAAATACACAGATCGCACCTGGATTGGAAGGACATCTCAAGCGGACAAGGCGAGTGTGTGAGAAATGCACAGGTCAAACTCTAGACCCCTGTGTTTGGCACAGCAGCGCCTCATCTAGTTAGATGTATCAACCATAGTCTAATTCATCCATCACCATTACCAAACATGGCTAATATGGAAGAAATTAGGTCTGGGACACAAAGGGTGGCAATGGAATGGTCTTCCTACACGAGGAATAACTCGCTGGCTGCAAAGAACTTTGTCAGAGAATAGACAAACAATGGGTGACCAAAGTAGAGTATCAGCTCGCCGAGTCTTGTATGTAGAAGGCTCTTTCATTAGACACTGCAAAACTGAAAGGTGAAGCCGGTAAAAGTAAAGTATAAGTCTTCACTGTGCTATAAATAGTGCACTGTTTTAATTTTTAACTACCTAACATCACAGATTTCCGTGTAACACTAATTAAATTAATAGCTGCTGTGACATCACATCCTGACAATCACCGAGTTCAACTCTAGACACAGACAAACTTATGCATAATCTGTTTCTTTTCCAATTTACATATTAAAAATAATTTCCTATGATTTATACTGACCGATCATTATTTCTGCCCGCTACACATGGAGCGAGCACACATTAGAAATATTATTTCTAATCCTAACCGTACTCTAAGTACTTAACCGTAAGCTTGCCAAATCACAGAACAAAGGAAATACTTTGAAATTAGAAAAAAGGTCACAGTGAAGACTTAAACTTTACTTGCGCTTGTTAAGGCTCTTGGGTATGATTCAGATTAGTATGAATGAAGAAAGCTCACTCATAAACCTCCCCACTGCACATAGGAAGTAAGAGCTAACCGCTCGTAATTCCCGGTGTTCTCAAACAAACAGTGATTTTTCGTATCATATTATGTGATGAAACCGTGATTTTATCATATGAATAATCAGAATATCATATTCATATGCAAGCAAACGACTGAATAATGCAGCACAGAAAGACAAAAAAGTTATTCTGAAATGAACGAACCACATTGAATTCATACAATACATAGAATATTGATTTTTATAATTTGCAAATTAATCTGCACACATATTCAGCATGAGTAAACCTAAACCTTTAGAATGAACACATTGTAAATATGCCTATATTATATGATGAATATAATCAGAGAATATATATATCAGCCAGCAGTTCAGCAAGTTATTTCCGCATTGGCTCGCCATGTTTCGACCACCGACCTATGTTATTATTGCTAGTTAGGTAAGAAGATTATAAACATTACTTTCCAGAATCATATTGGGTGAGATTAACAAGTTTTTGTAGTATGGATACTTACTGTTCAGATCAGCACATGAAAAACTTAATATTGACAGTAATGTACATATACAAAGTAATATTTTTAAGTCCATTTTTACAAGATTATATTTCGGAAGTGACATTTACCATGTGACTAATTACAGGTGTTCTATTGGTTAGTTGAGGGTCGACAGTGATTCTCAACTTTCCTATGACATGTAATTTTGCTGCAGTTATTACTTTATACAACATACAGTGGAGCCACAGCTAAATATGGGACTTTGGAAGATCATCTCGTGAACTGGGATTTTGGGGCCAAAATTAACTAGTGAAGCTTTCATTCTCCATACCATTGGGGCGTATTGAGGAATACGGCGTTGTACCCGTATTTTTCGTTAACCAGCGGTATACCTAGGAAGGATGTGGTCAGCATCACGTCCGCCGACGTTACTTTCCCAGAAGATCTGATATAAATTTCATTAGGCTGTGTCGAAACTGTAACCAAGCAAGGATTGTTTTCTACCATTGACAATTACACGATATGTATATAACTACTTTGTAACTTTAAGAATGAAGTAGGTCAGTGCTTCTGATTGGTTGTTGGACGCAGAACGAATTCATCGAATATTAAGCGCCCGATAATATTGTTTTTAAATTTCGTTTTAAAATGTTGTTTAGTTATTGTATTTAATTGTTTTTAAATGTTTTAAATAATATTGTTTTTACATGTCATCAGCTGTGCAAAAATCACCTGTTGTAATGTGGGGGTGTGTTTTAACACAGTTCATTCTTTGAGTTAACAGAGTAGGGTGAGCACCATCAATAAAAAAAATGTTAAATTTTATAAGTTCAATTTTGTTTTATTCTACTTACATTTTATTAATGTTTTAAAATTAAATCACGGTCGTTCTTTGTGACTCATTGACGTCATCTATTTATTACAAAATTAACAAATGGAACTCTAAATTCCGCACCAAACTTTGTGTCACCTCGTGCAAGGTAGGTCACATGGCAGTAGCCTGCCGTCGAAGGATGAAAATACTCGTCATATACCAAGTCGCAGCAACTATTTGGTGGAGTGGCCAATTCCCTTCTTTGCCGTGTCTCATGCGCCAAGTACCCAGTTAAACCATTTACAGTTAGGTGAACTAGAGGAATAGTTGTCAGGCGAGAAATCAGGACCCACATTTTTTGTTCCTTCCTGACGTAGTTTCGAACCTGTCAAGCTATATGGTAGCCGGGGGTAAAGATGCGCTGGGGGCAAAGATTCGCAGTCGTTTTTCCCCCGGAACTATGGTTTTTCCCGCTTACTACATGGCCACGCCGGACGCCAACATCCATTTCTGTCGCACAACGAATTTTCATCGGCCAAATGCAGGTCATTTTTGAGCAATGGGGTAAATTCATTTTTTAACGTTCTCGATCTAACTTTTTTCCCCACTTCTCACTCTTTGTCCTCTGTTATCATTACTGTCATGTTATTTTACATATCTAAAGTGAAAACTATATTGTATTGTTAAGTTATTAAACATGTTACCTTGTCAAGATAAAAAAATTTTCATGATATTTTATAAAAATTGTGAACAGTGTGATTTTGGGGTAACGTCGCGCACACCGACGGGGAAAACATGCGCTGCGGACTCACTGCGCATGTTTGCCCCAGTCATTTCCCCCTCATGTTGCCAAATATTGAAACCAATATTTTATTGTCACGTTACGTTTCTCTTTAGGAATTACAAAAGGAAAATTGAGAAAATGATGCCGCTGACTGAAAATGAAGCCGTCGCTGCTAGATGCACAATCTCCACGGGTCATAGTTGTACGATATCCGCCGATAATAGATGCAGTCTCCGCTATTCACAGATGCACGATCCCTGTCGGTTATAGCTGCACAATCTTCACGGGTCATAGTTGTACGACCTTCGCAGATAATAGAGGCACGACCTCCGCCGATGCACAATATCTGCTATTCATAGATGAACGATCCCCGCTATACATAGATGCACGATCTCCGCTATTCATAGATGCACGTTCTCCGCCAGTCATAGATGCACAATCTCCGCCGGTCATAATTGCACTATCTCTGCTGGTCATAAACCAGCACTATCTCTGCCGGTCATAGATGCACAATCTCCGCCGGTCATAGATGCATAATCTCTGTCGGTCATAATTGCACGATCTCCGCCGGTAATAATTGCACTATCTCTGCTGGTCATAACAGCACTATCTCCGCTATTCATAGATGCACAATCTCCGCCGGTCATAATTGCACGATCTTCGCGGGTCATAATTGCACTATCTCTGCTGGTCATAGTTGCACGTTCTCCGCTATTCATAGATGCACGATCTCCGCCATTCATAGATGCACGATCTCCGCCATTCAGAGTTGCACGTTCTCCGCCATTCATAGATGCACAATCTCCGCCGGTCATAGATGCTCGATCTCCGCCGGTCATAATTGCACTATCTCTGCTGGTCTTAGTTGCACGTTCTCCGCTATTCATAGATGCACGATCTCCGCTATTCATAGTTGCACGATCTCCGCTATTCATAGATGCACGATCTCCGTCATTCATAGATGCACAATCTCCGCCGGTTATAATTGCGCTATCTCTGCCGGTCATAGTTGCACGATCTCTGCGTGTCATAGCTGTACGATGTCCGCTGATCATAGATGCACGACATCCGTTATTCACAGATAGTTGAAATTATAGTCAAATGCTTTATAGAGTACTCCAACACGTTGTTATAGTTTCAAACGGATCTAAGCACACATTCTGTGTATTAATTTTTTTTTCATATTTACGTTTTTTCATTTTTTTTCCTAACCCTGTGACAGTAATTCACTATCTACTTACACTATCATTATCTTTATGGTGTAAAGCAGATGTGTGCTGGACCCTACTCTGTTTAGCCTGTTATTTACGGCCATGCTAACGGATGCACACCGTAGTAATGAAACAGCTGGCATAATGGCCAACTACAGAACAGATGGTGGTCTTTTCAGTGTACGTCGTCTAAAATCAAACGCGAAAACTAAATCTAGCACCATTAGGGAATTACTTTATGCTGACGACTGTGCATTGTATGCTGACTGTGTCGTAAAACATGCAGAGCACCATAGACCGCTTCTCACAGGCCTGCAACAACTCTGGTCTCACTATTAACACACGCACGCGCGCGCGCACACACACACACAAAACAAAAACAAAAACAAAACAACAGAAGTCATGCACCAAGCAACATCAAATAACTGCTACTTCCATCATCGTCAAGCAGGAAAAACTGCAAGTAGTCGACAATTTTACTTACCTCGGAAGCACTCTCTCTCGGGATGTCAAAATGTGGAAATTAACAATAGACTGGCAAAAGCTAGTGCTGTATTTGGCAGATTACGCAACAATGTATGGAACACAAAAGGTATAAGAACAACCACCAAACTTCAAGTATATCATGCGGTTGTTATACCAACCCTACTATACGCTTGTGAAACGTGGACAGTGTATGCTAGACATGCAAGAAAATTAAATAATTTCCATCTTACCTGTCTACGTAAATTACTAAACATCCATTGGTGGGACAAAGTACCAGACTACGAGGTCTTGGAAAAAGCAACCTCAATAAGCATCTACACACTACTTATGAAGGCGCAAGCACGCTGGGCAGGTTATCTTGTGCGTATGGAGGACTCGCGTCTGCCAAAACAAATATATTATGGAGCACTCAGATCACCACTGAAACATCTTAATACTGACGTAGGCGCTTGGCAGAGCCATCTCATGATAGAACAGCATGGCGTTACAGCATTAGAACGGGAGCACTAGCGGCGGAAGAGACCAGACAAGATACTGCAAGACAGAAGCGGGCACGTAGAAAGGAAAAAAAAACAAATCAACGTCCCATAGACACCCTCTACATTTATCGATTCTGTAGAAGAACATTTTGTGCGCGCATTGGACTTGTTAGTCATTTAAAAACGCACTATTAGCATTATTATTTTTTATTACTTATTATTATTATGGTTGAGTTTTTGGTCATCGTCAATTACGACGGACGAACATCATCATCTACTAGACTACCGTGCTCCTCATGGTGGCCACATAAGGGCGATTGTTTAAGATTGCGATGTCATCTGCAAAAGCAAGGTCAGTTAAAGTGTTGTTTTTGAGCCATTGTATGCCCGCTTTTTCATCATGAATGGTTTTACGCATGATCCAATCGGTGGCTATTCCAAATAACACCGCCCTATTTCACTCCTGTGTTGATATTGAACCATTCTGAATTTCCTGTCTCTGTTCTTCCGCAACAGGATGCTTCTTGATAAAGAGCTTTTATGATGTTTATATATTTTATTTGAAATCCAGTTATCTTAAGGATTTCCCATAGTGCAGGTTGATGTATACTGTCGAATGCCTTTTGGAAGTCTATAAAGTTAATTACTAAAGGAGTTTGAAATTCAATTGAATTTTCTATATTTATAAGAGTGAAGATATGGTATACATACCAACGGTTAGGTCTAAAGCCGGCTTGTTCTTCTTTAAGTCTTTGATCAACAGATTTTTCATTCTTTCCATTATGGTGCTACAAAACAGTTTCCCTGGGATTAAGAGTAAAGTAATTCCACGCCAGTTAATGCAATCTGACAGGTCTGCTTATTTTGGTTATTTGAGGAATACACTGTGATTGTTGTAGCTAATTATGGCTATTTTAGTTATTTTATTTCTCCCCATCGAGGCCAGAACCTTGAAGTGGTGATGGGGCTTAGTTCAGCCATCAGAGGCTGGAAACTAAGACTGGTCGGGCAGTCCCACTCGAGCAAGACCATAGTCCGGCCCAAGTAAGCAGAGTGCTGAAGACGGAGGCAACCAGCCAAAAGGCGCACAGATAATCAGGTTGCCACGCATAAAACACAATGGAAACATGTCTGCATCTAATAAACGTTATGGTGCCTGCCCTGTGGCGGACATTCAGGCAGGGACGGTGCCGGGCCCTATACCTCGAAAGGGCCCAACCTCAGTTACTGGAAGTCCTTCTCAATTGCCCCGAGGAGCCAGGAGGCAAGGGAATAGAGCTACTGGCCAAACAAACAAACGACCAATAAAAATAATGCAATGGAATGCTGAGGGTGTCAACAGTAAAAGAGATGGATACAGCAAAAAATTGGAACTTGAAAATGTCCTCAGTGAAGAACAAATAAATATATGCTGTATCCAAGAAACACACCTCAGCAGCGACATAGCCTTCAAAATCAGAGGCTACCAGTGCTACCGATCTGACCGAAAAGACAGGCGAAAGGGTGGAATTCTGACACTAGTTAAAAACAATATCAGCGCATGTCAGCTGGAAGTATACATGGACGGGGCAGAATACCAGATGCTCCACCTAAAAACAGACAGTGCAGAATTCCATCTCCTGAACTACTACTGCCCAAATGATAAACCATTGGCACTAGACACAATTCCAGACAAAGAAAGGCTTATGGTGTGTGGTGACTTCAACAGCCACTCTCAGAGCTGGGGCTACGATCATATCGACAAGAGAGGTGAGGAACTTGAGAGCTGGCAGGATGAAAATAATCTCATTCTTATTAACCAGCCAGCAGACTCACCAACCTTCTACTCGAGAGCATGGCACACCACCTCTACACCAGACCTGGCATTCTACTCACCAGGCCTGGAATGGAACATCACACGTGTCGTTGGAAAGCAGCTTGGGGGTAGTGACCACAGACCAGTATTTCTGGAAATTCACAATGAATATACCAAGGACAGCAGCACGCTCACTAGGTGGAACTATAAGAGGGCAGACTGGAAAATGTACCAGCATTTAACCAGTGTTCTAGCTAAGGACATGAACTTGGACAAAGACATCAATAGAGCAGTGAGTGAATTTAATAGATGTATACTACATGCTGCTAGTAAAACCATACCCTGGGGGGCACGCAAAAACTACAAACCCTACTGGAATGATGAACTGGAAAAGCTGCAAAATGAGATGGAAACATCTAGAAAGCAGGCTGAGAACAGACCTAGCCAAGAACATCACAACAAATATCAGCAAACAAAGGCTAAATTTCAAAGAGCCAAGTTACAAGCCAGACGGAGCAGCTGGAAAGAAAAAACAGAGTCGCTGAACCTAGAAAGAGATACTAGGAAATTATGGAAACTTGTAAAACAACTAAATGATGAAGGTACAGGGAGAAATACCAGGATCACACTTTATAAAGATAGAAACATTTTAACAGGTAAACATGCAGCTGATTACTTTGCAGATTCCTTTGCAGAAGACAATAACGTCAAAGTCAGCCCAGACAAACAACAGGAGGTTCGAGAGAACCAGCAAAACATTGGACAAGGTGAACCTATACCTGAAGTCATGGAGGCACCAATCACAATGAGAGAACTGGAGCATGCAATATCCAAATTGAAAATGAAAAAGTCCCCTGGAGCTGATGGAGTGTCCAATGAAATGATTAGAAACCTGGGAAGTGCAGCAAGAGCAAAGCTACTGCAGATCTTTAACACAAGCTGGTCCACAGGTAATGTACCACAGGCGTGGAGAGAAGCAATAATGATACCACTCCTCAAATCAGGAAAAGATGGCAACACAGTCTCCAACTACAGGCCCATCAGCCTCACAAGCTGTCTATGTAAAACAATGGAACGCATTATCAATCTTAGGATGCAGTGGTACCTTGAAAGTGAAAACCTTCTGGTATCACAGCAAGCAGGTTTCAGACAGTGCTACTCTACTGAAGATCAGGCAACCTACCTCTCCCAAGAGATTGAGGATGCCTTCCAAGAAAAGAAACTGGTACTAGCAGCATGGATAGACCTCAGGAAAGCATTTGATAAGGTCTGGAAAGAAGGGCTCCTAAAGAAATTGCGAAATTGCAGGGTTAGCTCAAGAATGTACAAATGGGTAAAAGCATACCTGCATAATAGAAGAGCCAGGGTACAATTAGATGGTCGCAAGAGCAAGAAAGTTCTACTGCGTCATGGAGTCCCCCAGGGAGGAGTCCTGTCACCCACACTTTTCTTGGTTTACATCAATGACCTATTTGCTGAACTACCACATGGGATCAAAGTGGCAATGTATGCTGACGACCTGGTGATCTGGTGCACGGAAGAACATGCAACAGTGGCCACTAAACAAATACAAAGAGCTATCGATGCCCTAACCTTATGGGCTAATAGATGGTGCGTCAGCATTAACACAGATAAGTGCAGCACTACACTCTTTACCCTCTCACCAAAACAAAAAGCTGGTCATATCAAGATAGATGGAGAGCTCTTGAAAGAAGACAAACAACCCACATACCTCGGAGTTACTTTTGATGATTAGCTGACATGGAAGCAGCACATAAACAAAGCAACAACAAAAGCCAGAAGGAAGCTAGCTATCCTGAGAAAACTAAGTGGAACCACATGGGGAGCCAGTGGACATATACTCAGTAAAGTTTACCAGCAAGGCATAAGACCACACCTGGAATACGGTTCAGCTGCGTGGTGTCCTGCATCAAACACCACATTACAAGATCTAGATAAAGTGCAAAACCAGGCACTTAGAATAATGTTGGGAGCAATGAAATCAACACCCATAGCAGAGATGCAGAAAATGGGAAGAATGCAAACACTTGGCGAACGCAGAGACACAAAAGTACTAATTCAAGCAGAAAAGTTTCAGTGTATGCCAAGTCATCCAATGAAGGAAAGATTCCAAAATCTAGCAATGGGACGACTGAAAAGGAGCAGCTTTATCCATCAAGCTAAACGACTCCGTAGACAACTTACAGACCTACCTGAAGTTGGCAGCCCCTTAAGGTCTGTACCAGAGCAAACCCCGTGGAGTGAAAGCCATGGAATGCCAATATACATTCAGACCCATGTGAAAGGAATACTAAGCGAGGACGAACAGAACAGTGTGCAGCGAATGACAATCACCCTCAGTTTCCTGGATGAGGAATATCCACAAGATATATGGGTCAGAGTGTACACAGATGGGTCAGCACAGAATGCTGTGAGGAATGGAGGTGCAGGTGTATATATAGAATATCCACACAAGCCTAGAGATACAATCAGAACACCGACAGGAAAATTCTGCAATAATTATGATGCAGAAATCCAGGCAATTAGTGTGGCAGCTAAAAAACTGCTGAACTCCAACTCTGACCTACAGCCTGTGGTATTCCTGACAGATGCAAGGTCAGTGCTTCAAGCTCTCCAGTCTGGAAAACTAACAGACTTAAAAAAACTACTTAGCGAATTGTCTTACCAGTATAGGGTAACCATGCAGTGGATACCCTCTCACTGTGGAATACCAGGAAATGAAAAAGCAGACCAACTGGCTAAGGAAGGTGCTGCCGAAGACCAACCAGATATACCAATCACCTACCATCAGAAAAAACAGATGATAAAGTCAATAAGAAAGCCACAAACACCAACACAAGATGACTATCACAATATGAACAGATCAGAACAAGTTATAATTCTACGTCTCAGAACAGGACACAACCGACTCCGCAGTCACATGTATACAAAGTTCAAGATTGGCAACACGGCCATGTGTACATGTGGACAGGCAGCACAGAGTGCCAAACATATACTTCAAGAGTGTTCTGAGCATGAAACGCTGAGGCAGACATATTGGCCAGAGGAAACAACACTGGAATCAAAACTCTATGGGACACTGTATGAACTACAAAAGACAGTGAGTTTTATTAAGGAGACAGAATTACAGATATAGACATGTTTCAAGTGAACGAAAGAAGAAGAAGAAAATTTTATTTCTGTTCTGAAGTTGTGTGATCATACATTGATGTGTATATTTCTATGCTAATAAAAATGTGTGTGTGTGTGTGTGTACTCCGCCAACCTTAACTTTATTCTTTATTGCAGATCCATCTTTGTACACATATTCACTTTGTGAATATTGGCGCAAAATAAAATTAATAGCTATCTGCCTTCTCTTTTGATATGTTTTATTGCACTTTGACACGATTTCTGGTATATTCAAAATCAGCTCTGGGAATCGTTTTCTTCTCCATGTTGGAAACGTGTCTGCAAGGTTTTGACTTGTGTCTGTCTGAGATCTAATATATTAGATACGAATTATTTCGCTTTATATGCAAAGCTGCTTCTTTCTGATCTTCTCCGACTTCAACCTTTTAACCTTTCATTCACTGGGTGGTTTGTTAGTCTTGCTGACTGTTGTAGTACCCTAATACCTTCTATATGTCATATGTTGTATTCTTCTTGTCTTGTTTATTTCTTTTAATGCTATTGTTTTCATTTCTCCGGAGATGATGCCCTTTGCCTGGTTTTGGAATATTATGGTTCTGTCAAATTTAGATTTTAAAGTGGTTTCCTAGACTGGTATTCTAGTGTGGGTCTGACATTTCCTATGCACAGCTTTTTCAATATAGAATCAGTCCGTCTAGCCTGGGATAATTTAGTGACAAGTACCCTTTCTATGTTGAAAAGGGAGGGGTGATTTTTGACGTAGTTAAACGAGGAGTGGAGTCCATGCAATCTAGACAGATTTTGACAAGGAGAAGGATGGGATAAAAACAATAGCAATAACTGTTGACGTAATTTATGGGCAGCGTCTATGACACACAAGGTTCATATTACTATGTGACCAATGACATAGTAGGGGAAATAAGGTCAACTTACTGTGACCGTCCTAACTTTTACAAACACTGCACCATTTTGTGGTACCTATTTCTCGAGGCTGAATCACGGTGCTATTTATATAAAATATAATAATAAAATATAAACTCGCGCTAACCGGAAATTGTACGGTTAACCAGACTACGAAGGCAGTGTGCGAATTCGAATTTGCCTGGTTTCAATTTGCAAAAATACATGTTAAGGACTGTCATTGCTGCAACTTTTTCAGTTTAAAAAAACGTTAATTTTTGCGGAGCTGTCTAGCATCTTGTCTCTTGATCTTCCCCTACCACTCTTGTACTTCAACTTGTCTGTTGTGTTCACGATGTATTCAATCTTTCCTCTTCTCATGATGTGCCTATAAATGTAGACTGTCTCTTTCTGATGCGAATGAACAGTTCAATATTTTAATTAACTTCTTTAAATATATATATTTCATTAGGCATTTTATTTGTACATGGTGTTCTTAATATTCTTCTATAAAATCAGATCTCTACCGTCTCTTTATAATTTGTCATTATTCTACCGATTGTTTAAGATTAACTTTCATAAATCAGAATTAGTTTTTATATAACTTTTCTATATAACTTCGAAGAACTCTCTTTCTCACATCAATTGACAAAGTTATATTGCATAGGAGGTACTTCACCGAAATAAACGTGTTGAGGAACATAGTAATCAATTCATGAACTATTATTCGCCGAAGATCAGTCGAATATATGAAAATGCGGACAATTTGCAAAACACTTCATTACTATAAGTAAATGAGAATTAACAGATAGAAACATAAGTTATGAAAATTAGCAAGTCTGCAACACAGATGGATGTAACAATTGTCTATTGTCTTTCCCAAGGTGGTTTGTTATCCATTCTTACCGATAAGCGCAGGGGTGATTGGAGCTCGAGCTTGCGTTCTAAAGCCAGAACGTGTGGCCTCGGCTGTGCTATGACTGTGTTTGTTCAGGATGTCCCTGGCGTTTTCTATCCATCTTTTCCGTGGTCTTCCTCTGGCTTTGTACCCTGATGGTTTACTCTGTACACTGTACATTTGGTTATATGCCTGTATGGACAACTTGTCGAGATGCATTCTCATAATGTGGCCGAACCACTTGATCTGCTGCCTTTCTATGTATTCTGTGCAAGGTATTATACCTATTCTTTCCCCGATGACTTCATTTCGCAATCTATCAAGCCTGGTGACCCCTGCGGCTTTCCTCAAGCATTTCATCTCATTGTCACTATCTTTCTGTAATGTGAAGATGAGAGAGACCAGGTTTGGCACTGGTAGCACAGTGTTGGTAGGAATATACTGTAGAACATTTGTCTTTTAAATTCCATCTAGATCTTGGGATGAAGAAGTAGTGGCGACAGTTGGTGTGTTACTGGATTTGCCTTTTGACATCTCGTCTCTATCTCTCTGTCGAGGCTTCCATAGATATAACAAAATATAACAAAAAAATAAAACAATCCAATAAATTGCAATATGTATAATGTTTAAAAAAAAAAAAGACACGCAACATATTTGCAGTGCTAATGGACGCCAAATTTCAAACGTGTACCAAAATTATATTTTACGGAATTAATGTTTCAACCTTGGCATGAAGAAACTTTCAGATTTTAACAATAAAATAATGTTCATTAAATTTGATTTGGACTTTCATTCTTTGCGACTGAGGCCCCCGTTTCAGTAAGGTCTATGATCTCATCTGGCTTTTTTCAGATAACGGCATCTCCGTGACGTTAAATTCCGCCTTTATTTCTATCAATGTTTTCAAGATATATATGGCGTTGTTTGTGCTTCTGCCTTCTACGAATTGACAATGTTCATCTCCAATTTCTGGTTTGATTTACTTCTTATCCTTTTCATTACTTCTTCTTCTTCTTTCGTTCACTTGAAACATGTCTATATCTGTAATTCTGTCTCCTTAATAAAACTCACCATCTTTTGTAGCATACAGTGTCCCATAGAGCTTTGATTCCAGTGTTGTTTCCTCTGGCCAATATGTCTGCCTCAGCGTTTCATGCTCAGAACACTCTTGAAGTACGAGTTCTCATCTCTCGTATATGTTTGGCACTCTGTGATGCCTGTCCACATGTACACATGGCCGTGTGGCCAATCTTGAACTTTGTATACATGTGACTGCGGAGTCGGTTGTGTCCTGTTCTGAGACGTAGAATTATAACTTGTTCTGATCTGTTCATAATGTGATAGTCATCTTGTGTTGGTGTTTGTGGCTAACTTATTGACTTGATCATCTTTTTTCGTTTTTTCTGATGGTAGATGATTGGTATATCTGGTTGGTCTTCGGCAGCAGCTACCTTAGCCAGTTGGTCTGCCTTTTAATTTTCTGGTATTCCACAGTGAGAGGGTATCCACTGCATGGTTACCCTATACTGGTAAGACAATTCGCTAAGTAGTTTTTTCAAGTCTGTTAGTTTTCCAGACTGGAGAGCTTGAAGAACTGACCTTGCATCTGTCAGGAATACCACAGGCTGTAGGTCAGAGTTGGAGTTCAGCAGTTTTTTAGCTGCCACACTAATTGCCTGGATTTCTGCATCATAATTATTGCAGAATTTTCCTGTCGGTGTTCTGATTGTATCTCTAGGGTTGTGTGGATATTCTATATATACACCTGCACCTCCATTCCTCACAGCATTCTGTGCTGACCCATCTGTGTACACTCTGACCCATATATCTTGTGGATATTCCTCATCCAGGAAACTGAGGGTGACTGTCATTCGCTGCACACTGTTCTGTTCGTCCTCGCTTAGTATTCCTTTCACATGGGTCTGAATGTATATTGGCATTCCATGGCTTTCACTCCACGGGGTTTGTTCTGGTACAGACCTTAAGGGGCTGTCAACTTCAGGTAGGTCTGTAAGTTGTCTACGGAGTCGTTTAGCTTGATGGATACTTTTCATTACAATTTGCATCATAATTTTTGCTACATGGCTCATTAAACTAAATGTGCGATGTTCTCCACAATCTATGGCACCAGGTTGCTTTGGTAGAGCAATGAAGATCGATTTTGAAAGATCTTCAGGTATATATCCACTGTTGTAGATGTCATTCAGCAATTTTGTTATCACTTCTATACCGAATTGACCAACAACTTTAATTTCTTCGAGTGTGATGTTTAACTGGCATGGGAATATATTTGTGTTCATATGTTGTAATGTTTCCTCTACTTATTTTTAATATTGATGACCCCTCGCATTGGTCATGCGTGTTTGTTTCTAATATGCGACTGTCATCATACAATTCTTGTATATACTCTCATCATCTGTCTATTATTTTGTCTTTGTCCATTATTATTTTACCACCTTCTGTTTTGAAACAACTATTTGTTGACTGGTTACTAAATTAGAA
This sequence comes from Meghimatium bilineatum, assembly GCA_034231615.1. NCBI lineage: Eukaryota > Metazoa > Mollusca > Gastropoda > Stylommatophora > Philomycidae > Meghimatium > Meghimatium bilineatum. Next base: position 15,744,999 of record CM067322.1, read on the forward strand.
AAATATGAAATGAAGAAATTATTAAAAATAGTAGGTATAATAATATTGTATTGTGTATATCGAAAGACAACAAGTAAATTGGTTCGGTCACCTTATGAGACTTAACTAAAACCGAATACCAATAAGTGCATAAAACAAAAGAATATTATAATATCGAGTAAAAGGTAACCCAAGAAAAAAGTAGAATAGAAAACATCAGATAACCTTGAAAAACTTGGATTCAACACAACCAAGGCAACACAAATGGCTTCCATTCCTATGCTTAAGCAAGTGTGAATACTGTCAACAATTATTCACTAGGGGAAAGACAAAAGACATATAGGAAATAGACAATAGTTCTTCATCTTGTGAAACTATTGTACATTACGGGGAAATAAATGCGCAGTTGTCCACGATCTTATGCTCGAAATTACGAGTTGCGTCTCTTAGACCAGAAGCAGAACAGTGAGGTGAGTGCAAATAGTTAAAATATGAGCTAATACATAACATTCTATTTCACACGAAAATAAGGTAGAGTATTTAAAAAAAAATGTGTTGCTCGAAGAAAGATAAGCGAGAAGCAGAAGCTATAAATTTGACTGTCTGGAACAGAAAAAAAAAGATTGTTCCCAATCCTGGTTTGCAGATTTCCCAAGATTTTAAGGGAATCATTGTTTACATGAACCATTATTTTTTTTTTTTAGCGTAGACAGCACTTTTAGATATGCAATTCATCTCAGATGGGACAATCTCAAGTTGGGACATCCACAGCTACACTTAAATAAATGCCACGTATGCTTACAGGGTCGTTGATACACATTTAAAAAAAATGGAATATATGCTAGGGAAAAACTTTTCACTTTGCCTTTGTGTGGTTTTTATGTTCTTGGGAAAAACCGCTGCAAGGGGTAGATGGGGGTTGACTCTATCTCTAATAATTAAATGTAATGTTCTAATGTCATGGGAGAATTTACCCTCATATCTACGGCTTGTGTACTTATATACACATTTTGGTCTCTTCTTTCTCTCCTAGCTTGCTCCAGCTTCTTTCCACCTCTCCTGTTTCAAGTATTTCAGAATTTCAAGAACTTAACTTTAACAGTCAGCACAGATAATCAGGTTGCCACGCATAAAACACAATGGAAACATGTCTGCATCTAATAAACGTTATGGTGCCTGCCCTGTGGCGGACGTTCAGGCAGGGACGGTGCCGGGCCCTATACCTCGAAAGGGCCCAACCTCAGTTACTGGAAGTCCTTCTCAATTGCCCCGAGGAGCCAGGAGGCAAGGGAATAGAGCTACTGGCCAAACAAACAAACGACCAATAAAAATAATGCACTGGAATGCTGAGGGTGTTAACAGTAAAAGAGATGGATACAGCAAAAAATTGGAACTTGAAAATGTCCTCAGTGAAGAACAAGTAAATATATGCTGTATCCAAGAAACACACCTCAGCAGCGACATAGCCTTCAAAATCAGAGGCTACCAGTGCTACCGATCTGACCGAAAAGACAGGCGAAAGGGTGGAATTCTGACACTAGTTAAAAACAATATCAGCGCATGTCAGCTGGAAGTATACATGGACGGGGCAGAATACCAGATGCTCCACCTAAAAACAGACAGTGCAGAATTCCATCTCCTGAACTACTACTGCCCAAATGATAAACCATTGGCACTAGACACAATTCCAGACAAAGAAAGGCTTATGGTGTGTGGTGACTTCAACAGCCACTCTCAGAGCTGGGGCTACGATCATATCGACAAGAGAGGTGAGGAACTTGAGAGCTGGCAGGATGAAAATAATCTCATTCTTATTAACCAGCCAGCAGACTCACCAACCTTCTACTCGAGAGCATGGCACACCACCTCTACACCAGACCTGGCATTCTACTCACCAGGCCTGGAATGGAACATCACACGTGTCGTTGGAAAGCAGCTTGGAGGTAGTGACCACAGACCAGTATTTCTGGAAATTCACAATGAATATACCAAGGACAGCAGCACGCTCACTAGGTGGAACTATAAGAGGGCAGACTGGAAAATGTACCAGCATTTAACCAGTGTTCTAGCTAAGGACATGAACTTGGACAAAGACATCAATAGAGCAGTGAGTGAATTTAATAGATGTATACTACATGCTGCTAGTAAAACCATACCCTGGGGGGCACGCAAAAACTACAAACCCTACTGGAATGATGAACTGGAAAAGCTGCAAAATGAGATGGAAACATCTAGAAAGCAGGCCGAGAACAGACCTAGCCAAGAACATCACAACAAATATCAGCAAACAAAGGCTAAATTTCAAAGAGCCAAGTTACAAGCCAGACGGAGCAGCTGGAAAGAAAAAACAGAGTCGCTGAACCTAGAAAGAGATACTAGGAAATTATGGAAACTTGTAAAACAACTAAATGATGAAGGTACAGGGAGAAATACCAAGATCACACTTTATAAAGATAGAAACATTTTAACAGGTAAACATGCAGCTGATTACTTTGCAGATTCCTTTGCAGAAGACAATAACGTCAAAGTCAGCCCAGACAAACAACAGGAGGTTCGAGAGAACCAGCAAAACATTGGACAAGGTGAACCTATACCTGAAGTCATGGAGGCACCAATCACAATGAGAGAACTGGAGCATGCAATATCCAAATTGAAAATGAAAAAGTCCCCTGGAGCTGATGGAGTGTCCAATGAAATGATTAGAAACCTGGGAAGTGCAGCAAGAGCAAAGCTACTGCAGATCTTTAACACAAGCTGGTCCACAGGTAATGTACCACAGGCGTGGAGAGAAGCAATAATGATACCACTCCTCAAATCAGGAAAAGATGGCAACACAGTCTCCAACTACAGGCCCATCAGCCTCACAAGCTGTCTATGTAAAACAATGGAACGCATTATCAATCTTAGGATGCAGTGGTACCTTGAAAGTGAAAACCTTCTGGTATCACAGCAAGCAGGTTTCAGACAGTGCTACTCTACTGAAGATCAGGCAACCTACCTCTCCCAAGAGATTGAGGATGCCTTCCAAGAAAAGAAACTGGTACTAGCAGCATGGATAGACCTCAGGAAAGCATTTGATAAGGTCTGGAAAGAAGGGCTCCTAAAGAAATTGCGAAATTGCAGGGTTAGCTCAAGAATGTACAAATGGGTAAAAGCATACCTGCATAATAGAAGAGCCAGGGTACAATTAGATGGTCGCAAGAGCAAGAAAGTTCTACTGCGTCATGGAGTCCCCCAGGGAGGAGTCCTGTCACCCACACTTTTCTTGGTTTACATCAATGACCTAGTTGCTGAACTACCTCACGGGATCAAAGTGGCAATGTATGCTGACGACCTGGTGATCTGGTGCACGGAAGAACATGCAACAGTGGCCACTAAACAAATACAAAGAGCTATCGATGCCCTAACCTTATGGGCTAATAGATGGTGCGTCAGCATTAACACAGATAAGTGCAGCACTACACTCTTTACCCTCTCACCAAAACAAAAAGCTGGTCATATCAAGATAGATGGAGAGCTCTTGAAAGAAGACAAACAACCCACATACCTCGGAGTTACTTTTGATGATAAGCTGACATGGAAGCAGCACATAAACAAAGCAACAACAAAAGCCAGGAGGAAGCTAGCTATCCTGAGAAAACTAAGTGGAACCACATGGGGAGCCAGTGGAAATATACTCAGTAAAGTTTACCAGCAAGGCATAAGACCACACCTGGAATACGGTTCAGCTGCGTGGTGTCCTGCATCAAACACCACATTACAAGATCTAGATAAAGTGCAAAACCAGGCACTTAGAATAATGTTGGGAGCAATGAAATCAACACCCATAGCAGAGATGCAGAAAATGGGAAGAATGCAAACACTTGGCGAACGCAGAGACACAAAAGTACTAATTCAAGCAGAAAAGTTTCAGTGTATGCCTAGTCATCCAATGAAGGAAAGATTCCAAAATCTAGCAATGGGACGACTGAAAAGGAGCAGCTTTATCCATCAAGCTAAACGACTCCGTAGACAACTTACAGACCTACCTGAAGTTGGCAGCCCCTTAAGGTCTGTACCAGAGCAAACCCCGTGGAGTGAAAGCCATGGAATGCCAATATACATTCAGACTCATGTGAAAGGAATACTAAGCGAGGACGAACAGAACAGTGTGCAGCGAATGACAATCACCCTCAGTTTCCTGGATGAGGAATATCCACAAGATATATGGGTCAGAGTGTACACAGATGGGTCAGCACAGAATGCTGTGAGGAATGGAGGTGCAGGTGTATATATAGAATATCCACACAAGCCTAGAGATACAATCAGAACACCGACAGGAAAATTCTGCAATAATTATGATGCAGAAATCCAGGCAATTAGTGTGGCAGCTAAAAAACTGCTGAACTCCAACTCTGACCTACAGCCTGTGGTATTCCTGACAGATGCAAGGTCAGTGCTTCAAGCTCTCCAGTCTGGAAAACTAACAGACTTAAAAAAACTACTTAGCGAATTGTCTTACCAGTATAGGGTAACCATGCAGTGGATACCCTCTCACTGTGGAATACCAGGAAATGAAAAAGCAGACCAACTGGCTAAGGAAGGTGCTGCCGAAGACCAACCAGATATACCAATCACCTACCATCAGAAAAAAACAGATGATAAAGTCAATAAGAAAGCCACAAACACCAACACAAGATGACTATCACAATATGAACAGATCAGAACAAGTTATAATTCTACGTCTCAGAACAGGACACAACCGACTCCGCAGTCACATGTATACAAAGTTCAAAATTGGCAACACGGCCATGTGTACATGTGGACAGGCAGCACAGAGTGCCAAACATATACTTCAAGAGTGTTATGAGCATGAAACGCTGAGGCAGACATATTGGCCAGAGGAAACAACACTGGAATCAAAACTCTATGGGACACTGTATGAACTACAAAAGACAGTGAGTTTTATTAAGGAGACAGAATTACAGATATAGACATGTTTCAAGTGAACGAAAGAAGAAGAAGAAGAAGAAGCTTATCTTCTACGTTGCTATTTATTTTGGTATTTATAGTCATCATATTTTTTATCTGTTACTACGTCTCTGTGGCGGCGTGGTACACAGCGCGTCTGTGGCGCCCAGATCACTTTTTTTTACATTACCTGTTTTTGCTGCTAATATTTTACTATCTTACCTTCATATATGATCACTGCATTTTCTTTCCTCTATTGTCTGCTCCTAGTTCTCATCTCTCTCCTCTATTCTATATATTTTCCTTTCCCGGCGTTAGGTACTATGTGCTCTGTGGTCTCTTCTTCTTTATCGTCTGCCCTTGCCGTATTGGCCTCTTTCTCTCCCTCACCCTCTCTCGCTCTCTCTCATCTGATCTCTCGTACCATCTTCTTTTGCTCTTCCCTTACATTATGACTGTAAGTCGGTAATACTCATTGCTTGTTGCCACTTTTGAGGTAAGTATTTCTATTTATCTTATATTATCCTAGTTTATTTGATATTATATCTTATCTATTTTCACTTCTCACTTCCTTCTCTACACTTTCCCTTTCTCACTTATCACCATCTTCTCCCCATACCCTCTTTTTCCCTGTAATGCTACTCCATCTTTGCTTCCTCCACTACCTATTCGCTGCATCTCCTTTTCTTTCTTCCCTTTCATAGCCATATCTGTCTCCATGTAAGATTCGTTGTACTGTGGTCTTTGATATGTCCTGATGAAGACTTTTAGCTGAAACGTCGTTTGTCTCTGTATCTCGTTGTTAGGCTGTTTTATGTCTTATTTTGGTAATACTTCTACCTATATTTGTTTATCTTGATATCTCTGTATGAGCCTTGCTGGACATCGGCGACAGTCGAACTTAGACTAGGTTTGCTTTGTCCTTAAAGACAATGACTTGCTTCCAGGCCACATTGCACCTAGTGTCCAGAGTCCTAGTCTCCACATTGAATATTACAGCAATTTGAACGATGTGTTCCCGACCTTTGTTCGACTCGTTTTCACTGTGAAACTGCAAGATGTATTCAATGCTTTTTTTTCCATATCCAGAAGTACACGTTCAAGTTTGCGTATCCAATACCTAAGTCATAACTCCTACTTTTAATGTGATCAATTGTGGTGAGACGTGTGAGCATCTGTGTGTTCTCGACTACGAACAACACTTATGTCGACAGATCTCGTGCTAGATAATTGTAACTTCGTTGCCACTCTATCTTTAACCACACACAACACTGCACTTTAGCGTGTTTTGTTATCTCTATGTTCAATGTCTACTCTAAGCACCGCCATATCGTAACGACATCTTCTCATGCGGGGACATCGACATTGGCCGTCCCTCCAATGAATCTTCATTCCGGCTTATCAAACCGCAATGCATTGCGTCTCTGTCAACAGTGCCTCTGGATGCCTTGACGCAGTGTCGAAATATTGCTTATTTTTTTGCAGTCAACTCTCATTCCATCTACAGCCTCACGGACATGATCCCTATAATTGCTGACCAGGAACACAGCACGAACTACTGTATTACTGGTTCCAGGATGCACCAATAGGAAGTAGGCTATTAGGATCTTGGTTACCTGCTAACCTTTATTCCGCACGAGAGAAATGCAGAACCTTTCACATCCAATTTGAACGAATAATAGCTAGACTTATAGCGAAAAATCTTAAAAAAGACTTGATGACTTGCAAATAAAGTATAAGACCTTTCTTTGATTTTTGTGGCACCAGGAAGGGTTGGCAAGAAAAAAAATGTGTCCCAATAGGGGACAACGGCCAAAAAAGGTTGAGCACCACTGCATTAGATGACCAGAAAGGCTATTAGTTATGAACCGACATTATTGCACTTTGAAAAACCCCATATGTACTCATTCCTTCGTAGCAAATAACGGTATGCAAAAAAGGATATTTACCATGGCTCACTGGTTGACGATGTTCTCGTTCTGCCGCGCAAGTATTCACTTTAACGCATGCCACATTTAATATCAAATTCCCAAATCTCAACTTTGATGTTTCATCAGTTGCGGTGTCAGCATCCAAAAGGGCCTAGTGAAGCAGTTTCAGAATATTTCCTTTGTTCGCTGTCAACTCTCTGTTGATGACTTGGATCACGATCTTATAGATAAATATAAGGCCAGGATACGGTTTTACAAAAAGAGTCGGTTGTCAAGAATCGTTATCAGGATGTCCCGTCCTTGAATCAGCTTTCATGAGTATAGCTGTAAACAAGAACCTCGTGTATGTCAAACCCTTCTTCAGATTATTCCTTCATACTGCTCGAGCTCCAATCACCCCTACGCTTAACGGCAAGAGTGGATCACAAACCACCTGGGGAAAGACAATATGCAATAGAAATAGACTGCTCTTACGCAGCGCAACTATCTTTGCTTATTCCACTTGTTCGTTCTTTTTATTGGCGGGCGATACAAAGCATATGCAAAGCGACTAATAAATCAATTGCATCATCGGGGTGCAAAGGGAACGCATTGCTCTAGGCGGACCCAGGGTTAGCAGATAACCAAGATCCCAAATGTACCTCCACGTGGTGCACCCTGGAAACAGAAATACAGCAGCTCGTGCTGATTCTGGCTAAATCATTTGGGGATCGTGTCCGAGAATGTGGAGGTAGCAGATGGAAAGAGATTTGACTGCACAAGAGACAGACAATATCTCCGACACCACCAGCAACACCACATATAGCGACACTGTCGACATACAGTGAAGCTAGTCAGTCCAGTCCGAACATTGGAGGGGCGGCCAATGTAAAATGCACGTAAAGGTAGATGCATGGCGAGAGACAAATATATTTCATACCGAGTACAATGAAACAATGAAAGGGCAGAACAGCGCTAGAGGGCAGCGCGAACTGCAAATAGAAAATGAAAAGTTCATAGGAAAGGGGAACTACAAGCTCCGTCAGCTCGAGACGAGCTTCTAGTTACCTGTGTTCTTACAGGCAGAGACCCAGACCCATTCATTGGCGTTTGGTAAAGCAAGAAGACCTAATCCAACTCTAATGTCGAGCCTTCCTAAACCGAAAATATGCTCGCGAAGAGAAAGGGTTCCGTACTCGATGCGCTCAGGCACAAAAGGGACAACGATTTAGCCCTGGCCCAACTCTACTGTCAGGTTTTCCTACACCGGAAATACACTTGAAGAGAGAAAGGGTTCAGTACCTGATGGGCCCAGGCGCTATTGGGACAAGGACGCTCAGCTCGAGAACGCCTTGCTCTCAAACGCGTGGTGTGAGACTCGAACTTGGACAACGGGTACACGATGTCGGTGAATGACACCTCGGCTAAGAGCCAGGGTCCAACTCCTCTGTTGAGTTCTTCCCCTTAAGGAACCAGGCTCACGGATGAGAAACGGTTCAGTACCCAATGGGCACAGGCGCAGCACGTCCAATTACACGAGGCAAGTTCATAGACAGTGGAACACCTCGTTCGAGTCAGACGAGAGCAAAAAATCGTCTGGGCGAAGAGTCTCCACTACGCATGCCTGGAGACAGATATAGAGGCTGTCACAGGCTAAGGGTAGTCCACCCGAATTGTCAAGGCATGCCGTCATTGGATGTGCTAGGCCTACAAGGCGCATAACGGTGGCACAACGTAATCACGCTCCCGGCGGAAATCGCACGGATATCCGTGATGGTTACAATGGAGCGAACGAAAAACAAACAAACATTTGCATCATCCAACAGAAGTGAACGGGAGACGATAGTAAAACTGTACATAGCTGATAAGTAAATAGAAAAGAAGATCTAAATAGCATTTTTTTCCGAAATAATACACAGAATGGAATTTTGGGCCAAAATCAGTGACACTAAGTGAGATCAGCACAAAGAGTTATTCAGGAGAATGGCGTATTTTTTACTTTCTGGCAAATCCAGGTTATTTTTGGCAACAAAACAGATTATTTTTGTGACGGTTAACATGACTTTACATATATCTTGAAGGCCGTGCTTGGACGCAAGCCAGTTTGCTACCTTCATCTAGCAGATAAAGATGGCAAGAGTTGATATCAAATGATGAGTTGTGGAAGAGAATGTCAGTGGTCAGGAGATGTAGACATACACACTTTCGTTACTGCATGTTTTCCCGTGAAGGAGTGCAGGGAGGCTTTCTAGGTAGACACAATGGTTGAAAGTAGAGATGGATATGATACACCCTCAGAGAGAAGCCTTACAACATAACCAGATAGGCGATAAACTGAAATCAAAAAGGAAAGAAGCGTTGAAAAACTGAGGACCACATCTGAAAGAACAGTGGAGGAAGAGACTAAATCAATTGGGGTCTTTGAAGGCACAGAAGACAGCGTAGTACAGAGATAGTTGGAGAGCAACAGCTGAATCATTGTTCCACAGGGAACTGAAAAGAAAAGATGTCTGTATATATCTATATATATCAATGTCATAGCCCAACCATGAACGTCTACTATATAAGACATACTGGATAATGGGAAGACATTCATTCTTAATGACTCATTTGACTATTCTCATGATTTTCATTGATCACTATGATTATTCTTTTGTGTTGCAGCAAATGAACATTAAGAAGATAGTAAAATGAGTCCTTTTAGAAGGTTTGTTTTCCTATTAGTCAATAGGTTTTATATCTCCAAGGGTTACATCACAAAGACACAGCCAGCAGCAGTGCTAAAAAGATATGATTCAATGCTGCATATATATGTACATTCAAACCTGCATTGGAATATGGAATGACAGCCGGGGTATCAGCATTAACAACAAATACTGATCGCTTAATCTAAAGTAAAAAATGCAGGACTTTAACTTGCTATTTTTCTTCTTCAGCGTTTTTAATTTTCAGTGTTCATTCTCAAACTGGTGATTGACTAAGACATTATAAGCTATTGTCCTTCAATGGATACCATCACACTGGAATCATGGTACATTATAAAGCGGATGATTTGTCAAGAACAGAAAGCGAAATGGAACAACACAGACACCCACTGTCCTACAGAGAAGCAAAAACAATAGTACATAGATTATGCATGTCAAAGTGGAAGAAATAAATGGAAGTGGAAGACAAGCATGATGCAATACCTCACATCCAAAGATACCACAGTCCACACTATTTCGTCTTAGAACAGGCCACTGCAGAATGTTGGGTCACATATACCGACTAAGGATCTCTTACACAAATGAATGCCCAAGTGGATCCGGAATCCAAACTCCTGAATACATAGTTCAGGACTGCCTGACATACAAAGAGCAGAGACAGCAGACGTGGTCAGATGATACATATTTGAGGCAAAAGCTATGGGTGCAGCCATTCTGACCAGGAGAAAACAGCGGAATTCGCCATGACCACATGCCTGACAGTATAACATGACCTTCAGATGCTGAGCGCAAAAGAAGAATATAATGTGCTGGAGAAAGTACGTGTAACATGTACTAGCTGGAAAATTCAGGATTTCAGATAGATAAATTAACATGGAAGCATAGTCAGCAGATTGCAGGCGTGATAAGCAGCTCTCAGCTGTTCTATGACTTGCATCGTGTAAGATAATGTTTACAAAAATAATATAAGAAATATTGCAACGCTTGCAACAAAACCGTCTAGCCTGCCGTTTTACCGCCTAAAATTCCTGAATGTTTGCAAACAGAACTATGTTGATGAAGGATGGAGTTCCGTGCAGATCGTGGATGACTGAGCTAGCGAACAAAAAATGGAAGTTGCACTCACAAAATGTAAGCCGTGGTATATATTTCTCTTCCTCCCAACATGACCCACCGACAGAATCTGGGTCAATGTGTACTTATCTTAATGTTTACCCATCATCCCCCCTCGTTATTTGCTTACTCACTTTTCGTTGCGTCTGTAAGCCATGAAAGTTGGAAAGATTAAAGTTAAGTTAACAGTACCGTTGCAAAAATTACAGAAAATTACAGTATATTATAATCTCTATCACAGCTGAACTGACTGATGTGTGTGTGATTGTTGACAGCATAACTGTCTACATCATCTGTCAAGTGTTCACATCGTACTGCCAATCATTTCAGGTACTACTCGATGTTTCTTCAATCCACAATGCTACGTTGTCCAGAATATTCTCTATTGGTCTTCAACTGACCCCCTTGTCCTTCAAAATTCAGTTTGTCACAATATATTTCCCACACTCCCCACTCCTTCTTCCGCATAACCGGTCAAAAAAATGTGAATTGTCTTTTTCTGATTAGAGTGACAAGTTCTATTTTTTTTTATCTAACTTCTTTCAAAATATATTGTTTACACATTTTATCTGTTCACTGTTGTTTCGATAGTTTTCTTTAAAACTCAATCTTTGTAGCTTTCACATACTTTCTAACATTGCTACTCATTGTCCATGATTGTCTTTCGTGCATCAGGATTGACTCGCTATAACGTAACTATCTTTTTACCATTGTGATGGCGCGCCCGAAAGGGGAGCAAAGAATAGCGACACTGTTATAACTGCCATACACTTCGTATGAAGTGTGACTAGGACGGTTTCTTTGGGGTGAGTTGACTGTCCCATTCTATGGATGGTCAAAATAATCTAGAAGATACCCTGATATTGGATTTGTCAGGTCGAAAGGCTCAGATATCGCAGCCGAGTTGTAAACCATGACACAACCCATTCCGTTCTCCGGGCTAATTTGACATATTGCTAATCTGCAGAACTTTGAGAACAAACACAGAAGTAGAACCCTTTTCTCATTTCAACTGACAAAAATACATTACCAAGAATGATCTTCAACTTCTTCTTCTTCTTCTTCTTTGCGTCCGTTCTCAAACTCCTGCAGATTAGCAGGATGTAGTCCGGAGAACGGAATTCTTTGTGTCATGGTTTACAGCATTGCTGCGATATCTGCGCCTTTCGGGGCCCTACACATCCTACTTCAGCATGGCCCTGGGTCACTGACCCTATATGGGATGGGACAGTCAACTCCATCCCATAACCTCCTTAGTCGCCTTTTACAACATGCATCGAAGGTGAACAGTGCTGGTATTCTTTGCTCCCCTTTCGGGCCACGGCAACACACGGGCACTTCAACTTCTAAAAAACGATTTTGTAGTCAGGAAAACCCGTTGTTAGACCCTTGGCCGACAATCAAAAATACGGGTTTAACCAGTGTGTATTATCGATAACAAGTGCTACTTACGTTTGATAATAATTAGTTATATAAAACACAAGACAACTATGTTCGTCCGGCAGCAAATAAACAAACTTGCAGGTTATCAAGAACCACTTTTGGCAGTAGTGAAATGTCATACATTTATTTAGTTTGGACATGTAACGAGACACAACTCACTTTCTAAAATTATTTTGCAAGGAAAAGTCAGGGGTGCAAGGAGAAAGGGGATTAGGAGAAAATCTTGGATTAATAACAACAAGATATGTCCTGGGCGTGATTTTTCTACACTTCTCCGAGCGGCTGAGGATAGGGATGTTTAAAGAGGCTTTTTTGTGCTAATATATCCAGTGTGACACCTTGATGGGTTATGGGTTGTATTATTACAATAGGCCTACAATTGGCACTTATACAGGAAGCACTGTACTTGCACGGACATGCACACTAGATCAATGTCCCGAGAATACAAAAGGAATATATATATATGGCACATACTCGATGAAGATGATCAACTCACCACCAAATACGACAGCCTAGTACTTGCCATGCTCATTGTATGATAATGGGGAAACCGTGAGATTTAAAGTTTTTAATTCATAAATACCTATGTTGTGTTCTCATGCTTTCGCGTCTCTTTGCTTCAGAATCTGTTAAGTTTTTCCTAAAATATGGGATGGGCGTATGTGTCTTTACAGATGGTGATGATAGAATTTCAAATGGGTTCATTACGAGAAGACGAGACTGAATGTCAACATTTTAATATTATGCGTAGTTTCATTCTGGTTTCGACATTTGCTGAACTCAGATTAAAAAGTGATATGTCTTCATCCATCTGCGTGCTACGAACTGAGAGAGCTACCCCATTCTCCATTGTCATTCAAGGGGGATGGACTCTCAGCGTGTAGCGGGTGGTTCGCTGGATCCGTCAGTAGTCTTATGTATTATGAAATGCGTCTTTATCGATATTTCGTTACGTTAAATAATGGACGTATTTATTTCGTTGAAATGTGGTCATAGTTACCCTTAAAGTACTTTCAAATGAACAATGATGCCATCAAATGAACTATAATACCTTCAAATTGGTAAAATTGCCGAAACAGATAGTCCCTAAGTTTCAACCATACTTTCTTTTCCGGGAAGGTTTTACCGAGAAAGTGCCCATTTGCACTAACACCTTTCCAGTTCTGTTAATTATTTCCAAGTCAATGCCAATACGTTTGGAGACGAGCAGAACTTCAGGAGATGTGAGATGTTTAATACACCGTCGACTGCCTTAGAGTTTTGCCCTTTATTTTCTGTAGTGGTTTACTCCTGTAGCGGGAGACACTGCCGTACTAACCCGCTAGTCAGTGCGAATTTTCTATATGGGTTGACTCCCTTTGCTCAAGGCACTCCACTTGCTAACCCGTAAGTTAGCGGATGAGTAAGTCATAAGACAAAATAAATCAAGACATATAAAGACAATGACTTGCTCACAAACTGTCAGCTCATTCTCCACCTTTCCTTAGTCGCCTCCGTCGACATTCATGGAAAGAAGGTAGTGACCATATTTTTGCACCCTGAACTAGATATTCATGACTCGGTTGCCACACTTGCGAATATATATTTTAAAAAGATATATTTTTTATCTACATATGCATTTTACTCTTTTGATTTCTTTGCTGTGACCTCGCACTGAAAAAGTAGGCGTCTAAACAAACACCCTTTTGGAAGTAGACATGGCGCCAGGACACTGATAAAGGAAAGGGAAATATATTCCCTCTGTTTCAGCGAGAAAGATAAATAAATTTGTTAGAAACAGCTTAAGAATTTTAAAGAAACAATTGATAATAACTAGTTGAAATAGGTTACAAAATATGATCAGTATGTTTAGAAGTAGCGCTTGAGAAAAACCATTAGTGTTGCAGCAAAAGCAACACTCTCATTATCAGCGGAATAAGCAGAAATGTTCCTATTCATACACAAGAAAGGACGATGACTGTGAAATGAGATGCTTGTGAAAAGCCATCAATTTTGTAGGAGAAAATACGAGAAACACATACTTTGAATAAAACGCAGAAGATGAAGATTAAAGTGTGTGATGTAGGATGCCCGAGAAAGGTCGTTAACATACTCAGATTGAGGAGCATGGATGTAAGAAAAATTCAAGAAAAAATAAACTCGATCAAGCAGTGACAGACATGCCAGGGTGTAAGATTGTGCGATGACGAATAAGCCATGTTGACCTGCGACGACGCTGACCCCCACCCCAAACAATGTGTAAAAAATATTACTAATGTTTTTTTTTAAAGAAAATTTGCCTCGTGTCAATCAACATTTTGCATGTGTAAAATCTAAATCCCAATATATTACTGATTTTCAACAAGTTCTCTATTTAGTTACAAAATAGTTGAAATCATGGCCAGAAGTAGGGTTTAGAAAAAAAGGGGGGTGGGGGAAGCAAGAAAGATAATAAAATAAAAAACTACAGCTGTTTCTTCTTCTACTGCGTTCGTTCTCAAACTTCTGCGGATCAGTAGGATGCAGTCCATAGAACGGACTGCATATTGCAGTGGCTTACACATTAGCTGCGATATCTGCGTCTTTTGCCCTGACACATCCGACTTCAATGTGACTACTGGGTTGTTTTAATCAAATATTAGATGGGACTGCAAACTTCACACCAAAGCCCCCATAGTCATGCTTGACAGTTAATATGACATGCTTGACAGTTATCAGTGTCGCAGTTCCTTGCTTTCTTTCGGGCCTCGTCAACAACTGGTTACAAACTACAGCGGTACTCACTGACTATGTCTGCAGTGACCTGCTGATTAGTAAACGAATCCCCATCGAGGCGACTAAGGTTATTATTTTTTTGAAAAGTTGTATCGTTATAATTTTTGTTGTTTATCCATGTTCGTTCCTGTGGTCGCCATGGAGTGGTCTGTGGACACCAATTTTAATTTTCTTCCTCCATGACCACCCAGTTAGTCTCTGTGACATCTTGGGTATATAAGTAAATGATTATAATATAGAGGCATGGAAGATTTATTATTAATGAAAAATCATAATGCAGCAGTCATAATTCGACCGCACAGCATCCCTAAAAAAAAAAGATTCGATTTTAGTCAAGATTTTCAACTTGTCAATTTTCTTGTCAATTTTGAGAATTTTCAAATTCTCAAGCTACTATGAATATGGATTGGTTGAGCGACACACAGACAGCAACAACAGCACACATATGTAAATTTCTCGAGAACTATAAATATTTAATATTAGTACGTGCAACGCACGTGTACCAAAAAGCAAATGGTTTTTAGGGATGCGGTGTGACCCGAAAGATGGTGAATTATGTCTGAGTAGAACAACGCTAAAGGAAACTCTATGGAGGTTCGTAGCGATTCTGACGTGCAAATCGATCGTCAAACTTAGATATAGGAAAGACTAATGGAACCATCTAGTAGATGGTTCGAAGATTCCCTCAGGATAGCTGGCGCTCGATGGGGCCGCAAAGCATACGCTGAGAACCACTGGTGTATGAAATCCTGTTTCTCCACAACTGTCCTCTTGTGTTGTTAGTAAGTTCCGCTGGTAAAACTCTCCAATGTCACAATGGCAATTCACTAAGCAACTTTTATCCTATGTCTTTCTATGTTGTTTTTTTTGCCCTTGATCTTTCCGATGGTTACTACATATTCAAGATTTGCTCTTCCCCTTTTAACTCCTAGCCTGATTTGCAACCTCTACCTTTTTGTCAGCCATCCTGTTTTGGAGACAAATCTAGCCAAAACACTGGATAATTCCATGTTGTAAGAGACAGAAGATGATGCTTACAAACTACGATCTTAGAAAGAAGGGGCTATTTTTCTTCAGATTTTACTCCCACGCTTTTGAGTTATTAGTCACATATTAATATGACAAGATTTAGACGCGCTTCAAGTTATTGCAGACTGATATAAGTTTATACTACATTGTGTTACATTGTAAGAAATATAATAAAATTTAAATATGTACACACTGCTTACATTGCTTATATGGATGACTCGCTACTGTGTCAATCTAACTTATTGGTTATAAACCGGAAACATTGCATTCCTGGCAGACTCAAAGTTACTGCCCCTCCCTAGCAGACGTCGAGGTATACTGATAGTAGCCGTCTATTGCTCGTTGGTTTACCCACTCTCCCAATTTTGTTCCGTAGACATTCAATTCTAAAAGTATCACATTTAATAGCAAACCCTACAATGGTACTATAGATACGTGTCATTATTTGTGGTTTCTGCATCCCACATGATAGTTTCAGCACATTAGTCATTCAATAAATCCCGTCTAACATTCAATTAACATTCATTCTTAAAACGACAAAGAGTTCCTATTATCAAATAAATTAATGAACACAAGTTACAAAGATATAGAATTGCAGATGCACAAAGAAGAATACGCATAATTTAAGATCACATATTCCCTTTCATCCCCAACAACACAATAATACAAAATATAGTTTCGTAACTAGCAATTAAACAGATTCTCTGAAGCCAAACAGGCAACTCTCTGACAGTGCACCTTACATAACTTTGTTTCTCAGTAGCTGTATGGCAGCAAGCAATGACCTTTCATACAAGAAGTACGCCAAAAATAAAGAAGGAAATATATTAACACAAAGCATCTGTTCATGTTTCTACAATGATGCCACAAGTTTGGTATTCCTTAGGCCACCTCTCCCCCCGGTTCCTTGCTAAATTTTATTAGTGTTAACACTCCAGCACCCCCACTCCCTGCATTCTCCTGATTCATGAACTTTTCTCTGTCTCTTACTTTTTTCTTGCACATTTTGTTTTGCCAGACAGCGATATTTCTGCCATTTCTGCATTTCTCTCAACCTGTTCATCACAGCTGCCAATCTCCAGGCAGCTCCACCCACTAAACCGACATTGTTTGTAACGGAATTCCAGATTCGCTACTCGAAAACCATCACCAAATAAAACCTAAAATATGGCACTGATGCCTCTGGCTTTCTGCAGCAGGCTTCAACGGTCTGACTGCATCGCCATACGATTTGGACTAGTTGTTAAAACAACGAATTCACCAATTCATCTAATCACCAGGCTATCTTTAGTTAGCCGGTGATGTTTTGGTTTGTGGTTTCTGAAACATCATAAAGAGAAATTGACTATAAGAGCTAGCATACTGTGTGGCTAGTGCCCCTTTCTTGATTTAGCAGTTATCCCCTAGCTGAAGTTTTCAGAGTTGGGGTGGCGATTGTCAAGGGATCAAGATGTGGAAGGAGACACTTATATTTGTTCTGGCAATTTTAATTTTAATCAAAGCTCAAGGTAAGAACAATTTCCATGTTTACTTCTCAAAGGAAACACTTTTTAATGACATATTTAAAAAAAACCAAAAAACGACATTTTATGTGTGTGATGGGATGGATATTAATTCATTTAGACCCACTCGCCGCACAGGTTAGCCTATTAAGTGTTCATTGTTATAGTCTCTTTTAAATGTATTACCACAAGACAGAAAAATGCGGATGGAAAGATAAAAGTTCTTATCCACGTCTCTTCCTTTTGTTGCCTAAGACAAGTGTGATGATAGTCATGTGATCCTGACACTGATTTAACAGTTTTATGACTAGCGTTGAAGTGGTCTGATCTATCATATTGTTAACTGTTCTAATGCTAGTGCTGACGTCTGATCGTGTCACATTCATAACAGTTCTAAAACTGTTAAAGTTGTCTGATTTTGTCACGTTGATACCAGGTCTACGGCTAGTGTTCTAAGACTAGTGTTGAAATTGTCTGATCATGCCATATTGCTAACAGTTCTAACTTAGACTAATCTTTAAGTAATATTAGGATGTCTCTTATTTTCGTCAGATCTAACATTAGTGTTGAAATTGTCTGATCATGTCCCCCTTTTAACAGTTATAAGACTAGTGTTGTTGTCTTATGATTTTGTCCCCTCTTAACAGTTATAAGACTAGTGTTGTTGTCTTATGATTTTGTCCCCTTTTAACAGTTGTAAGACTAGTGTTGATGTCATATGATTTGGTCCCCCTTTTAACAGTTATAAAACTAGTGTTGAGGTCGTCTTATCTTGTCACCATTTTCACAACTCTAAGACTAATTTTGGAATCGTATGATTCACCCTTTTTTGTTAAACAATTTCAAGATTGATGTTAAGATTGTATGATTTATGTCATCCTATAAAGATTAATGTTGAAGTTGTCTGACTATGTCATCCCGTAAAGACTGATGTTTAAGGTGTTTGATAGTACCGTCCTATTAACAGTTCTAAGACTAATGTTGAAGTTGTCTGTCTGATCATGTCGTCATATTAACAGTTCTAAGATTAACGTTGAAATGGTCTGTCTGATCATGTCGTCATATTAACAGTTCTAAGATTAACGTTGAAATGGTCTGTCTGATCATGTCGTCCTATTAACATTTCTAAGATTAACGTTGAAATGGTCTGTCTGATCATGTCGTCCTATTAACATTTCTAAGATTAACGTTGAAATGGTCTGTCTGATCATGTCGTCATATTAACAGTTCTAAGATTAACGTTGAAATGGTCTGTCTGATCATGTCGTCATATTAACAGTTCTAAGATTAACGTTGAAATGGTATGACTGATCATGTCCAATTAACATTTCTAAGATTGATGTTGATGTAAACTGATCATGTTATCATATTAACTAACAATTCTAAGATTGTTGAAGTTATCAGATTATATCGTCCTATAAGCGTTTTAAAACTAAATGTCGAAGTCTGATAATGTTATCATATTAACAATTCTAAGACTGGTTTGATGTTGTCAGATTATTTTGTCACACTAACAGTTCTAAGACTGGTGTTGAACTGCTGATGACGAGAGAGAATATATGTGTTATCATAAGGTCATATATATTCGGATGTCCCTCCTGAAAGCAACGGCAGACTACAGGAGTATTGTGCCAAAAAGTTCCTTATGAATGTATTAAACACGATGGAATGAAAAAAGGATTGTTGGAAGGGATGATAGAAGGCAAGAAGAGGCATATGTCGACCAAGATGTCGCTGGACAAGAGATATTCAGGAATGCATGCACATGTTGCTGAGGTAGACGGGACAACTTGCCAGAGACTGCGCGGATTTCAGGAGATTCATAAGTAAGACTACGCTATGGAAAGAATATATCACAAGACAACAAGATTGGTGTTGCCTGACCATTTCGTTATATTACCATTTATAAGATTGATGTTCATTTTTCATTCATTTTCCTTTTGCGCTGAAGTTAGCGCATATGGCAGAGGTCAGATCTCTCCAATGCTGTCTGTTAAAAGCTATTCTGTGCAGTTCTTGAATAGTATGAATATTGGTTGTTTTACTTTCTCTAAGTATTGTTCTTCTGAGTGTTTATTTTGGTCTAGCCCTTGCTCTTTTGCCTGTAGGTATCCATTCAAGAGATTGGTGGTGTATTCTGTTGGTGTCTGCGCGTAGGACATGCCTTGAAAGTCCTACTGATGTAGTCGTCTGATTTGCCCACCCATTTAAAAGTTCTAAGACACTCGCGTTGATATCATATGATAATGTCCACCATTTGTTATCCACCATTGACAGTTTCAAGATTTCTTGATCTTGTCATCATTTTAACAGTTCTAGAACTAATATTGAACTCATCTGTTCACACACACACATACCATTTTCTTGTTATGCAATTCTAGATCTAATGTTGAAGTCGTCTGATATTGCCACCCTTATAACAATTCTAAGATTAACGTTAAAATCTGATCATGACCAACATTTTTGTTAGACAGTTTTAAGAATACCAAACCAAATACCAATAAGAGCATATAACAAAAGAATATCCGGGCATAAGGCCAAAGGTAGATCAAGAAAACGGGGAATAGAAAACATCAAGATAGCCTTGAACAAACATGGACTTAATGTAGCCAAAGCGACAATTCTGGCCTTGGAACGACGGCTGAAGCTCCCACCCCTTTGTTTAACAGCAAGTGTGAATACGATCAGCCATCGTTCACTTGGGGACAGACAACAGACAATAATTTTGAGAATGGTGTTAAAGTCGCATAATTACGTCACTGTTATCACTTTTAAGACCAATTTTGAAGTCGATTAATGACACCGCACTGTTATCAATTCCAAGACTGGTTATGAAATCGATTGATTATGTTGTCCTCTCTACAGTTCTAAAACAAGTGTTCAGGTCGTCTGATCATTGACTAGTTAATTCAGGTTATTCAGTTCAAAGATTAATGTTACTCTGGCGAGTCACTCCCTTTCATACTCTGATCGTGTCTACATTGATTATACTGTATCGCTGTGTGCGCAACAACACCGTTCCAAGACTCGTAGGTCAACTGAAAATCAAACCCTGAATTACAGGGATAGGTAGCGAGTGTACTTATCACTGCGCTAACACTATTCTTATCAAGATGCATAACCATAGCAAACTCTGAGCAACTTTAGTCAGTTCTTCCTCTTATTTTTCTTGTACATTCAACCTCAAAGTCCTGTAGTTTAGCATGGCGTGTGTCCCAGAGATACAGTGACTACACCCCGAGAACGTCTTTGACAGGCCAGCCAATCCAGGTGAGGGTTAACCAAGGGGCTCCGGCCCGGAGGTAAACACATGGCATGCTTGTCCGAACATACGAAGCCTGGATATGGCGGAAATCACGGATGAAACATTCGATGTTCAACATGCCGAAAGACACTTGCCATGAGAGCGTTGAGCTTTTTGAGACACATAAAACACTCTTATCATCTACTGCATCCTGCTGCATCTCCATCCTTGATTTGTCTTACCACTGCAACAATGCTGTATCAGGAAGAGAGAGTGTGGTCGACGAATGTTGCAATGCCTCCACACTATAAACAAAATTCAGCGCTAGTCATAACTCAACTATCATCATCTTTTTCAAAACTGACACAAGTCATGTGGCAATTGGGAAGTGGCGAGCCAGAAAGTGTGGAATACGCCAGCTGCAGTTACAACCTTGCACACAGGCGGATCGGGGCAAAGGGCCGCTTCCTGTTTAAACTAAAGCAGAAATTGGATTCGACAGCCCTCTGATCGACCGAGCAGCCCTATTCAGGATAGAGCTGCTCACCTCCATAGCATGGGGGAAGGGTCTATAAAAGGTACCTTAAAAATATCCTGCGTAACTTGACGTTGCAAACATACCTGTGGGCTGGTGCCCAACCATTGCGGTCGAAAGACACAAAATATTATCAAACCTCTATTAGTGGCAACATGAAATGCCCGCTTACTCCCAGATATAACATCTGCAAACAGATAAAAAAGATGAACAACGCTAGTTGCAAAGGAAGTGGCTAGATATAAGCTCAACATTGAAGCACTGCGCGAAACGAGATTAGCGGATGAATGCCAGCTAACAGAAAGAGTATACATTTTTTTGGAGCGCTCGCAAAAGCTCAGAGCGACGGCAATGATGAGTTGATGTGCAGTTAGAGTCGACTTGTACAAAGGCACACAAGTCTTCCCCGGGGATTAAGCGACCGTCTCATGACACTACGCATACAAGTGGGAAAGATGATGTTTACATCTCTAATTAGTGTCTTTGTTGACAAACCAAGATGAAAAAAACGACAAATTTTATGAGGAACTTGACACAGTGATCTCATCTACGCAAAAATCCGCCATACTTATCGTTTTGTGGGATTTCAACGCAAGAGTTGAAAATGATCATTAGGCATGAAATGGAGTCATAGGAAAGAATGGGATCGTTAAATTCAAAAGCAATGGATTACGCTTCTTGAAACTGTGTTCTACTAATTATCTCACTATCACCAACTCACTCTAATGCCTACACAGAAGAAATCATGGATGCATCCACGCTCTAAACAGTGGCATCTGATAGATTATAACATAACCAGGAGGATAATAAACATGAGAGATCTACGCATAATTTAAGTCATGTGTAGTGCAGAATGTTGAACTGAGCGCAGGCTGGTAGTGTCCAAATTCAACTTTCAGATCATGCGACAGAGGCGTTCACAAGGATGTACAATAATGAAACGCTTGGATACTGTAATATTTAAAAAAAATATCAGCACAGCAACCAACATGGACACAAAACTAGAAGACGTGAACTTCGAAGACGTCAACGTGGAGGATTGATGGGCATTCTTCTTAAACACATATATTCTTCCGCTAAGCAACATCTAGGTCTGAAGATGCACAAAAACCAAGACCATTTTCACGACAATGACATAGAAATTATCACTTTCCTAGAGGAAAATAACAGTTCCTTCAGAAATATTCAATGTGATCACTCTTCACCTTAAAAAAAAACCCAACAACATACATCAGAGCCAGCAGCACACCCCAACACATACTAATGGAGATGTACGATAGGTGCTTCAAGCAAAAAGCCAAGGAGATCCAGAATTCTAAGGGAAGGAGGGACTACACGCGATTCTATGATGCACTGAGGAAAATATACGACGTAGGTATGCAGGATCATCGCACTTGCTGCAACACAGATGAGTCATCTCTGCTTACAGAAAAACCCGCATCGTAATCCGATGGACACAACACTTCGAAGCAATTTTAAATAAACCATCAGTTTACAGCGATGACGTCAATCATCTACCTTACCAAAGCATGATCCCTGATAAGGGATGCAGACGGTTCCGCATTACTCTCGTGAGAACCCAGGGTTAGCAGATAACCAAGTTCCTAAAAGTACCCCAACGCTATGCACCATGGAAACAGAAATGCAGCGGCTCGTGCTGTGTTCTTGGTCAATACTTTTACAGATAATGTCCGGGGATATGGAGGCTGTAGATGGAATTATAATTGACTTAAAAAAGATAAGCAATATCTTCAACACCTCTGTGTCAACGCATCCAACGATACTGTCGCCACACAGTGACGCAGGTAATTTCGTTCGATCGGCTGAAATGCAGATGTCTTAGAAGGGCGGCTACTGTCAATGTCCCGATACGAGTATATGTCGTAACGATATGGCGGTGTTCAGAGTACACATTGAACATGAAGAAGGCAATACGTGCTAGAAGGCAGCTTTGGGTATGGGAAACGATAGAGTGGTAACGAAGCTACAATTGTCCAACACGAGACTAGGTGAACTAGTATTTTTTTCCAACCACGAATAACCAGGGAACTCGAAATCAGGGTCCTTCTTTTCGGCGGGCGCCTGAATTTACACTAAATACTGTGGTTATTAGTTATGAACTGAAATGATTGCACACCTGACAAACCCATATATGTTTCTGTCTCCAAATCTCTGCCGTAGGGTATGCATACTGATTAATCACGCTCGTTGGATACACACATTCCTCACTCTGTCCCGTAGGTGTTCAGGTCGACCTGTGTTGCAATTAATACCGAATTCTATAAATCGAAGTCTGGTAATCAATCGCGTTGTTTACATTCAGCATTCTATAGTAACTGCATCGCATCACAGTTATCAGTATTCAATTCCCTAATTATAGATTCTTTGGATGCAAGTCTGTCTGTTCTTTAAATTCCCACAAACGTCAGCATGTCAAGAACATGACCAGTCAACATGTCAAGAATATGACAAAATGTCAAGAACATGACAAGTAAACATGTCAAGAATATGACAACATGTCCAGAACATGACAAGTCAACATGTCAAGAATATGACAAAATGTCAAGAACATGACAAGTCAACATGCCAAGAACAGTAGATTAAAGTGATATTTAGTAGTTTAGATGTTCGAGATTTGTTGTCTATAACGTGGTCTATACCACCTCCCCCCTTCAATTTGGGCCGCGAGACCTAAAGGGGGCCACAGAGAAAACTTTTGAAATTGGGGGCCGCAGATCCATCTAGAGGGGAAGATGGTCACAGGAAAGTGACAACTTGAACGAACAACAACAATAACTATAGCAATATGACATAACAAACCGTGGTAACTTCTAAAGGAAGTCAACGACCTTCTTTTAAAGGCCCCAGAGAGGCATCGGAAGATAGTGTATCGCAAAAGGGAGCTCCGGGCTAAAAAGGCTGAGAGTCATTGTTATAGATACCTTCCTATCATATATTCATCAACTGTTTTTAATAATTCGAAGAATGAACTGAGAATCGGACTCGACTACTATTTTACTGCTGTGTGTTCCTGATTCGGGTATTTCGCACTTTCTCATACCCTGAGAACAGAATACATTGCGGTATGGTTTACAGCTCGGCTGCAATATCTGCACTTTTCAGCCTGACACATCCGACTGCAGCATAGCTTCTGAGTCTTTTGATCCCAAACTCCACCCAAAAACTTCTTTGCAACATGCCTGACAGGTAACAGTGTCACTATTTTTTGCTCCTCTTTCTAGTTTCGGCAAAACACAGAACCCTAACTCACCCAAATTAAAAAGTATATCCACAGTTGAAGGAAAAATGTAGCGGCCATCTCCCCAGCTACTATATAAGAATGCCGCAAGTAACACTGTAAGCAAGTTGAAGAATGTACACGCCTATAATAACTTTCTGAGTTGACACATATTGGAAGCAGTTGAATTCACCAAACTTTCAATTGCTATTAAAACACTGAATGAAAACACAGCAATAAACTGTGCATTGGAAAAAAGGAAAGGATGCTGGTTACAGAGAAAATGAAGTTTTGCAGTGAAGGTCGAAAAAGTAAAACAAGCATTACCCTAGAATCTGCCGAGAAAGTAAAAAGAGTAAAGCAAGCGCTGCCCTGGAATTTGAAGAAGAAAGTCGAATGAGTAAAACCAGAACTGCCCTGGCATCTGAAGAAGAAAGTGGAATGAGTAAAACAAGCACTGCCCTGGAATCTGAAGAAAAAAATTCGAATGAGTAAAAAAAGCACTGCCCTGGAAACTGCCGAGAAAGAAAAGACAGGAAATATTTAAAGATTAACTTGGTAAACAGAGAAGGTTAAAAGTATCAATGATCTTTGCATCATATAGAAATGCATGGAGAGGAAATCTAAGAAAAGGGGAAAGAAGATAGATTTGTGGCATGTACTCAGGGTCGTAGATATGAATATGATTATATTAAGGAGGAGGTTGAGAAAAGAAAATAAGTTGTTTGTCCTACTTCACGTGTACATTTCACTATTTGAAGAGAGGTGTGAAGACCTTTCTGTGAAATATCGCTAAGGGAAGGGTTTTTACCCACCTTTTGTTTAAGTTCTTAGATTAGCTAAAGGAAGGGGGGGGATTGAAAACCCCAACCACCTCCCCCTTATCAACGGGTCTGTATGTGTTTTATGCGGGCCACTTTATCCATGACACGTGGGCCACTTTATCCATGACACGTGGGCCACTTTATCCATGACACGTGGGCAACTTTATCCGCGGTATGTGTTCCATGAAGGACACATTATCCATGGCATGTGGGCCACTTTATTCGTGGTATGTGCTATCTGAAGTTCGATTTATCCACGGTATGTGTTCTATGAAGGCTACTTTATCCATAACACGTGGGCCACTTTATTCGCGGTA
The DNA here is from genome assembly GCA_034231615.1 of Meghimatium bilineatum. Classification (NCBI taxonomy): domain Eukaryota; kingdom Metazoa; phylum Mollusca; class Gastropoda; order Stylommatophora; family Philomycidae; genus Meghimatium; species Meghimatium bilineatum. The sequence goes on from CM067322.1 coordinate 15,770,542, forward strand.
TGTGTTCCATGAAGACCACATTATCCATGGCATGTGGGCCACTTTATTCATGGTATGTGTTATCTGAAGTCCAATTTATCCGTGGTATGTGTTCTATGAAGGCCATTTTATTTGTGGTATGTGCTCCATAAGGGTCACTTTATCTGTAGTATGTGCTCCATGAGGGCCACTTTATCTGTGGTATGTGCTCCATGAGGGCCACTTTATCTATGGTATGTGCTCTTTGAGGACCACTTTATCTGTGGTATGTGTTCCATGAGGGCCACTTTATCTGTGGTATGTGCTTGATGAGGGCCACTTTATCTGTGGTATGTGCTCTATGAGGGCCACTGAAAAGCTGACATTTGTTAATATTCAATTCCATACTTGAATTTCTGGGATCCAAAGGGGAAGTAAAGCAAATTAGAGCTGCAAGGCCGTATATAAAGAGGGGGTGTTTTAGAGAGTTCAAATACCTATAGTAGCAGAGTGGAGTAACCGATACCAATTTGCACCATGAAACATGCTAACAATAGGGCACCCCTCTATAGGTACACATACCTCCCTACCAAAATAGATTAAAATCAGAAAAATTCTCTCTAAAAGGAGGGGATTAGGATTTATTTTTAGGTAAAGTCCTCCCTTAACAAAGTCGTATGTACGGCTCTATAGAGCTGCAACCTTCCATTCATGTCGTGAAAGGTAAAAATGATCCGAATGCAATGCGGAAGCTGGGTGTGTTTGGCAGAGTGACGTAGATATCACAGTCAAGTTGTAAACCCATGACAAAGCATTCCGTTCATAATGTTACATCATGCTAACAAGCAGGAGTTTGAGAAGAAGAGGAAACAATTTTAATTCGCCACCCACTGAATAGTTTGTTTTCTTGTTTTTATTATTACTATATTTTGCAGAAATTGCTTACGCAAGCACATTTTTGATAAACCTGCGTTTCCTGTTTGAAGATAAATAAACTGAAAGAAATCTCACGTTTTCAGCACGTGCGGATTCTGCTAGCCAGACCAAAGAAATATTTTACTGAATCCCACTGCACTTTGTCGTCGGCTGTCTGGGAGTGGCTGGAATTTTCAGATAATATAACAATTTCACGGAAAAAATAATTACAGGCGGTTTCGTTCTGCCAAATCGTTTGGCTAGCATGACCTGCTATAACCAAAGTAAACTCGCCTCTACGGTTGAAAGTGCGTGCGTCTCCAAATTTAAAAGAAGAATATGTCTTCCTTTGATATACAATCAAACTCCTGTTTATTTGCAGGATATAATGCTGAAAACGAAATGCTCATTGTGAGGGATTTACACTTTGGTTGTGATATCTGTTTCATTTGCCCCGACACATCCAATTTCAGTATGAATTTTGGGTCACTTTGCTCTTCATTGGGAGGAAATAGTAGTGATTCTCCAAACCCTTACAAATCGCCTCTTTCTCAGCTTTATGGGCCAGTATGTTTATCTCATCATCTCATACAGGGACCACATAGATTTGATCGTAGTGTTGTTTCTATGGGCCAGTATGTTTATCTCATCATCTCATACAAGGACCACATAGATTTGATCGTAGTGTTGTTTCTATGGGCCAGTATGTTTATCTCATCATCTCATACAAGGACCACATAGATTTGATCGTAGTGTTGTTTCTATGGGCCAGTATGTTTATCTCATCATCTCATACAAGGACCACATAGATTTGATCGTAGTGTTGTTTCTATGGGCCATTATGTTTATCTCATCATCTCATACAAGGACCACATAGATTTGATCGTAGTGTTGTTTCTATGGGCCAGTATGTTTATCTCATCATCTCATACAAGGACCACATAGATTTGATCGTAGTGTTGTTTCTATGGGCCAGTATGTTTATCTCATCATCTCATACAAGGACCACATAGATTTGATCGTAGTGTTGTTTCTATGGGCCAGTATGTTTATCTCATCATCTCATACAAGGACCACATAGCTTTGATCGTAGTGTTGTTTCTATGGGCCAGTATGTTTATCTCATCATCTCATACAAGGACCACATAGATTTGATCGTAGTGTTGTTTCTATGGGCCAGTATGTTTATCTCATCATCTCATACAAGGACCACATAGATTTGATCGTAGTGTTGTTTCTATGGGCCAGTATGTTTATCTCATCATCTCATACAAGGACCACATAGATTTGATCGTAGTGTTGTTTCTATGGGCCAGTATGTTTATCTCATCATCTCATACAAGGACCACATAGATTTGATCGTAGTGTTGTTTCTATGGGTCAGTATGTTTATCTCATCATCTCATACAAGGACCACATAGATTTGATCGTAGTGTTGTTTCTATGGGTCAGTATGTTTATCTCATCATCTCATACAAGGACCACATAGATTTGATCGTAGTGTTGTTTCTATGGGTCAGTATGTTTATCTCATCATCTCATACAAGGACCACATAGATTTGATCGTAGTGTTGTTTCTATGGGTCAGTATGTTTATCTCATCATCTCATACAAGGACCACATAGATTTGATCGTAGTGTTGTTTCTATGGGCCAGTATGTTTATCTCATCATCTCATACAAGGACCACATAGATTTGATCGTAGTGTTGTTTCTATGGGCCAGTATGTTTATCTCATCATCTCATACAAGGACCACATAGATTTGATCGTAGTGTTGTTTCTATGGGTCAGTATGTTTATCTCATCATCTCATACAAGGACCACATAGATTTGATCGTAGTGTTGTTTCTATGGGTCAGTATGTTTATCTCATCATCTCATACAAGGACCACATAGATTTGATCGTAGTGTTGTTTCTATGGGTCAGTATGTTTATCTCATCATCTCATACAAGGACCACATAGATTTGATCGTAGTGTTGTTTCTATGGGCCAGTATGTTTATTTCATCATCTCATACAAGGACCACATAGCTTTGATCGTAGTGTTGTTTCTATGGGTCAGTATGTTTATTTCATCATCTCATACAGGGACCACATAGATTTGATCGTAGTGTTGTTTCTATGGGCCAGTATGTTTATCTCATCATCTCATACAAGGACCACATAGATTTGATCGTAGTGTTGTTTCTATGGGCCAGTATGTTTATCTCATCATCTCATACAAGGACCACATAGATTTGATCGTAGTGTTGTTTCTATGGGTCAGTATGTTTATTTCATCATCTCATACAGGGACCACATAGATTTGATCGTAGTGTTGTTTCTATGGGCCAGTATGTTTATTTCATCATCTCATACAAGGACCACATAGATTTGATCGTAGTGTTGTTTCTATGGGCCAGTATGTTTATTTCATCATCTCATACAAGGACCACATAGATTTGATCGTAGTGTTGTTTCTATGGGCCAGTATGTTTATCTCATCATCTCATACAAGGACCACATAGATTTGATCGTAGTGTTGTTTCTATGGGCCAGTATGTTTATTTCATCATCTCATACAAGGACCACATAGATTTGATCGTAGTGTTGTTTCTATGGGCCAGTATGTTTATTTCATCATCTCATACAAGGACCACATAGATTTGATCGTAGTGTTGTTTCTATGGGCCAGTATGTTTATTTCATCATCTCATACAAGGACCACATAGATTTGATCGTAGTGTTGTTTCTATGGGCCAGTATGTTTATTTCATCATCTCATACAAGGACCACATAGATTTGATCGTAGTGTTGTTTCTATGGGCCAGTATGTTTATTTCATCATCTCATACAAGGACCACATAGATTTGATCGTAGTGTTGTTTCTATGGGCCAGTATGTTTATCTCATCATCTCATACAAGGACCACATAGATTTGATCGTAGTGTTGTTTCTATGGGCCAGTATGTTTATTTCATCATCTCATACAAGGACCACATAGATTTGATCGTAGTGTTGTTTCTATGGGCCAGTATGTTTATTTCATCATCTCATACAAGGACCACATAGATTTGATCGTAGTGTTGTTTCTATGGGCCAGTATGTTTATCTCATCATCTCATACAAGGACCACATAGATTTGATCGTAGTGTTGTTTCTATGGGCCAGTATGTTTATCTCATCATCTCATACAAGGACCACATAGATTTGATCGTAGTGTTGTTTCTATGGGCCAGTATGTTTATCTCATCATCTCATACAAGGACCACATAGATTTGATCGTAGTGTTGTTTCTATGGGCCAGTATGTTTATCTCATCATCTCATACAGGGACCACATAGATTTGATCGTTGTTGTTTCTCTGCCGTGCCAGGTTGTTAAACCGTCTAATATTTTCTCAGTTTGTAGCCCTCTGTCTCTGTTGCCTTCAATCTTGCCTGTTGTGACTATGTTCCCCAAACCTGCCTGTCTCATGAAGTGGCCAAAAAATGAAGATTGACTTTTTATTATATTATTAATTAAGCTCCGTTTCGCCTTTGATTCTTTTAACACCTCTACATTAGTTTTTTTTTGGCAGTCAATTGTATTCGCAGCATTCTTCTGTAGAACCACATCTCTATTGCCTCTAATTTCCCACTTTCCTTTTTGTTTATTGTTCAAGGCATGCATATGTTATTATAAGAGTTATATAGCACTGCATCAAGAGCAGCATAGAAATACACAATAAATGTAGTAAAGCATACCAAGCCCCTAGGGCAAATGACACCAATCTTCAGAAACAAATACGTAGATTTAAACACCAAAATAACACTATTCAAACCGATTATTATGTCACTGCTGTGCTACCATGCCAAACATGGACAACGACAGCGCTAGACAAACGTAAACTTGTGACAGCTGAAATGGCGTACGCAGAATACTAGGAATATCGTTAAGAGACAATGTGAGGAATGAGGACATCCGACAAAAAACCGGCACCACCCCAATCTTAGAATACATAAAGAGACGACAGATCAAATGGTTTGCACACTTCAGCAGACTACCATCAGACAGTATACCACAGATAGCTATGCTATACAGATACGGCGAGGGCCGACCACGAAAACGATGGACCACTGAAATAAAAGAGGCGACAAATTTCACAATATACTCAGCACATAAGAGGGTCGTCTCCAGAAAACTTTTCTACCCCTGACGCCGAAAGGCAACAAAGGGTTTCAGCGAAGAGATAGATAGATAGCACTGCAGAACTGTGTTCATCACCGCTAATGACAAAGTCATATTACACATTATATTTTCTGATGTTATCTCTTATTATTACTCCGAAGATTCTACGTAGACAAGTCATTTCTGTTCTAACAAGTTTTCTTTTGGCTTCTGTTGCTAATGTCCACGTTTGACATGCAGCAGAATGATGGTATGGTGATCTTTTTATATAGTGCAGGATTGGTGTTCATGTTCACATATTTGTTTTTTAAAATAGGGGACTTCTGCCCTAAGAACTAGAATACTATGTTGCATCTGTGTTGGATTTCTTTAGCGTTTTTCCCATTTGATGATACTATGTTTCCAAGATAAGTGAATTATTTCACGTGTTTAAGTTGTTGGTTATCGATGAGAATACTGCTGCTTCTTTCTGTTTTTCCGATTGACATTACCAAGTTTTTTTAATGTGTTTATCTTCATGTTGAAGCCCCTACATGTTGTGTGCAGCCTACTTTTGTTGTTGTACTTGTTCTTCTGATCGTCTGCAAAAAGAAGTTCACGCAGGACGTTGTTTAGGTTATTTTATTCATTGGTATTAGTAATTTTACATATACAATTGATGTATGTGATGAATAACAAGGGAGATAGAACACATCCTTGTTGCATGCCAGAGTATATTTGGAATTTATCCGAAATCCTTACACTCGTTCTAGCTGCACATTGACTATCAATGTAACTACTCCTACACAAGTTGATTAGGTGTTGTGGATACACATTGCGTAAATTAGCGGTACAAATTGGGAAAAATAGAAAATAATAAACTACGGGTATCTGTGGTCAGGTTGATAGCGACGGAGGAAAAATATTAAACACTTTTGCCCGTGAAAGGCATTCAGCGTGGTCAACGTGCAGTATGAGCAACGCTTGTGAACATGATGCGATGTACGGTTGGCAAGTTAGCGATATGGCTACTAACCTCCATCGTTTTGTGGTATTGGGTAAAAACATAACTTATGAGGTTGAGAAAATTGACGCAAATAAAATGTATATCTGTTGTTTGAACGACATTCTACTGTTAAGGGAAGCAGACACGTTTTCATTAAATAGAGGGTTTTACCCCCCAAAAAACAACAGGTGATTCGTTCATTTTCGTATGTAATTCCCACTTTTTGCTACGAAATGTGATGACTTTTTTGTGATAAATCGTTAGGGAAGGGGTTATTACCACTTTTTTATCTGAAATTCTAGTTCTAAAATTGTAGCAGGACATTGTCCTACTCAAAGATAGTCCCAGCTGGAGTTTGAGAACGAATGAGAAAATAAGACGTGTAAAGTACATTTAGAACACATATTGACAATAAGACAATGAAGTACATGGTAAAAAATAATAAAATATCAGTCAATAAAATAATTGCCTGTAGTTATAAACACAGATCGCAATAGTCTTGAATACAACGTGAACAAAATTCAGCCAACAAGAACAACATGTGTTAGAAATATGTTGAACATGTGAGGGATATAGGGCCGTGTATATTGATGTAAATGATACACTTCTGGAATATGTTGTAGATAGATATTCACAATAACATTATGATGATTAATTCACTGTGCACATCTGCTACAAATATGTTGCATGATTCATTAAGTCTTAGTAAAAAAAAAATCAGAACATAAGACAATCCAGCGGATATACGAAATTCTTGTGCCAATAGAACAAGAAGTTCTGCAAGTTAATTTTGGAAACCAGCAATGCGTAGTAACCTTGATTTCTCTCTTTGTTGTAATCAATTGTAATTGTTACTCTGTTCGACCGTGATATATCACACATGTCGTATTGTGTGGAAGGAAATGGGTTATCAACTAGATATCTGTAGCACCAGAAAAGGTGGGCAAATTGAGCATTGTCATGCATGTAAACAACTGCAAACTTTATAAACGAAGGTTTTTATGAAAAAAACATGGAACCGCGTAGCGCAGTGGTTACCGCACTGGCTTCGCATATGAGAGGTCATCGGCTCATTTCCCAGTTTTTCTGTGAAGTAAAGACTGCGAGGGAGAGAAGATGGCAGAGCCTCTGAAATCTGAGATCGCTAACATCTCACACCCCTACGGCATTTTGCTATGGGTTACTTTACTTTTTTTTAAACTATGAAAACACATGGAGGCAGTAAATAGCTAAAGGTATATTGATGTACCTTTATACAGTAAAATACAGTGAAATAGTATACAGTAGAGTACACATCACTACTGGGAGAGCAAGTTAAACATCACTGATGATCTGGATCTGGTGCCCGCATACATGCAGCTGCAGACCACGTAACGCTCAGATAGCTTATCGTGCAACCGTACGTTACTGCAATCAATCAAGTGTCATGCCGAATGGCATAGATGATCATGTTTCTCCACGACCCTTGTGTTGTAAATTAACTCGGTTGGTGAGCTTCTACCGTGCAATATTACTAGTCCATCTAGTAACTTTTCTCTTGATCGTCCCATGTCGCTTATCCCCATGATCTTTCCAGTGGTTATTAAGTGTTCAAGTTGTGTTCTTCTCATGCCCTAGAAATCTTGACTGTCTGCCTCTAATGTTTGATATGAGTGATCTTTTTAAGCCAGTGTCAATGAGAACATCTGCATTAGTTTTCTGAACTGTACATGGTATTTTCATCACTCTCTCAAAAACCATATCTCTTTAGCCTCAAGTTTGTTTTGAATTTTTTTGGTTTACAGTCCATGCTTCGCATCCATAAAAAGGATTGGTTCGATATAACATCTCAGCACTCGAATTCCGGCCTGCATTATTAGTGTTCCCTTGCACAAAAGGTTCTCTTTTTTTTAAGTATACACAGACTATACACGTTATTGCACAATCAGCATTTTCGACTTTGAGTAAGGGACATCACTCTCTGTAAAAGAATTATTTAAAAAAAAAAGAAAAAAAGAATTATAACGGCTTAAAAATTGTGGCTACACTTGACATGCTTATATTTTTATCTGCTCACTTTTAATCTAGGTTCAAACGATATAATATACACTGTTCGCATGTTTATTCTGTTCTTGTTTGTGAGGAAAATGGGGGGAGGGGGGAATAATCACCTACGTATAGAGTATAGGCCCCTAAGCTAATGTTTATTATTGAAAATTATTGTACATAAGTTGTAACAATGTATAATAATGTATTGTTATTGATCAATGATCATCGCTACCACAGAAGTGTAGTTCAGGAACTGGAAGTAACAGATTTACTGTACATTTGTACATACTAATGACACCATTTGGCATTTTGTTTAGAGACACTAATAGATTCACTGAAAGTTTTCTCTGTTATTATGTATGATGACGATGATATGTTTTGTGGATACAGTAACCATCTAATTGAGCCATAAATACCAGAGTCATGCATAATAATTAACTAAATGAAGTATATCCTATATGGCCTGCATTACTTTTCAACTATTATATAATTTTAGGCACCATTTATTAAGTATCACCAATATAATATTAATTGATTGCTCTCATCTCCAACCATTATAAAGTCTGTGCAAGATGGGTTTGTGTTGCTGGCCAACTAATCTCTCTATTATCAGAGCTACTGTAGCCATGCATAATCTTCGACATCTACTTGGAAAAATTGATCACTTATTAATATTATGTCCAGAAAGAAGTGAGGTTGATTAGCAGCCAGGGTCTTAGATGTATTCTTCTCAAGGGGAGGGGGTTTACCTAAAATAGAAATATGTGTGTTTTTGCATGCTAGATTTTCTTTATTGATGAACAATTTTGATGACCTTTGTTTGAAAAATCGCAAAGTGTTGGGAGGGTTAGTTTTTTAACTGTCTTTTGGCCAAGTTCCTATATTAAAAATCACTTTTGGTTTGCAAAGGGAGTGGGGTCAACCCCTCAGCATCCTCCCCCCTATCCCTATCTACGGCCTGTTAACAACCAGTAATTTGATGCACTTATTCTAACTAGATTCCGCTTACTATAATATCATATTTTTAATGAACCTGTTATCTATTCTTGTGTGTAACAAAATATACATGAAGTTACATTTTATTTCTTTTGCAGAAGTCCACAATGAGGTTGAAAGAGTAAGGGGAGAAAGTCCAGTGGATATTGTAAGTCATGTTTAACTACCCAGTAGTTATATTCCTTATGTCAGACATTAATTACTGGGTAACTCCTAAAGACCAGAATCATTTTTTTCCAGGTTTGCCAGAATTAATTGTGTCTTCATGAAGGATCTTTTTAAAAATTTAAATTTATTTGTCATTGCACAATGCTCACATATGTATTATACATGAAATAAAAGATACAGAATATACAATTATATTTTGATAAAAAATATATAATTAATCTTGATGTTAAAGAATGTATGGTTATTTTGTGTGCATTTTTTGGTAATTAAAATGAAAACTACTCACCAACTCATGCAGAGAGAATGAAACATATTTCTTAGTCCTCAAATACACATTAGAACAATGGTAATCTATTTTTTAAGCATTTAAAAACAAGTAGTAAGTTGTTGTATTATTTTGTCTTTGTTTTTACAGAATGTCCACCATCTTAACTTCTTTTATCAGCGTTTTCTGCCGTGACCTCTTTATCTTTTCCCTGATGTTTCTCATCTGAGGGTTTGCTTTGTGTTTATGTGGCCCATTCTCTCCATGTGGTTGACTTATGACAGCTGTCTTTTTCTGCTTACTGATAAAACTATTTGCTTAATGTTCTTATTTCTGTACTAGTCACTTTCTTAACATTTTTTGATGCCACTATTTTCTATTAAATGTGTCATTGATAACCCTTGAGCTACCGATGTCTTCTTTTAGGATGGACTTCAAAGCCAACAAGCGATAAATTCAGGTGACAAGGCTGGCCCTGTCTATTCAGGAGGTGAAGGTGCAGCTTATGGACCAGTGAGTAATATACTTATTATATTTTGGTACATGCCTGTTACTGGTGATGGTAGTATTTTGTAAGTTTCCCATTAGTGATTGTTTACTTGAAAGGTGACTCTCAGTAGAGTTGCGTGGACTATACAGACATGGTGAGACACTCAGAATACTCTGGTCATCCTCTGCATCTTGTAATATGTTCAGTCATCTTGATGTTGTATTACCACTGATATCAAATAAGCTTGGAAAGAATAATGAGATTATTGAAGAGTGCAACTTTTCCTCACAGAAATCCAAATACAGTGTAAGCTACAGTTTCAGACACTTATAAAACCAGACACAACACAGCAAAAAAATGAAACAGCAGTTGAGGATTCTCAACTTCGACATGTGAAACATGCATTAAGTGCATCCCGAAACAGCAGATGTTTGGTAAGCTCCTTAAGAGCAAACAACCTGCCGGTAGCAGAACAAATAATTCAAAGATTCTTTCCAATTGCTTCTAAAGAGATTGAGCATCAATGTTACCTCCTAGGAATTCATCACTCAGAATCATGCAATCTGGTACAGCTACTCCAACAAAAGAGATTGAGCATCAATGTTACCTCCTAGGAATCCATCTCAGAATTATGCAATCTGGTACAGCTACTCCAACAAAAGTGTTCGCATCATTGAGAAGAATCAAATTGCAGTGACACAGAGAAAACCTGTTGTCTAAAAGGACAGAAAAATACACACTCAGAAAGATAGACAGACACACAGATGTTCAACTCTGACTATATATGTCTCAAATGTGGCGGAGGATTTTATACCAGAAACAGATTTTTTAGCCATCTCTGCATACACCAGAGAGAAGCAATGAGTCTGAGGTTGTTGTCATCATCATCATCATCTGTATATCACAGTGAAACTGTAAACCAGGACACAACACATTCCATTCTATGAATTACATCCTGCTAATCTGTAGGAGTTTGAGAACATATGCTGAAGAAGACGGAGATCATCATCTGCCATGAAGGGCTATTATTTATCTGGATATTTAACACCCACGGAGTCAGAGATCAAGCAGTAACTACCTACAAGATCCACACCAAACATAATAAAAGTTGTTAAAATTGACCACAGCCTATGCCAAAATGGTCCAAGACTCCATCTAGAACAAGAGATCTAGAACTAGAACATCAAATCCTGTAGGCATAAACTCTCTTTGAAGATCTGATGGCTAAAACCTAACCCAAAGAGACAAAATAGATCATGAAACTGGTGCACTAGCGAGCATCTCCTACTGATACTGGATTCATAGAGGTAATCCACTTACCTTATGGTGATGAGTACAGGAAGCTAATCACTGAAGAAGAAAATTCATATGTTATAACTATAATCATAATTGCTATATAGATATATCAACAGGACATACAAGGGTCATTAGCCACTTAAACCATATTAAACCCCAGCAACTACCAACTTACAGACACTGCTCTCATCCCAATGAAACAATGGAACACCTTATTGACTGCCGTTACCTTTAAATTATCAGGAAAAAACTTCTACAGACATCCTTAACAGTCACTAACTTACTTCTCTAAACCAACTTCAGAAGACCTATACTTTTTTAAGAATGGCATTGTTCTGACAAGAGTAGCATTACTCATCAACATTTGGATATCGACAACAACAACAACAACATAGATATATCTTTGACACACGCAGCACTCTCATCTTTGTTTGATATCTTCTAGAATATGTATTATTATATCTATGACAAGATTGGAGTGTTATCTGTATACATCATTGCCATAATCCATCTTTACTGTTACTGGGGCACAAAACTGAGGCAAAGAATAGTGACACTGTTATCTACCAGACATGTCGTAAGAGGTGACTAAAGTTTTTAGGGGTTGGATTTGGCTGTAAGATCCCATAGGGGGTCAAAGTGACCCATAGGCTATGCTGAAGTCAGATGTGTCAGGTTGAAAGGCGTAAATATTGCAGCTAAACTGTAAACCATGACACAGTGCATTGTATTCTCTGGACTACATTTTGCTAATCTGCAGAGGTTTGAGAACTAGCGCAGAAGTAAAAAAACATTTGCCATAATCTAAGTGTTTTTCAGACATGTAGTTATCATGATTAAAATTATATATAAATATTGCCACTCTGAAAATTGTATCAGGATCCATTTATGACATAAATTGTTATTTAAATATAGCTTGGTCAGAATTATTGTATTATTAGAAATTTGTATTTAGATGTAGCTTGGTCAGAATTATTGTATTATTAGAAATTTGTATTTAGATGTAGCTTGGTCAGAATTATTGTATTATTAGAAATTTGTATTTGGATATAGCTTGGTCAGAATTATTGTATTATTAGAAATTTGTATTTAGATGTAGCTTGGTCAGAATTATTGTATTATTAGAAATTTTTATTTGGATATAGCTTGGTCAGAATTATTGTATTATTAGAGATTGTTGCTATGAAATAATATCATTATTCAAAATGTTATATATTTCTACAGGGAGCTCCTGGGCCTAGAGGTTCTGCAGGTCCACCTGGTCCACCTGTAAGTAGGACATATATGTATCACCTTTGTAGTATACATTTTTCTCCTTTATATATAGTGTACCTTTGTAGTATGCCGATTTCACCTTTATATATGTCACACTTATACATTTAATTTATTTTGATAATTATCTCACTGTTGCAGCATAGGGTCTACCTGCCTCACTTTTGTAATATACCTTAACCTATCTCACTTATACTGTTTAGTGTACATGTTTAATCTTTGTTGTGTACCTATCTTTCCTTTTGTAGATGTGTCACTGTTGTAATAAATGTCTCACCTTTGTAGTATATGTGATACACCTGTGTAGCACACCTTAAATACTAAATGAATCTGCTTAAATTATCATTGATTGCAATAGGCAGATATTATTGTTGCTGCGGACTTGTTTGTTTGTTTGTTGGTGGGTTTGTCTTCCTAGAGGAAGACATGCCCTTTCAACCTTGGAATGGTTTTCCTGTGGTTACATCAGGGCTTATACTGTGGCCTAATGGCCTGGGTTGTCCTGTTACGGACTGGTGGTTTGACCTGGGGTCTGGTCTGCGTGTCCTGAAAAGGACAAAAATATATTGGGGGATTAGGATGTAGCCCTGAGAAGTAGTTGCTGTGGAAAGTTGTTAAATTATTATTATAACTAGTAATATATAAGTTATTTAACTTGTATGTAAAAGTATGACTAGATCTGGTGATGTGTATGTTGTTGTACACATATTATATTTATTACTAATGATCATCATCATCAAGGGCTGTAACCTGTCCATCTTGTGATGTTACTCTCCCACTTGTATCTCTGCCTATCTCTTGCTCTCTTCCCTTTGATTATACCTTCAAGTAAGGTCTTCAGCAAGATGTCATGTATTTTAATGTGACTATATTTTAATGTGGACAGTTGTTAAATTATTATTATAACTAGTGATATTATATTTATTACTAATGCTCATCATCATCAAGTGCTGTCTCTGCAACGAAGGTTGGCTGCAATAGACCTCCAACATCCCCTGTCTCTTGTTTTGGTGGTGCAGTCTGCTAGACTGTAACCTGTCCCATCTTTTGATGTTACTCTCCCACTTGTATCTCTGCCTATCTCTTGCTCTCTTCCCTTTGACTTTACCTTCAAGTAAGGTCTTCAGCAAGATGTCATGTATTTTAATGTGTCTAAAATATTTTATTTGCCTGATCTTTATTTCTTTTAATAATTCTTTCTTCATATTAAGTGTTGTTAGAATCTCTTTATTTGTTTTCTTCTCTTTCCATGATGTTCTCCCTATTATTCTATTAATCCACATCTCAAAGGCATCAATTCTATCTTCTAATTGTTTGTTTAGTATCCATGTTTCTGAGCTATGCATTAATATAGAATAAATGTAGCATTTTATAGCTTTCTTATTTTTAACTTGTTTGTAATTGGTTTAGATGTTTATATTTATGTATACGGGTAATATTTATTAATTACTAATTTTGCTAGAAATATGTATCTCTCATACACACTTCACTTCATTAGTTGAGTCAGTACACCTCCCAAACTTCCTCCTACATCCAACACCAGTAATAGGTCCTATGTAAAACCAGCATACATGTATCATTAGTACTAGAACTCTAGAACTTGTAATATGTATGTTGATGTTCACATATAATTATTACTAGTGTCAGTCACCTGTATATTATCAGGGACCAAGAGGGGAGAAAAGAATAACACTCTTTACCTTCTATGCATGCCGTACGATTTGACTAAGGATGTTTAGGGTGGAGTTGGCTGTCTCATCCCATAGAGGATCAAAGTGGCCTAGAACACATGATAAAGTTGGATATGTCAGGCTGAAAGCACAGATGTCGCAACAGAGTTGGAAACCATGACACAGCACATTTCGTTCTCCGGATTACATCCTGCTAATCTGCAAGAGTTTGAGAACGAACGCAGAAGAAGACTAGTGTCAGTAAGACATATACTTCATATAATTGTAAAATAGTTTTTACAATCAGTGATAGGTATTCATTCACGTGGAAGCCCTTGTCTAAGTTGGGGATGTTTATATATTTCAGGGACAAGCTGGTTACCAAGGAGCACGAGGAGAACCTGGTGATGCTGGACCTCCAGTAAGTATTCAGTCCCAGTTAAGGTTGGTGTTCAGGTAGAATGTTTTATTTGAAAGGTAATTTGACTTGTCCGGCTCTGTAGTGAAGTGCTACAGAGTGCGTCTGTTATGGCCAAGGTACCGAGTTTGATCCCTGCCACAGGCAATTGTGCATCCAGACCATTCAGAAAGCAAGGACAAACTACTGAACATATATATTGCCTAGAGAATCATCATATGCAACAAATGCTGGGTTGATAGCTATGTCCTGAATAGGATATGCTACCAATTGTTTAAAAAATTTGACCTGTAATTTTTTTAATATGTAACATTTTTCCATTTTACAAAGAAAAATCAAAGCACAATGTAGGTGGGAACATTGTCTGGGATGTGTCTAGTTGTAGGAGTACAGTACATGATATCTGGGTAGTGTCAGGTGTGGGACATGTTGACACATGAAGAGTTTAAAAAATGTGCTAATTCATAGCAGCAGTAATGAGATTGTTGTTATGCTAAAATTGGATGTGTCAGGCTGAAAAGTGCAGATATTGTAACTGAATTGTAAACCATTTCACTGCACATTCCATTCTCCAGACTAAATCCTGCCCATCTGCAGGAGTTTGAGAACAAACATAGAAGTAGAAGAAGAATAGTATTGTGGTCATGGATGAATGGTTGTATATTTGCCTGATACCTCTAATGAAGCTGGTAGGTGATTCCACACAAATTTTATCTGAGTATATATGCTTATAAAATGTGTAAGTGATTGTGTCTTTTAACTCGGTTTATACTTCTATGTATTGAATAAAAACAGATAGGGCCTATGTTTAAGAAATTTAGTTCCTATTATTATGTTTGAGGGCAAAAAATGCCATTTGATGAGTTAGTAAATGCTTTATTCTGCTGGTGGGATTCCAACTGGACTGACCAGATTCAAATATTTTTCACCTGACTTTTTATTAGGAACAGAAACACTTTGAGATTTATAAATAACATAGGTGGAATATAACCTTGATTTAAAAAAAACATTTTTATCAAACAAATATTTGTTGTGTGTTCATCTTCAACATTTGACATCCAACTCCTGTAGAGCACATGTCTTTAGTTAACATCTTGAAGCTCTTTCTGGAATTAAATAATCCTTCAGGTTTGTTTTGACCATATCATTCCTATTTCTGTATATCAATTTATTTATTCTATTTTTCAATGTATTCTGTTTTTTTTCTTTCTATGCAGTTTCTAGAAACACTAGAACAGTGTTTTTCTGGTTGTATATTTTTGTTGCTTTCTCACCTGCCATTTGCTTTTTTTGTAATAACTGTTATTCATCTTTTATAATTTTTCTCAGATAATATTTGCAACTCATTTGTTTGTATTATATGTTTGCTCTTACAATATATGTGACTCATTTGTTTACAGCATGTTATATTGTTGTTCTTCTCATGTAGTATGGGCAGGGAGCCTGCATAGTACAGTAGTTTCAGAAATTTGTATTATAATTTTTTTTATTAAAGTAGATGAAAGTAAATGCAGCCAGCATGATACTGGCCAAAACAAGTGTGTTGTTGATCATATAAAAAATGTAAACTTAGCATAATATTCCTTGTACACCTCAGCTCACTTTTTAAAAGACACCATTTCACTGTTTACTTTGCATCAAATAAAGTATTTTTGATATCTCATAAGAATGAAATACAGCCAGGTAATTACACAAACATATCATACAATCTGGTCATATGATAAATCCAAAAGGAAAGACCAAAAATACTTATGTAGAACACACATTTGATAAGTTTTACGATGAATGCACAGACTATCACAATATGGGGTATTGGTATGAAAAAATACAAATAACAGTATACTAGACATTTTCAACATTTCAATCTTTTTCTATAAAATACAAAGTTAAACACAGTAAAAATAATGGAACTATCACAAAAGCATTAGATGGCAGACATTGACCAGCAGAGACGTCCAAGGTAATAATGACATGGGTATGCACAAGTATTGTTATAGAGACATACATAACAAAATAATAAGGGGAATGAGAACAGAATATCCCATCGAGGCCAGATACTTGCGATGGAGATGGGGGCTTAGTTCAATCAACAGAGGCTGCAAATTAAGACTGGCCAGGCCCTTTTAGAATCGAGCAAGGCCTAAAAAGTACAGGTGCTGAAGTTGAAGGCAACAAGCCAAGAGGCACACCACAACATTCTGGATGCTACGCATCAACTCTCTCAATGGGAAAGGTGAATGAAAAAAGAAGAACAGAATAAAATAACTATACCTGAAAACAACATGCACGACAATACAACAAAGATTGAAACATTGAAAAAGTCTTGTACAACATGAAAGATACTTCTAATAAATATAGACAGATTCAACCAATGGTTGTAGTTATCTTGAATTTAGGCGTAAAGTAAAGCTCCCACACCTATTCTTAGCTAAACGTTTGGTGGATAATACAGCAACATCAACCACATTGGTTTGGACAATAGACTTTATGAATAATTCTATCCTATATTCTCTCTAGTAATATTCCTTTCTTTTATTAGGGCACACCTGGAGGTCGTGGATTTCCGGGGCCTGCAGGTCCACCTGGCCCAGAGGTAGGAACACTATTATGACTTTCATCATCATTATCACTTAACTACAATATCCTCACTGCTAGCAGCAGCATCATTCATTATCATCAACATTATTAAAACCATCATTATCATTACTGCATTTACTGCTATAATTACAACAACTATTGGTACAATTATGAACTAATTTGGCACCAGACACATTTTCAACTGCCATTATTGTCTTCATATTTACTGGTACTATAATTTCTACCACCACTCTTACAATAGTACCAATACATTTACTGTCATTGTTGCTAAATCAAAACTTTTACTGCCATTACTATTATCTCAATTACTATGACATCATTATTACTCTCACCATTAATACTGCAACAACCAGTTCTATTACTGTCATTGATAACACCATTATTGTAATTTTTACCAACACCATTGCTACCTCCACCACCCCCCACCCCACCCCATCATAACTATCATAATTATCACAACCACTACTGAGACAATCACTACCACAATAACATCATTAGTATCACTTGTAGTATTTCATTATCAGTGTAATAAACAACAATTTGTCAATAACTTTATCATACCTTTAGCAACACATCTACGACTATCATTGTTGCCACCACCATTATTACCAACATCATTACTACTGTCAATGCCACCATTATCACCACCACAATTACTACCACCACCATTGCAACTGTCATCAGTGGTAACATCACTACTAATGCAATTGCTGCCACTTCTATCAAAATCATAATTACCATTTTAAGGACAGATAAATGGAACACCCTTTTGTGGAGGAAAAAAAACAACTCACAAACACATGCTTCTGCTTATAACATACAATGGTATGATCGCATATAATAGAGGATCTCCATAACTTAATGACCCAGTTGTTCGCCTTCTGTTGAAGAGATCATGGGTTCAAATTTGGCTCATGACATCATGTTTAGAAAGTGGACATCATCAGAGATCCCTGGGGAGTATTCTGCTTGACACTAAGGAGTAGGAGTCTCTGCAGACAGCATGCCCACTTCATAAAGATGGATCAAGTACATGCGTGGAAACCAGAGTACAATGACATCAAACCTCTACACCTTTTAAGCTATTTTTTAATACCATTGGACCAAAGGTCATGAACCCATAGTCTGCTATATCAGCTACCACTTAAACTATCAACACTATTACTTATAACATTACTCTCACTAAATACCACAGTTAATACACCAATACACATAAATGTATGCATGTTTATGTGTCTATGTACACTTGCTATAATACACCAATACAAACAAATGTATACATGTGCATGTTTGTATATACACTTGCTATAATACACCAATACAAATAAATGTATATATGTGTATCTGTGTATGTACACTTGCTATAATACACCAATACAAATAAATGTATACATGTATATCTGTGTATGTACACTTGCTATAATACACCAATACACATAAATGTATACATGTATATCTGTGTATATACACTTGCTATAATACATCAATACACATACATGTATACATGTATATCTGTGTATGTACACTTGCTATAATACACCAATACACATAAATGTATACATGTATATCTGTGTATATACACTTGCTATAATACATCAATACACATAAATGTATACATGTATATCTGTGTATGTACACTTGCTATAATACACCAATACACATAAATGTATACATGTATATCTGTGTATATACACTTGCTATAATACATCAATACACATAAATGTATACATGTATATCTGTGTATATAC
This sequence comes from Meghimatium bilineatum, assembly GCA_034231615.1. Taxonomy (NCBI): domain Eukaryota; kingdom Metazoa; phylum Mollusca; class Gastropoda; order Stylommatophora; family Philomycidae; genus Meghimatium; species Meghimatium bilineatum. The sequence goes on from CM067322.1 coordinate 15,789,500, forward strand.
ACGTGATATAATACATCAATACACATAAATGTATGCATGTATATCTGTGTATATACACTTGCTATAATACATCAATACACATAAATGTATACATGTATATCTGTGTATGTACACTTGCTATAATACACCAATACACATAAATGTATACATGTATATCTGTGTATATACACTTGCTATAATACATCAATACACATAAATGTATACATGTATATCTGTGTATATACACTTGCTATAATACATCAATACACATAAATGTATGCACATGTATATCTGTGTATGTACACTTGCTATAATACATCAATACACATAAATGTATGCACATGTATGTGTGTATGAACACTTCTTATAAAACACCATAAACAATATTTTCTTAAGAATTGTTGTCATCAAATGTATTATTGATCTTATACTTGATTTTTTCCTTCCATGTAGGGAGATGAGGGCTTAGCTGGGGAGGCTGGACAAGCTGGACCTGTTGGACCAGTTGTAAGTAATGTTTTAGAGTGACAGCATGGCAGAATGGTAACATTCTATTTTCTTCTGCTAATGGTAAAATTTGCTTGAAGATAGATAGGGTTAGTTTCCTTATGTCAGACATGCACTAATTTACCAAGACTAAAAGGAGCAAGTTACTGATTCATTGAGATAGGTAATTTGATGTTAGCAAGAATTAACATTCATTTTTATTTTGTTCTTAATTGTGCACTTTTCTTACTCCCACTTATAGATTATTTTTATTCTCATCCTTACTAACTTTTGTCTCTATTATTTTTACTTTTATGCATTTTTTTCTATATAGTTCATATTTTTCAGCCTTCACCTCATTCATCTCCTTCATTGTTGACATGTGTTGCATAAAAAGTATACAAATATCTCAGCTTTGCTGTAAACTAAAAACTCAACTTAAACTGAAACTGTGAAAATCATGGCAGAAAATCTAAACGATTAAGACTATCTATGATGAAATCTTACAAAGAACTAGATAAACTGTTGAGGAAGAACTAAGGAAGTGATGGAGATTATCTGTACATACATTAAGAAGACCAACCGAAATCATTGTAAGACACATTGTTTCGGAATCCCCAGAGAAAAAGAAACAGAGAAAGGCCAATACATACCTGAAGGGAAGAATTCAATAAAAACATGTTAAAATTGAATATTCTGAACATAAAAACTTGCACTACAACGTAATTCACGCTCACCGGCAGAAATGTTCATGCTGGTTATCAGAGAGTGAAAGCAGCAGAAGAAGAAGACACAATGTAAGGAGAATATCTCATTGTGAACTTGAGTATAGATAATAAGGTGTAATGAGAACATTATTATTAATAGCTTACAGTATAGATACCAAGGTGTAAAGAAAACATGTATCTACTTCTGTAAGCATATTCTCCTCATAATAATTTCATTCTATCTATCCAGGGTGACAGTGGAAGTCCAGGTTTTCCAGGTACCCCAGGAATCAAAGGGCACAGAGTAAGTAACTCATCTTCACCTGTCATTTTATCACCCTATCTTCTTCTCTTTATTCTCTTTCACCGTAGAGCTGCCTCTTTAAGAATTGATCTTTCTTGATGAATATTACAAGGTGTTGTCCTGTTAGGTTAGATAACATTATATGAATATGACAAGGTGTTGTCCTGTTAATTTAGATAACATTATATGAATATTACAAGGTATCGTCTTGTTAGGTTAGATAACATTAGATAATGATCGCCGAAGAAGAAGAAGATAACATTATATGAATATTACAAGGTGTCATCCTGTTAGGTTAGATAACATTAGATGAATATTACAAGGTGTTGTCCTGTTAGGGTAAATAAGATTAGAACATTATGTACAATAGAATAATTTGCCAGTACTTAAAATATGTGCAAATTACCAATAAAGTATACTAGGCCCAACAGCCATTGAAGAATAACCAGAATATTTGTGTAATCTAGGTAGATAAATTTGTTGAAAGACAGAAATAATATATGAGTATATTTGGCATGCAGTGTGAGGACAGTAGTTGCAGTGCACTGTTACAATAAGAAGTATGGTACAGATGATCGTAAAGTTTTGTGATGATACTGAATATTGAGATGATTATCATTAAGATGATGATAGTGAAGATTATTGTTGTTAGGAAGATGTTGAAGCTAGGAATACTTGTGATGATTGTTATGAAGATGGCAGTGGTGGTAATACATTTTTAAGTATATTAACGAAAGCATCTTCTAAAAACTTATCCATATATATTTCCTCAGGGATTTCCTGGACGTGAGGGCAAGGAAGGACAACGTGGCCGCCAGGGAGAGAAGGTTGTCAATCATTCATAGTTCTATGTTCATTAACTTCATGTTGCTATATATGTTTACATGTTTATCCATCTACTTAGTTTAGTTATATGGAGTTTTATGTTTGCTTATTTATTCACTGTTGTTATATGGATTCTCAATTTGTCAGTTTATCTCTGTTGTTTTCTTATGTATGGAGGTTGCGCAGTGTACTGGTTAGCTCTCTGGCTTCACATATGACTGGTCCTGGGTTCAATCCCCAGTTGGGGCGGAAATGTTTTTCAGACCGCAATGGCTCCTGGGTCGATCCAGCCTTAATTGAGTACAGGATCGGTTCTGGAAGTGAAGACTGCAATGGAGAGGAGACAGCTTACGGCCTTAATATAGCAACTCATCAATTCATTGACTAAACTACTTGTTTAACAAGATTAGATGACTCATCAGTAACACACTATCAAGCTGAATTAGTTACTTTGTTCCTTTGATGATAAGGGCAGCACATAGGCCAGAAGTCATGTTTCTCCATGCCGTGTGATTTGCTGAAAGTTGTTGTAAGTCTTGGGTGGTGTTAATACCCATTGTCATTGCCTCATTCTTGATTGTTCTTTGTAGTGTTGTTCTGGGTCTTCCACATTTTCATTTTCCTATTGCAGACTAAAACAGAGCTTGGTGGGTAAGTCTATTCTTGTCTGATCTAAGCACATGGCCTAAATACTGCCAACGTCTTCTTCTAATAATAGTTGACACATATTCTTGAAGCTGAATTAGATATGATTAAAACAAGCATATTGGCAGTAGCATATTTTATGTCTGGGAAACATGAATGTTTAATAAAACAGTGGCAAAGGAATTGTTTCTTTTGAGATGAGATCCCTCAGAAGGTTTCTATAAAAAATTCTATAGACAGTTAACAAGATGAATCAGGAATGATAATTGAAATGAATTATGGTTGTCTCTTAAACAATACCATGGAAGGAAGCTTAGATATTTTTTTCTATTTAAAGATATACAAGTAAAAATGCTTGGAAAAATTGGTAAGGGAATGTATGGTTGCAAGTAAAAGTGGAAAAAGTTGATCAAGGAAGTGATGGACAAGAGACATCATGGAGTATTTGAAGATGGCTGAAGCAGGTCAATGATTCCAGAATCATGAGGAGTACAAAGAATCTCTAAAGAAGACTGTCATGTCATGTGACATATTCTCTCCAAAACGTCTTCCCAATGAACTCTGAACCCACTTCTGTCTTGGCGATGCGACTTACATTTTCCAATGATGTATTCATGTTATTTTAGTAACCAACACTCTGGAATAGTTATTGTGTTAATAATATACGAGTTTCTCTTTTTTTCCTTCCATGATATTCAAAGTATCTTTCTGTAGCATTTTATCTCAAAGATGTTGATAGTCTATGTCGTTGTTTTACTTAGGGTATATGTTTCGCAGCCATATGTTGCAACCGAAAAAATAAAAGTTTGTAGCATTAGCAATTTTGTTTCTATTTTGATGTTTTTCCATATGTTTTTCAACCGTGTTATTTTACAAGATGCCATTGCCAATCTTTTCCCTATTTCTGTCATGCAGTCTCCTGCACTGTTGATGTTTGTTCCTAAGTATTCGAATTTGTCCACACATTAGATCTCGGTATTGTCTATTTTGATTTTTGGTTTTTGTGTTGTTATATCTGTTGACATGACTTTTGTATTTTGTACATTTAAATATAAGTTTTGTGATTCTCTATATTTCATTTGTGTTTTTGATTAGTTGTTCCAATCCCTTTATATCATCTGAAAGAAGCATAGTGTAGTTCAGGGATTTCAAAATCACCGATGTTTAAAACGTGGTAGTCAGTGTTGTGTCTGTCTTCACTCACATTCCTCATTATATTTTCTGCATAGATGTTGAACACATATGGGGAGAGTATGCATCCCTGCCGTACTCCATTCTGTATCTCAAACCACTCTGAGAGATTGCCCTCTAACTTCACTGCAGCCTTTTGATCTTGGTAAAGTTCTTCTATTAGATGAATCAGATGTTTTGGGAAACCCATGCTATTCATTATCTCCCATAGTTTCTGGTGTTGGACACAGTCAAAAACTTTTGAGTAATCTATAAAGCACATACGCAGGTCAGTTGAGAATCCTCTACACTTTCTATGATGAGTCTCATGTTAAGAATGTGATTTCAAAAGAATCTTAATTTCCAAAGAAGACTACTTTCTGGAAAGAATACACCATCTGAAGAATAAGAAACCACTGATGTAGTCTACACATTCATCCATTCTCCTACTTGTATCTACACATTCATTCATTCTCTGGGGTGCAAAGGGAACGCATTGCTCTAGGCGGACCCAAGGTTAGCAGATAACCAAGATCCCAAATGTACCTCCATGCGGTGCACCCTGGAAACAGAAATACAGCAGCTCTAGCTGATTCTGGCCAAATCATTTGGGGATCGTGTCCGAGAATGTGGAGGTAGCAGATGGAAAGAGATTTGACTGCACAAGAGACAGACAATATCTTCGACACCACCAGCAGCACCACATATAGCGACACTGTCGACATACAGTGAAGCTAGTCAGTCCAGTCCGAACATTGGCGGCCAATGTAAAATGCACATAAAGGTAGATGCATGGCAAGAGACAAATATATTTCATACAGAGTACAATGAAACAATGAAAGGGCAGAACAGCGCTAGAGGGCAGCGCGAACTGCAAATAGAAAGTCAAAAGTCCCTAGGAAAGGGGAACTACAAGCTCCGTCAGCTCGAGACGAGCTTCTAGTTACCTGTGTCCCTTACAGGCAGAGACCCAGACCCATTCATTGGCGTCTGGTAAAGCAAGAAGACCTAATCCAACTCTAATGTCGAGCCTTCCTAAACCGGAAATATGCTCGCGAAGAGAAAGGGTTCTGTACCTGATGGGCTTAGGCAAGAAAAGGGACAACGATTTAGCCCTGGCCCAACTCTACTGTCAGGTTTTCCTACACCGGAAATACACTTGAAGAGAGAAAGGGTTCAGTACCTGATGGGCTTAGGCGCTATTGGAACAAGGACGCTCAGCTCGAGAACGCCTTGCTCTCAAACGCGTGGTGTGAGACTCGAACTTGGAAAAGGGGTACACGATGTCGGTGAATGACACCTCGGCTAAGAAGGCAAAAGAGCCAGGGTCCAACTCCTCTGTTGAGTTCTTCCCCTTAAGGAACCAGGCTCACGGATGAGAAGCGGTTCAGTACCCAATGGGCACAGGCACAGCACGTCCAATTACACGAGGCAAGTTCATAGACAGTGGAACACCTCGTGCGAGTCAGACTAGAGCAAAAATCGTCTGGGCGAAGAGTCGCCACTACGCTTGCCTGGAGACAGATATAGAGGCTGTCACAGGCTAAGGGTAGCCCACCCGAATTGTCAAGGCATGCCGAAATCGGATGTGCCAGGCCTACAAGGCGCATAACGGTGGCACAACGTAATCACGCTCCCGGCGGAAATCGCACGGATATCCATGATGGTTAAAATGGAGCGAACACAAAACAAACAAACAAACATTCATTCTCTTACTTGTGTCTACCGAAATCGGATGTGCTAGGCCTACAAGGCGCATAACAGTGGCACAACGTAATCACGCTCCCGGCGGAAATCGCACGGATATCCGTGATGGTTACAATGGAGCGAACGAAAAACAAACAAACAAACTTGTGTCTACAAGAGACCATTTCACATCTATGAAATGAAGTAATGAAGATCTAAAGCAAATTGCAATGAAACGAGAGACATGGAATACTATGACATTCGCCCTATGGCCTTTGGCCAGAGAGGAATAACTAACTAACTAACAAACTAACTAACTTGTATCTACACATTAATCAATTCTTCTACTTCTGTCTACATGCTCATCCATTCTCCTACTTGTGTTTACTAATGATTACTTTTCACACAAACAGGGAACTGCAGGTGCTCCAGGTCCAGCAGGTGTCTCAGGTCAGGTAGGACCCCGGGGTTCACAAGGTGAACGTGGTCGAGATGGCTCACCTGGTGCACAGGTAAAGTTTTCATTACATTGTTTCTTGATTTTATAACAAAATGAAAACCTTAACAGAAGTGACTAAAATGTTCATAAACTGCATAGAGAAAAGTAATGTTGAAGTAATGTTCACAGCTGTTGCTAAATCAATGTTATGCTCCATATGAGAAATATAATATTGAAGTAATGTTCACAGCTGTCGCTAAATCAGTGTTATGCTCCATAAGAGAAATGTAATGTTGAAGTAATGTTCACAGCTATTGCTAAATCAGTGTTATGCTCCATAAGGGTTGAAAATGGCATAGGTGAATGATTTCACTGTACTCAGGTTGCCCTGTATGTGCCCCATTCCTCTCATTGAAGAGGCATGCTCCTGCAGAAAGTATCACTCATAGTATGTAGTGCCGTAGCTTCAAGCAATAATCTCCAGGGATCTCTGAAAAAATACTTTGTAAAGAAGATGTCGTGAGCTGGATTCAAGCCCACAACATCTTGAGCACAAAGAGAACGGCTTAATCACTATGCCAGAAAGATGCCTTTCTGTTAATCTGCTTATAAAAGCTAAGTACCTATATGTTTTCCATGAGTGAAATTAAACAAGTTTGGTCATTTGTGTATTAACAAATGAAAACTCTCTTGAACTTGTAATTATTTTCATGCTTTCTTCACTGACTCATGAATTACTATATCTAAGTATTTATGAATCACTATATCAAGTGATATGTATGAATCACTATATCTAAGTATGTATGAATCACTATATCCAAGTATGTATGAATCACTATATCCAAGTATGTATGAATCACTAAATCCAAGTATGTATGAATCACTATATCCAAGTATGTATGAATCACTAAATCCAAGTATGTATGAATCACTATATCCAAGTATGTATGAATCACTATATCTAAGTATGTATGAATCACTATATCCAAGTATGTATGAATCACTATATCCAAGTATGTATGAATTACTATATCCAAGTATGTATGAATCACAATCTGGATGAATACGAACAACTAGAAGCATATTACAACATCGCAAACACTTCACCCATATATACTGCAAAACTTACAATACCAAGCATGGAGAGCAAAACTATGGAAACTCCTACTGCCCTTAAGGCAAAAACACTTGATCACCTAGACACCAATACCCTACCTCACAGTAGATTCACATCTTCACAGATGGATCATCAGAGGATGCAATAAATAAAGGAGGAGCTGGGATACTAATACTCATACCAAACATCCCAAAACTAGAACTCTCAATCTCTACTGGCAAATTATCAACAAATTACAGGGCAGAGCTACAAGAAATCTTAGAAGTATCAAAGGTTCTAGAGGAACAGAGACTCAAAGGAGCTAATATAGTCTTCTTGTGTGACTGCATGTCAGTACTCCAAACCATCCAAAATGAACCTAAAGATCTCCTAACAAAAGCAACTGTAGAACTTTTAAATCATCTGTCTGCTAACAATAAAGTTGTGCTGCAGTGGATTCCTGCACACTGTGGAATTGCAGGAAATGAAGCAGCTGACAGACTGGCAAAAGAGACACAAGAGACACTGATCACTATATAAGACGCATGAGACAGTGACCACTAAATGAGATAAAAGAGACAGTGACCACTTTATGAGATAAAAGAGACAGTGACCACTATATGAGACACAAGAGATTATATGAGGTAATTAAATTAGAAGAAGAAAATAGATGAATAACTTATATTGCATTAAGCGACTTAATATCAAGAAATAATCAGTGCTCTGGCATAGACTTTACATCAAAATAATGTACCTAAAAGAGTCTTTTAAAAGATCTTGAAAAAACAGAACAGTGCTTTTAGGTACAAATCAATTTCTATCTTGGAAATTTGTTTATAATTATTAGGGTCTTCGAGGTGAGGATGGTGCCCCTGGCAGTGCAGGATCACCAGGTCCAGTTGGGCCGCCTGGCAGTCCTGGATTTCCAGGAGCTCAAGGTCAAAAGGTAAGTTGGTTCATGGTGTCTTGTTATCCTGTAATGCCACTATCATCTTATTCTTTATATCTTAGTATTGATGTCATGAATGCATTTATCAGAATGATGTATAGGCTGTGTCTCATGTATCGGTAGCCTAGTTGATAGTGAGCTTGCTTGCTATCACCAGGTTACAGCGCGCCAGGTTCAAAACCACGTCCGGATAAAAATAAAATCCGGGTTGTGATTTCTCGCTTGACATGATTAGTCCTCTAGTCGACTCAGCTGTAAATGAGTACATGATGCATGAGTTAAGGGAGGTAAAGACAGCAAGGAAGAGAACTGGTCACCCCCACCGAATAGTTGCTGTGGCTGAGTACATGAAGAGTTATCTTCATCCCTGATTTCAGGTTGCTGCCATGGGACATACCTTTACCTTTATATCTCATGCAAGTGCTGTCTTAATTAATTAGAAACCAGTATAACAAAGACAGTTACAAAATACAATTTTCAGTTTGTTGTTATAAAGTAAACACACCCAGTCCAACACAACTAATGACATTATATAAAAAAGTCTGATAGTTGCATATTTCAGCCAATATATACTATACTATACTATACTATACTATACTATACTATACTATACTATACTATACTATACTATACTATACTATACTATACTATACTATACTATACTATACTATACTATACTATACTATACTATACTATACTATTCTTGATTACAAACTAGCAATATATAGAAACTCCTGATATATACTTCAATCCATGCACATTTTATCCTAAAGAGCGAACATTTTTGTGCATTGATAATTTGCAGTTCCAGTTTAACTGTATGCCAAATTCATAGAACAGGACATGCCTACTGTGTTTTCTACTGTGTACCATCAGTTATCCAAAAAAATTTCAAACTAAAAAATCTTTAGTCATGTTGATAATTTGCTACTGGCAAATTATTAACAAACTACAGGGAGAGCTACAATCAATCTTATAAGCAACAAGGATCTAGAGAAACAGAGATTTAAAGGAGTTAACATAGTCTTCTCTTCTTGTGCTACTGCATGTCTGTGCGACTCCAGACCATCCAAAATGAACCTAAAGATCTTCTAACAAAAACAGCTGTAGAACTTTTAAATCAACTATCTGCTAACAATAAAGTTGTACTGCAGTGGATCACTTAGCACTGTGGAATTGCAGGAAATGAGACAGCTGACAGACTGGCAGAAGCAGGTGCAAAAAGGAACAATTATATCACTTAATGAAGCATAAACTCTCAACAAAATAAAATGAAAACATACATGGAGTCAGAGAACAGGCAGCAACTTTTCACACGACCCCATTCTAAAGTTGAGAATAGAGTCTCACAGCAAATCAAAATTTGTAGGTTCTACAAGAACACTGTAGACTACAAGCACATCTGCACAAAATATAGGCTGTGCAAACTGACTAACGCCCATGTCAAAAACGTTCCCAGATTCCAGATCACATTCTACAGATATTCTCATGTCCACGCTACCTGAGAAATAAAATATGACCCAAAGAGAAAGAACCAAAGGTGAAACTATGGAGCAACCATGAGGACCTCCTGCTGATGACTGAATTCATGGGGGTAGCCCACCTACCTGTTTAGACTTCTGAGCATAGAAAACTGATTGAAGAAGATGAAACTAAAAAATCTCAGTCAAATGTTAATGATTTCCTGAGCTGTGGATCTTTTCAGAGAGGTCACACTTTCTCTCCTAATATATTGTCACTTCAAGTTTTGTTATTCTTTGTGCTGCATATTCTCATCAGTTTTCATTCTCACACTCTTTGACACATCTCTGACTTGTCATCACCCACAATGCATTTGTAATGGCAGAGGAGCACTAAATTTTTATTGTAATTATTGCCATAATAATGGCTCTTACCTTATTACTAAAATTATTCTTGAGATGGTATATTTTTCCAGATTACTGTTTTCTTTATGGATTCTGTGAACTCCTTATGATTCTTGGTGAACTGACTTGCAACAGCTAATAATATATTTAAAAACTCTGTGATGTCTCTTGTCCCTCATTGTCTTGGACAGTCCTTTTTCTTTTTTATCTGTGACCATGAATTTCATTTTTTGACTCAGTGATAGAGTGAATAGTGAACTTACCTCTCAAACCAAACTCAATTATTTTATGGTATGAATGCTGATTTTCCACATTATTCTGGCGGTACAATTTTATGTATTAGCGTCTTCTAGAAATTTCATAATTACAGAATAACAATGTCCTATACAGGGCAAGCTTCAATTTTCTGTTGTATGCCTTTCATTACTAAGTTTTATATGCTATTATGTCTTTATATATTGTCAAAAAATAATCTCAGTTTCCTTGTTTTGATGTTGGTTAGAGCCATTGTTCTTCCACTGTCAATGTTTGTAGCACTTCCTTATTCATTTATTTAATTGTCTTTGGTATTCTCAAATCATTATCTTGCAACACATTTAAAAATAAGCAGTCCTCAATGCCACAGTTTTATTAGTGTTAATGTTTAGCAGCCATAAATTATAGTTGCAACGATTTTTATTTCCCAGGGTGATGCTGGACTTTATGGATCTGCTGGTGAGCCTGGTCCCTCTGGACCATCTGGTTCTGATGGAGTTCCAGGTGCTCCAGGTCCAACTGGCCTTCCAGGTGAGAGAGGTCAGGATGGAAGTACAGGAGCCAAGGGTAATCGAGTGAGTTTTAGATTTGTCAGAATATGAAATTAGCTGAATGTACACAGATCCATTCTTAACTAATAATATATATTTATGTTCATGTGGAACAAAATAATACTGGTCTGTAAAATAAGTCAGAATCTGGCATTCATGGATTTCTGTAGAACAGATTAATAGGAAAGTGCAGATGAAATAATAATTTCCCATGGTATTTTTTGTTGTGTTATTTATGGTCTTTATGTTCACAGAATGGCAGGCTTATTAATATGAATAAATGTGGTTAGTAATAATAAAAATGAGTAAAATTGTGCAATTATCTTTTGCTAGAACAGGTGTTAATAGTTAGATGCAGTTCATGATGATGGGGTAACATTAGCAGATATGTTAATAATGTGTAGCAGAAATATCACAGAAAATAATAATGGAATCATATTAAGAGTACTCATTTTATTCTCCAAACATGAAATTACAATGTATTCTATGGAAACCCATGGATTCTGACGAATTTTACATGCCAGTATTATTTTGTTCCTCATGTACCAATATTTATATAAAAGAATGATGTCAAGGGATCCCTTCTGAAACAATAAGATTCCTAATTCACAAAATTGTACAAGATGAGACACTAAAACACAATCATGATTATGATTGTAATTACGGATTACTCCTGATTGTCAAATTTGCTTTCTATGGTCCATTTTCAGAATCAGTTGATGAACATCTGTGACCAATGCAAAATGCATGATAGAAATAGTACATTAATGCAATTGAAAAGTGAAAGTTTAATTAAAAATTTTTAATTAGTATACTTTCCTATAAGATTCCCTCTTGAGTATAAGACTTCAGAATAATAACAATACACATTACTCTGTCATTATATAGGCTACCATACATACTTTTGTTGTTCATATTTGTTTAGCTTTTGAAAATACTCTTATTCAATGTTAAAATTTGTATGTTTAAAAATTTACATTGATAATTATTAGAATAATCCTAGCACTTTAGAAATGGATGATACATCTTAGATGTAAATGTTGATATTAATGTCTGGTTTTTGTGTGTGTGTAGGGTGCTTTAGGTACTAATGGCCAACCTGGTTTCCCAGGCCCTCCAGGTCCTCCAGGCAATCCAGGTGAACCTGGAATACCTGGTTCAAAGGGTGATAATGTAAGTATGAACTGTTTTTTCATTTTAGCATATATTTTGATTATTTGTTAGATGTAGCTGGTTGATTAAAATGCCTATCTCACAAATATAAGGTTCGGGTTCAAATAACAATAAGACTGGAGTTTTTATTTCGAAAGGGAAATTTAAAATTCAGCCTGTATGCATCCTGAAGACTGCTATAGAAATGGATAATTTATTTTCACAATTCTATGGAGATTCTCCCTGCACATATTAATAGGAAAACTGTAGAAATAAAAATTCTTACAATTAAGGTCAGGTGTAGCCTTTGCATCAAAGTTTGGATGCTCTCCAGTACAGTCTATAATCCCATAACCAGTCAGGGTTGTAGATGTGCTACATACAAGCTTGAACATGCACAGTCCTCCAGTGATTTATATCTTTAGTGATGGGGATAAGTGTGGAAAACTCCTGGCCTGTCATCTTTGATATTGTCTGCCCAAGATTTTCTTTAACTTCCTTTGCTGCTTTAACCTTCAACTTTACCCTGCAGGATTGATCATGTCTGGGACACATATCCAAACCATACAAGTTTTCATTATTTTACTATTGCAAGCAGCGCATATTGTGAACCTGCAAGATTCTCTATTTTATTTAACATAAGCATATACTCGTCAAATAGCACATGTTCTCTGTATTTTGTACAGAAAATACTAAATTTTTTATTGAATATGTTTCCTTTGACCTTTAATACAATTATTTAGCCTTAGTGAAGTACCCTTTATACAGATTATGGGGAGAATGATGGGTAAAAATACAAAATTGTTTGGGTATTTTATGCAAATACAGAATGATTCTACTGGATGTGAGCAGATATGATCATATCATCTATAGGCCTAGCTACTTTCAATCTCCTGGATATCACAAGGATATACTGCCTTGAACAAAACTAACATTTGTTGTGATCAAGGCATAGTTGGTGAATTGAAGGATATCTGAAATGTGTTGAAGTAGCTAGGTAACCACATGCTGGACATGGATATATGAAATGTGTTGAAGTAGCTAATTAACCACATGCTGGACATGGACATTGTCATTGTTGATGTATCTAGGTTGTGAGTAATTTGGTGTAAAGTGTAGTATGAATAGAGCTGGGCACCAGTTATGTGAAACATATTTAACCAGTGAGCTATGGGAGCCAGCAGCATGCTTGCCCTTCGACAGTTGCTTGGAGAGACTAAGTACTTATCAACAGTTGCTTGAAGAGACTAAGTACCCATCAACAGTTGCTTGGAGGGACTAAGTACCCATCAACAGTTGCTTGGAGAGACTAAGTACCTATAAACAGTTGCTTGTAGAGACTAAGTACCTTTCAACAGTTGCTTGAAGAGACTAAGTACCCATCAACAGTTGCTTGGAGAGACTAAGTACCTATAAACAGTTGCTTGGAGAGACTAAGTACCTATAAACAGTTGCTTGGAGAGACTAAGTACCTATAAACAGTTGCTTGAAGAGACTAAGTACCTATAAACAATTGTTTGAAGAGACTAAGTACCTATAAACAGTTGCTTGAAGAGACTAAGTACCCATCAACAGTTGTTTGAAGAGACTAAGTACCCATCAACAGTTGTTTGAAGAGACTAAGTACCCATCAACAGTTGTTTGAAGAGACTAAGTACCCATCAACAGTTGTTTGAAGAGACTAAGTACCCATTAAAAATAGTTGTTTGAAGAGACTAAGTACCCATCAACAGTTGTTTGAAGAGACTAAGTACCCATCAACAGTTGTTTGAAGAGACTAAGTACCCATCAACAGTTGCTTGGAGAGACTAAGTACCTATAAACAGTTGTTTGAAGAGACTAAGTACCCATCAACAGTTGTTTGAAGAGACTAAGTACCCATCAACAGTTGTTTGAAGAGACTAAGTACCCATCAACAGTTGTTTGAAGAGACTAAGTACCCATCAACAGTTGTTTGAAGAGACTAAGTACCCATCAACAGTTGTTTGAAGAGACTAAGTACCCATCAACAGTTGCTTGGAGAGACTAAGTACTTATAAACAGTTGTTTGAAGAGACTAAGTACCCATCAACAGTTGTTTGAAGAGACTAAGTACCCATCAACAGTTACTTGGAGAGACTAAGCACCTATAAACAGTTGCTTGGAGAGACTTAGTACCTAGCAGTGTCAGAATATAATCGATAGTGAATATTGTAAACAGCATTTCTCTGATTACTTCTGATACTTATGCCACATGTGTGCACCCAGAGCCTAAAATGAGAACAAATAATAACAACACTGTGATTAGCCATACATTACTCAGGAAGCAATTAATGTAATTTTAGAGTAAAGTTGGCTATTCCTTCCCATGTAGGGTCAAGGTGACCCAGAAACCATGCTGAATTCATTAATTATTTTCCTTTAGCACTGAAGTTAGCGCATAGGGCAGAGGTCAGATCTCTCCAATTCTATTTGTTCAAAGCTATTATGTGCAGTTCTTGTATAGTATGAATATTGTGTGTTTTAATTTCTTTAAGTATTGTTCTTCTGAGTGTTTCCTTTGGTCTACCCTTGACTCTTCTGTCTGTTGGTATCCATGCAAGAGATTCGTGGTGTATTCTGTTATTGTCTGAGTGTAGTACATGTCCGATATAGGACCAACAGAGTTTTCTAATGATATCTGTGATGTATCTCTTCTATGACTTCTTAGTTCGATTTGAATTCACTCCAATGAGTGTTAGTTATCCTACGAAGACATTTGTTTTCGAAACTCAATAGTTTCTTTTCTGAAGATGAAGAAATTTTCCAGCTCTCACATCCATATGATAGCACCGGAATGACATATAAATTAGATAAGCGCATTTTCGTGAATGTGCTTATTGACTTTGACCTCCAGACAGTCTATTAAAGGCTATGAAGCTGGATATGTGGACCTAAAGGCACAGATATCATAGCCCAACTGTGAAGCATAACACAAAGCATTATGTTCTCCATGCTACATTCTACTAATCTGCAGGAGTTTGAGAACAAACTCTAAAGAATAAGAAGAAGCATACTTATGTACACTTTGACTGCAATGTATTATAACTTAGGGAGTACAGATATGAACATAACTGGTACTTTTCTGGTCCGGGTTAGAAGTCACAGTAACCAAAATATTGATTCCCTTCCCCACGGAGGACTCCAGTAATAGACTAGTCTGGCTAACAAACAAGGATCAACACTGGTATCTCCACTGAAAACTGATGAACACCAATACCTGGATTGCTGGGAGGGTTTCAACTCTATTATCTGCAGCATGTTTCAAGATTGCAAGAAAGTCATCGCAAAGTACGAGTACTTTCTTGAGAGGAAGACTACATACCCATTTCATTGTCCCTACAGTCATGCTGAGTAATATAAGCACATGGGATGTACAACATGTCGGAAAATTTTCCTCATGCTGGGTAATATAAGTATATTGGATGTACAATATTTGGGAAAATTTTCCTCATGCTGAGTAATATAAGTATATGGGATGTACAACATGTCGGAAAATTTTCCTCATAAAAATAAATGCCAGAGGAAGATCAATCTGTAGCTGAAAGTAAAATTCCATCACCTGGCATAAGAACAGGAGTGACAAACTCATATCTCTTTGGATTCACAACTAAAAAACCAACCAACCAATAATTTCTTTAGCTTGAAAATATTTAGCAAGTGACTTGTATTTCTATACAGGGTCGTGATGGTGTGCTTGGTGCTCCAGGTGAGCTAGGTCCCGCAGGTAATGCTGGTCCTTCTGGAGAAAGAGGCTCCCCTGGTCTACCTGGACCAGAAGGAAAACGAGTGAGTAAAAGTTACAGTTAATAGAAAATAATAACGAAACCTAGAAAATAATAACCAAACGTATATTAATGTAAAGAAGAAGTATTGAATATATATATAATATTAACGCAAGACTGTGCTGTGTTTTTCTGAGGGTTTTCCCTAAAATCTGGTCTAATAACAAAATACTAAAAAATATCCAACAAAGAGGAGAGGACTGTAGTAAGACATATAGGAAGTTATAACATCACTGACAAGTAATAAAATGTTACTCTAGTAAATAAGCCAGTAAATATGTACAAATAATACATGTAAACAATAAGAAACAATAAATTTAAATGAAAAACTAAAATGATAAAGATATTTGTCTATGTTAAGGCTTTGTCAAGAAACATTAAACATAACATTTAAAAAAATAAAATGGATGGATGTCACCAAAAGATAGTCCAGCACCATAGAAAGAATGCAGCAGAATATATGTGATATTATGTTAATACTTCCTAAAACCATGAATAGGTGATCCCAAAATGTAGCCAAAAGTTTTTATGTTATTGTTTACTTGCTTCCAAATATTCTGTTAGCCACAGGTAATTAATTGTATCATTTATCACACTTAATTAGTATATTAATAGTGCCTGACTTTTTGACTGTATTTCTATATCAATAGGGCCTGTTTAATGATTACATTTCTATGCTAAGATTACCTGTTTAGTTACATTTCTACACCAAGATTTCCAGTTTAATTACATATCTATCTCACTATTGCTTGTGTGATGGCTAAATTTCTACACCAATAGGCCCTATTTCCTGTTGTATGGTTAAATTTCTACATCATTTTACGTGATTAATAAAGAATCTCTTCTCTTGTTTTTCAGGGTTCCCCTGGAATACCGGGTGCAGCTGGAGCTCCAGGAGCACAAGGTGATTCGGTAAGTATATAACAGTATTAGTAAGTATATATCACATGTGCAGCAGACATCGAGGTATGGAGACAGACCTGGGAATACCAATGTTGTAAACACATTTTGCACATTTCCTAAGTCATTTTCATAAGACAATATGTATGAAAGATACAAAATAGAAATGCATACAGGTTCACAAGAAGCACTGTTCAATAATAAAACAACAAAAACTTTAATGGTTAGGATATATATGAGGGCATGATTCCATGTCAAAAATGATTTTGCAGGAAACAGCCAAAGGTGAGAGAAACGGAGGAGGGCAAAAAAGATCATGGACAGGCAACATAAAAAACTGAGTCCATATTTTTTCCTCCCTTACCCACATCACTGAAGATAGAAATCACTGGAGGACTCCAGTCAACCATGTTTGATGGATCCAATGTAGTACCTTTACCACCGTGAGAGGTGATGGGTTTTATGGATTATAAATCATATCTCATCTACAACTGGCGAAATCGACCATGAACCCTTGCATAAATGTAAATGGTGTGACACTGAATATAGTGAATAGATTCATTATACCTTTGTAACACACTATCGTGAAGTGTCACAGTTGATGACCTGGTGTATATCAGGATCTCTAAAGCAGACAACACTTTCGGTAAAATATGCAAATATGTGGCATATAAATGTTAATAGCTTACAGACTGAGTTGAAGATTTACAGAGCAGTGGTGCCCCCAATGTTGTTCTATGGTGATAGAAAGTGTGCTGTATACTGGCACCACAGGAAGAAATTGAATAACTTTTAGACATTTTGTCTCAGGAATGTAGCAAACATCAGATGGAAAGTTAAAAATCAGGATGTTGTATCAGAAAATTACTGAACTACTCAGAATCTGAAAATGAATTTGAAAATTGGCTATAATTTTTGTACATGCTTTCACACTGTTAGCATGTGTACATATTAATCTATATTTTTACAAGTTTATGTACAAATTAAGCTGTACTTCTCTAAGTGTATGTACATATTAAACGGTTCTTCTCTAAGTGTATGTACAAATTAATACTATACTTCTCTAAGTTTATGTACAAATTAATGCTATACTTCTCTAAGTGTATGTACAAATTAAGCTGTATTTCTCTAAGTGTATGTACAAATTAAGTTGTACTTCTCAATGAGTATGTACAAATTAAGTTGTATTTCTCTAAGTGTATGTACATATTAAGCTGTACTTCTCTAAGTGTATGTACATATTAAGCTGTACTTCTCTAAGTGTATATACAAATTAAGCTGTACTTTTCTAATTGTATGTACATATTAAGCTGTATTTCTCTAAGTGTATGTACAAATTAAGCTGTACTTCTCTAAGTGTATGTACATATTAATCAATGCTTCTGTATATGTATGTACAATTTAAGCTGTGTGTCTCTAATTCTGTATAGAGTCTATACATTAAGCTGTACTTCTGTAAGTGTATGTATAAATTAAACTATACTTTAAGCATATATATATAAAATAATTTGTAATTCTCAAAGGGTATGCATAAATTAAGCTATACTTCTTTAAGTATATGTACAAATCAAGCTACACCGGGTATTTCTCTTTTTGTGTGTATTTATTAAGCTTTACTTCTCTGAGTGTCTGTATAAATTCAGTTTTACTTTTGGTAACTTTCCACATATTTTGATGATTTGTATATTAATTTGTAAATAAATAACTACTGTTGAACATACTGGTGCAGGGAAAAACTTATAGGAAGGCTATGATGATGCATAAATCATACGTCAGATTTACTACCTGATGATAAACATGATTATAATGACTATTATGAGAGAAATTAATGACATTTTCGATGCTTTGAGTAATTCCAAGTTCAGGTGTTAATATATTAATACTTGAGTTAGAACCATGATTACAGAATAAACATTGTTGACCATAACATTGATCTACTTCAGGGTTCTCCAGGTGGTATTGGTGTTCAAGGTGGTACTGGATTTCCTGGTGCACCCGGAAAGGATGGTGAACGCGGTTCTCCAGGCGAGAGAGGAGCTGCAGGCCCTAATGTATGTATATTTTCTTATTTCTGTTATCCTTATCTATTAAGAATATATATTTTAATTTTCCAGTGGCAGCATATGGTTATGAGACTTGGGTAATTACATCCACAATGGAAAAGAAAATAGAAGCATTTGAAGTGAAATGCTATAAGTAGGTCCTAGGAATATCAAGGACAGAAAGATGATCTAACACAGAAATCCGTAAAAACTTGTGCATAGAAGATTGGCTCCTCAAAACTGTCAAAAAGCACAAACTGACTAACATATTTTGGAGATATAAAAAGGCACAATTGGTTAGGAAGATTAATCATGGAGGGAAAGGTTCAAGCAGAGAGAAAAAAAGGCAGACCAAGACTATAATCGATAAAAGATATCAAAGACCTCTTGAATATAACATTGGGAGAAGCTGGATAGCTTGCACAGAACCATGAGGCTTACAAAGTGTTGGTGAAGTCAAGTTTCTGCAAGGGATATGTCACATAGAAAACATGACCTTTTTTTTAACTAGAAAGAGTTCCCCATGTCTTGCCATATCCATTTTCAGAATATTTTATGTAAAATACATTGAAGCTTGTATTTAGTCTATAGACTAACTTCTTAAATAAAATGTCTATATCAGCGCAGAACAAGGAAGAAGAAGAAGAACTGGCTTAATTTCGAAATATAAATTTAAATGAATGGTCAGTAGAAATAACCTATTTTTGGTTTTTGTTTATAACACAAATGTTTTAACACTGTTTCAGAAAGAAATAATATATTTGGAAGCCACTTTACAAATAAATATATTTTGCTAGATTGCTGGTACGAGATGTGAGTCTATTCATTGTACTGACTTATCTGAAATATGCAGTGAATCTTTCTAATATAATCTCTAAGTAGGCTAAGATGATGATGAAGTAATCAGTTGTAAGTAGCTGTAGGTAGGTAGCTCTTGACAGCTCATAGCCTTTTATGACAAAAAAGTATAAATCCCTTCAGTGAGTAACTGAGATGATACCCAAACTCATATAATGTTGACTGGTTTACTGTCTGAAGAGTATGGTTGTGTTAAGGGATTTAAGATGCATGTTGAATCCCTGAAGGGAAGCATTCTAGTGCAGAAGTATCCCTGGATCATCTGGTCCTGCCATGAACATATACCTCCAGGCCAAACAGTTCATCATTCTTCTATAGGATCTGTTGACCAATTAACATTGAAGACACACCTAGCACTTCCCATCACCTAGGAATCTGTCACAGAAGGACAATGGTACAATAAGTCTGATGGCCTTAGTATGCTTGTCATCTATGGGGACCATTTGACAGAAGTAAGAAATCTGCACAAAATATGATGCGACAATGATGATTTTTTTCACAGGTTGTCAGACTATCCCCCGCTTTCCGTAACTGTCTCCTACAACTTGCCTGTAAAGAAGACAGTGGCACTAATATTTGTACAAGTGTACAAATACAAAGTCCAGACCCTGGTTGCTACATGCTTGTTCTTTGCTACATAAAAAATGCTACTTTTTATCATGATAATTCTTTGCCAATAGACCAAGATATAGATCGTGAAGAAATTATTTGGATATGTGCATAGAAAGCTTCTGGATAGCCTAATGGAAAAATGTCTGCATGACCTCAGTGAATGAGTTTGTTATCAACCCATTGACTGGGCAGAGGGGCTGACTTGAGTTGAATGGAAAAATCAATTAAAAAGATGCGGATAACCTGGAAAGTTAAGTTGAAGATAAAGAAAAACATAAAAAAATGTTTATCATAAAGTAATAATGAGCTACATCTATTGCAACATTATGCATATCAAATAGTATTATCAGTCTCTCAAAAGGAACTATTTACTTGGACATATCCTTGTTTAAAACCATTTGTAAATAAAGACCATTATTTGTGCTAATAGTCTTATAAAAACAACTTGCACAATATCTCCACATTTATCATTCATATCGTTAATGTGACTGGCCATTTGACCACACCTACTTATGGTCAGGGGACACTATAAAATGTTTATTTTCCCTCAATTGTGTCTTACTAGAGATTAAAACTTTAGACATTTGGGCTTGAGAGGCCATATTGACTCTTAAAGTCATAATGGTGGGGTCATTTCATTGAAGACAAATATATTTTGAGTAACAATAAAACATAATTCCATGATTTATCTATCTATCTATTGTATTTTCTCTGCTTATGCTGTGAGGTGTCACAGGATTGAATGATGATCAGTTTTCGGGCTATTGCATGTTTGGTCAATTGATATGCAGTAATAATGTCAGAATGTTTGTAATGTCTTCAATCCACCTTTTTCTTAATCTTCCTCTGTATCTTGCTGTTTTCATTTTCATGTTGTATACTCTAGCTGCTGTCAAATTAGGGTTCACTTTCATTAGGTGGTCATGCAATTTCAATCTCTGTTTTTCAATATATTTGACCACTGATTCCATGATCACTAATCTAAAATCAATAATGATTAAAGTCCAAAAGAATAAAATAATGGAGGTTATCTTGTGTTTGCAGTCTTGATTTAGAGAAGCCTGGATTGTGTCCTGGAAACAAATTAAGATGTTAGTATCATTAATGATTTTAATTCAGAAAATAAATCCAAACTGATACATGTTGTGTCACCATTGAATATGTATTTTTATTTGCAGGGAAATCCTGGTCCAGCAGGACCGCCAGGAAACAGTGGCCTACGAGTAAGTTTTTTTCCCCCAATCTTACATTTTTTTGTTGCCTGAAAGTGTTGCTTGAATTTGTGATGTTGTTGGTTATACTTTATTAGGAAGTCTACCTAACTAATATGTATTTAAAAATGTGTGTGATATGATAAGGTTTTTAATGGGTCAGTGCTTATGATTGGTTGTTGGAAGCAGAACGCATTAATCGATTGTTAAGTGCCCAATAATAATGTTTTTAATTTTTGTTTTTAAATGTTTTAAAAAAATGTTGTTTAAATATTGTTTTTAATTGTTTTTAAATTTTTTAAATATTATTGTTTTTACATATTATCAGCTGTTTAAAAATTACTTGTTTTCTCAGAGTAATGTGGGGGTGTGTTTTGACCCACTTCATTCTTAGAGTGAACAGAGTATAGTCCATTAGACAATTCTCTCTATTTCTCTTACGGTGGTAGGTTATATAAAAATGTGTCTGACATAAGGGATTGGCTAGCCCCATATGTAACTCTCATTAACCATCCCTTAGAGTGATAGTTTCTGTAACAATTTATTTGATATAATATGTTTTCTAACTCCATACACAACTCTCCTTAATCAGCACTGGATGCTTGGTGAGGCTCTTCTATTTTTGTTTACTTCTTCTTCTTTTGTTTGCATGGAATGTGCAAAATCTTAGGTTTGGTTTACTTATTTGTTACATTTGTGTTTTTTGTTTCTTGATAGAGACCCTTTAACCGAAATGTTGAAACTGTCCTTGTTTACATAGTTTCATTTACTATTAATACTTATTTTGTGATTATATTTCATTTATGGTAACATATTATGTTTTCTTATTATCACTATATTTAGTCAGGTTTGCTATCTCTTTATGATCTTTGCTCACCTAATCTGATTTCAGTGGTGCAACCTGTTACTAAAGGTCACTACTTCTTAGGGTATAATATGATCGTACTACTGCTCTATTTTGCTGATCCTGAGTCCATCTTAGAGCACTTTAAAAAAAATTAATAAAACGTTGTATTTGGATATATATTTATTTTACCAATATTTAATGTGTGCACCTTGTCTTATTTGATCTACACTATTCTTCATTTTATGAGTCAAATTTAAATATGAAATGTTTTTGCAGGGATCACCTGGAGCTCCTGGCAAAGATGGACCCACTGGAGAGAGAGGATCAGCTGTAAGTAACCTTTATTTAAAGAGGGGAGATGAAAGTTAAATCTATTTTTTTACTGTAAAGACATCTTGTGAATATAGTGTTAGACACATTTGTTCTGTGGCTAGTAGTATACTAAAAGCAATAAGTAAATATACAACACTGTGACTGCTTAACTCCAATGTATTATTCATATTAACATATGGTTATAAAAACTGAACTGGAAAAAAAATTAAAGTCATTTGAAAATAAATGTATCAGAAAACTCTTAAATATTGGCTGCGAAGAATGCAAGTCAAACAAGCAAATAAGAGAAGACATCGAACAGCAATATGTTTTTTACAGTAATAGAAAGAAAATGATGGACTTATATTGGACATGTACTTGGAATGAATGAAAATAAACTGTCACTATCAGCATTAAAATGGATACAAGATGGCAAAAGAAAGAGAGGAAAACTAAGAGAAACTCTTTGCAGAGCAATCATCAAAGAAGGTATGAATATGGGTCTCTACAACATGCAAATCATCAAAATATGATCTAAAAATTAGAAAGCCAAAACGAATACAAAATGACTATCAAATTATGAACACAGACCAAAATCGCCCGTGTGTTGCCGGGCCCGAAAGGGGAGCAAAGAATAGCAACATTGTTTACTTTCCACGCATGTCGTAAAAGGCGACTAAGGAGGTTATGGGATGGAGTTGGCTGTCCCATCCCATATAGGGCCAGTGACCCAAAGCCATGCTGAAGTCGGATGTGTCAGGCCAAAAGGCGCAGATATCGCAGCAATGTTGTAAACCATGACACAACGCATTCTGTTCTCCGGACTACATCCTGCTAATCTGCAGGATTTTGAGAATGAACGCAGAAGAAAAAGAAGAAGACCAAAATAAGTTGCCATTATGTGCCTCAGAACAGGATACAACCAACACAAACAACAGTGCAGAAACAGAGGATAAACTCTATGGACCTCTGTATGAGTTAAAGAACAGTCAAGAAGAAACAAAATATTTCAGATATAAGCACATTCCAGACTCATGAAAGAACAGCATGCAAGAACCATATACAGTAGCATCATATCACACAAACTGAAGAGCACTGTTTTATACAGAGTAGCATCATATCACGCAAACTGAAGTTCACTAGTTTCTGCCCTGTGCACCATATTTTACACTTAAGGAACATAGATATAGAGATATAGTAGTAGTGCTAGGGATGATGTGAAGTTGAGTACTTGAACAACCAGGATAGTCCAACTTAGAAACCAGTGCATAAATAACTCACCAACTGTGATTCCTATGAGTTATGGGTGCAGATATTAATAAGTGCACACTGGACATGCTCATAAGTGCTGTGATCCTTGTCTCCATAATTGCTCTGACCCGTCTTCATAAGTGCTCTGATCCCTGTCTCCATAAGTGCTCTGAACTCAATTAAGTGTTATGTTGTTAAAAAATACCCTCTGAATTCAGCTGAGAAATTCTTTGGAATTGGAAGGTGTGCTTTGGAAACCCTCATTTCCAGATAGAAAGCCAGGAGAATCATGAATCTGGTGCTGAAATTTACAATTCACTATCAGGTGCAGAGAAAAAGGGTGCTAAACCAATACTCTTTAAGTTTTAGAAGAAGTTTTAGATGATTTTAACTAGGCTAGAAGATCTATATAATGCTTTGAACAATTGTTCAATTTTTTTACCCTGTTGATGTTCAGTTTCTTACCCTGCTTATATTAAATTTCTTACCCTCTTGATGTTCAGTTTCTTTAACAAATTGATTATCATCAGGGTAAGAAACTGAATATAAGCAGGATAAGAAACTGAACATCAACAGGGAAAGAAATTTAAGAAATTTTCCTGCTTATATTCAGTTTCTTACCCTGATGATAATCAATTTGTTACTCTGCTGGTGTTCATTTCTTTTACACTGTTTGTTGAACTGTGTCTTTGTTTTATTGTTACTTTCTGTTTGTGTGTGTGTTTGTCATTGAAAATGTTAAACTTTTATAATCTATTATGATTGAATGTCATATTTTACATTCTACAGGGAAGTGATGGAACCAATGGTAATCCTGGTGAACAAGGACCACAGGGACCTCCTGGACCTCCAGGTAATACCGGACCTCCAGGACCAAGGGGTGAATCAGTAAGTACTACTATTGTGCATGTGTTATGCATGCTGACATAGGTGACTGTGGTCTATGAAGGAATGCAGATACAAGTGACCTTGTTCCAAAATTCTAAAGGGATATGTTTAGCTCAAACTTTAATAATAACAGTTTCAGTACTCACTATTGATACGCATAAAACAAATGGCAGATGGGAAGCAGAGATCATTTAAGATAGTAAAAACCGCTGCCGTATGTTTCTGAGCAGTGGCACAAATAAACGGTGGCATAACACATCTGTTCTCCGGACTACATCTTGCATGAAATCTAGTAGGATTATTCTCTTGCTGCAAGAGAGATTCAATGGAAGTATGAGAACAAACAATATCAAACAAACAGATAGTAAAAAGAATGTACACACAAGTAACTAAAACAATATTGTTACCGTTAAATAATCAAGACCCAGAAGTATTAGCTACAGTGACTGAGGCAATGACAGCCATAAAAGGATTTCACAACATATTTAAAAACAAAAATATTTAATTAAAGACTAAATTAAGCTTATTACAAACAGTAGTGATATACAGTATACTATATACTGTAGATATACAGTGGAATCCCATTGTAACAACTTGGTCTGGACAGACAAAATATGTAGGCCTATGTAATAACAGAAGTTTGTTGTATACAGTACAAACAATTTAGAGTAAATATAATTGGGAATTTTGAAAAGTGTTGTTATATAGGAATTTTTTTTAAATAAAAGAATGCGCTATATAGGGATTCTGCTGTACAAATTTTAAATATAGAATTAATGATTTAGAATTGAAATTGTGTAGGGAAATCTTATGAAAGCTTATATTATGCAGATGTTATTCCCCCAATGAAGAAAATATGCAAGACATTGGCCTATAGAAGAGCACTATTTTCCTACGATGTTCAAAGAACTTAAAATGGTAGGGATATATGACTAGATATAGATGTATTGCAAAAACAATTACACAGGGAACAGAGTTGGGTAAAAGAAAACAAGGAGTTAGAAGAAGCAAGAGGATAGATTAAATACATTTACCTCTCCTAGAAGTTATTCATGAACCATTAAGAATGGAGAGGAACTATGAAAATTTCATTAAGATTATAATAATAACTGCCATGATTTTAAATTCACTGATGTTAATAAATTCAGAAATCTATGTGAACAAACAGCTTAATTATTTCTTGAAAATGTGTTTATTATAATTCATTGATCTTATCTAGGGACCTGATGGACGTCCTGGGAGTGAAGGAAGACAAGGCCCACCTGGTCCACGTGGAGAGAGAGGCAATGCTGGTGAGCCAGGACCAGGAGGTAGTCCAGGACAATCAGTAAGTACAGTCTTATTGGTTAACACAACTTGTCTGTATATTACTGGGGATACAGAAGGTGAGGAAGGAATAGTAACATAGTAATAGTCCTACCATGTAGTCATAAGAGTCAACTAAGGAAGGTTGGGGATGTGGTTGGCTATCTCATAGAAATCCAACACATTACTATAAGAAAGCTAACTAAGTTACCCACAACAGGAATGCAAAGAATTGAAGGGAAGGACATGGAAAGATCTTAATGGACTATCTAAAACAGAAGTAGGTAATCTTTGTGAGTTGATGGGCCAGATTGAGCTTTTTCAATAAGGTATGAATCAATAAGAAACATATCCAAACAAAAATATGTGTTAACTATTAATTAGAAGAAGACGTTTTCAGTATTTAGGCCATGTACTTAGATCAGAGGAAAATAGACTTAGGCCTACTCATCAAGCTCTGTCATGGTCTGTGACAGGAAAATGAAAATGTGGTGGAATACCCAGGACAATACTGTGATGAACAATGAAGGCGAGGCAATGTCAATGGGTATTAACACCACCCAAGAACTACAACAACTTGCAGAAATCGCACGGAATGGAGAAACATGACTTCTGCTCTATGTGCTGCCATTGACACCAAAGGACCAAACTATCTAACTAATGGGGCTAAAAATATTTTTTTAGTCTTTTCTAGCTCCAAGTAGTATTTTCTGAACTCTAGAGACAGCACTTTCAGATCAGCCTGGCAGGCTAGAAAAAAATGACTTGGTGGGTTATAATAATTCCACCACTGATCTAAAGACGCAATGGTTGATGAGACTGTTATTAAGAGATTGAGGGAGTAGTTTGCAATTATTCAAAGAGATGGTAGAGGGGGAAGATTGACTGGTAGAACTGGGGAAATATACAATCAATGTGTCACGGTAACTATCAGTATGCATACCCCTCGCCATCTGCTGAAAGAGAAAGAGGGTATTCCTGGAGTGTATTTCTGTTCTGTTCAGATAATTACTAATCACTGATATAAAGACATGGAGAAGATGGACAATTCATGCTGAAGACTTGTGTTCTACATGAACTTGAAAGATGAATAAATTGGTTGACTCAACTAATTTTGCTGAATTGCTTGTCCATATATAGCTGCAAAATTTCTTTTAGCAGATGTCAGCACATGCAGGCATAAATAATTCCATACAACTTACTGACTGCTGACAAATTTTCACACAGTTTCTAATTTAGCCCCCCCCCTCCCCTTCATGTAGACTTTCATATTTTTAGACAATCATAGAAAAAGACTTTCATATATTTGGACAATCAGGATAGATACACAGTCAGTCAGAGAATTACAAATATAGAACCAAGTATGGATTGTCAAGTAAGTAAATTCAGAAAGATGATCAAGATCAGACACATACACAATAATGGGAGATAAACTCAAACATATTGACAGTCATATATATATATATATATATATATATATATATATATATATATATATATATGACATTTATATATATGCATTCAGATAAAATGACAATCTGGAGAATAAATTCAGACAGATTGACAATTATGGAGATAAATTCAAACATAGATGTATATAATCCAGGAAGATAAATGTCAGACAGACACACTGTTCAAATGCCTATTTATCTATGCAATGTAATATGAATATAAATATATTTTAAAATGTTTATGTTTAGGGCCCTCCAGGGGAAGCTGGAGCTGCTGGAAATCCAGGTGAAACAGGAGTACAGGTAATCTGATAATGAGTGAATGAATTAAACTAAAATAATCAAAAGAAAATAAGCAAAAACATAATTAGAAATTCTCCATATAAATCTACATACAATTAATAAGGAAATATATTTTTAAGCAATATACAGAAATATAACAACATGGAAAATAGTAAAGTAAAACATAGTTGCAAAAGTTTTTGTTGCTGTCATAAGAGCAAGAGGTCTAGTAGGCTTTATGATGATAAGGACATTCCATAATAGTTTCTTTGGTAGAATATAAAAATAATCCTCAGCCATGGTTCAATTCCCGTTAGTCACAAGAATAAAATAGACATTGTAGGCTAGAAGAAAAATTGAAAGACCCAAGACAACATGGAGGAGAACAATGAAAAAAGAAATCAAAGACATGAACCACAGCTAAAGAACATCACAGAAAATAGTCAGTGACAGAGGGGAATGGAAGACTTTTGTTGCTGTCATAAGAGCAAGAGGTCTAGTAGGCTTTATGATGATAATGACATTCCATAATAGTTTCTTTGGTAGAATATAAAAATAATAATAATAAGACTCATAACCCATTAGGGTCATGGGGTGCCACATTGGAGATGTCAGCACAAAAAAGCTCTCCAAGCAACTCTATCCTCAGCCATTGGAGGAGTATAGAAAAATCACTTCCAGACCATTCCATGATATTATCAATCCAGGATTTTCTCTGTTGTGCTCTACTCCTTTCACCCTCGACTGTTACTTGCAAAATAATTTTAGAAAGCGATTCATGTCTAGTTACATGTCCAAACCAAACAATTTTATGCCATTTCATCACTGCCAAATCTGGTTCTTGATATTTTATTCATTTGCTGTCAGATAAATAGATTTGTCTTGTGCTCTATATTCTTAATAGACATCTGTAGCACTATTGCAACATGTAAAGTCATCTATGAACACACTCTAGAGTTGTTGCAACATGTAAAGTCATCTAGGAACACACTCTAGAGTTGTTGCAACATGTAAAGTCATCTAGGAACACAGTCTAGATGCAACGTGTAAAGTACACCTTTTTTCTTAATTTCTTGAAATGAATTATTATTCTTACTGTTAAAATGATGTGTTAAAATTTATACCTGTAATACATTAGGGTTTAGCTGGACCTCCAGGACCACCTGGTAATGATGGAAGAGCTGGAGACCCAGGACCAATTGGAGCACCCGGTGAAACTGGAGCAGCTGGAGATAGGGTTAGTAATGTATTAAATGTTGTTTGTACAAGTGTTGCTCATGAATTATGGTTTTTCTGCTACGTCATCATTCTCGAACCAGTCAGATGCTGATAGGTTGATTGCTACATTCAAAATTAGGTACACAGCCAATTTACATCTTGTGTATTTCTTTCAAGAACCCATAAGATGACAGTTCTTGTAATGGTCTTAGAATCTTGAGGACATTGCTGAACTATTTGAATTGGTTCTCATGCATCTGTGGCTATATCGATAGTGACACAAGACAGCGGCAAAAAAGTCAAGCATGTGTGACCTGGTTAGCTTTAATCTTGGTGACCAACGTGTATGTATGAGAAACATTTAACTGACCTGGTCTTCTACTTATCTTCATAGTCTCTGTTTTAGATGTGTTTAGTTTCATGTTGTGTTGTTCGCAGGTTGTATGGAGCAAGTGTAAAATAGCAATATAATTACAATTATGTCCACCGTTCAGTAGAAGTGGTTAAAAACACTGAACGTATTAGTTACCAATGCTGAATTCATATGTGTTGGGCCATTGGCACAAATAAAATAACAACGCACAGCATTTCCGTTCTATGGATTGCATTCTGCTGGAAATCTAGTAGGACCATTGTCCTACTATAAGACAGATCTAGTGGCAGCATTGTCCTGCTATAAGACAGATCTTGTGGGAAGATTGTCTTGCTATAAGAGAGATCTAGGAGGAACATTGTCCTGCTATAAGAGAGATCTTGTGGGAACATTGTCTTGCTATAAGAGAGATCTAGGAGGAACATTGTCCTACTATAAGAGAGATCTAGTGGGAACATTGTCTTGCTATAAGAGAGATCTAGGAGGAACATTGTCCTGCTATAAGAGAGATCTTGTGGGAACATTGTCCTGCTATAAGAGAGATCTAGGAGGAACATTGTCCTACTATAAGAGAGATCTAGTGGGAACATTGTCTTGCTATAAGAGAGATCTAGGAGGAACATTGTCCTGCTATAAGAGAGATCTTGTGGGAACATTGTCCTGCTATAAGAGATCTAGGGGCAGCATTGTCCTGCTATAAGACAGATCTAGTGGGATTTTGAGAAGCATGATACATTTTTTTCTCATATTTATTATGCAAATATTCTTGTTTTATCTTTTTTGAAAAAGTAATTTATGATTTCTGACTATATTTGAAGAAAAGCTTTGCAAAATTTTTCTATGATATTGTGTAAGAGATGCCAGTTTTGAGATTAATTGCTCTGTTTTATTGCATGAGCACAGAAAATATTTAGTCCCTGTATATTCTTATTGAGTGAAGTAGTGATTTACTCAGCATCCATAAATCAAATATTGTCCTAAATTATCACTATTTCAATGAAATTCAATTTTCAGGGGCCTCAAGGTTTACAAGGTGAAGCGGGACCTCAAGGTACTCGAGGTGCTCCAGGTGAGAGAGGACCTGCTGGTCTTCAGGGTGAAGTTGGAATTGAAGTGAGTATGACTATTTCTGATCACAAATGCATTCATGTATGTGTCATTCACTCAGCTTTCTATCATTCATGTATTAATTTATCTATACAGCATTCATTTTTTCTTTTATCTATTGATCACTAATTTATTCATTAATCTGTGAATGCATGCATCCATCAATCAAATATCCATCATTAATTTATCCATCATTAGTGTACTAATTCATCTACCCATCATTCATGCATTAATTCATCTACCCATCATTCATGTATCAATTCATCAACATTAATTTATTCATCCTGAGTGAATAAATATTCATGGATGTGCCGTAGATGGATGTAGATGGATGTGTCAGACGGTAGATGGATGTGTTGGATCATTGGTGCAAATAGAATAGCGACACAACACATCATATATGTATCAATTCATCTACACATCATACATGTATCAATTCATCATCATTAATTTATTCATCCTGGATTTGTGCTGCTTTCTGTTTTAATGTTCTATCCATAGACAGATTGCCTTACTGAGTAAGAGTGTTCTATCTGCATTGGACCCATACCATCAGAGCCATCTGCTCTTCAATTATGCTCAGTTTGAAAATTTATGTATCTGCACTATGGTCAACTAGTAAGCAAGATCTGCAGAATTGCTGTGATTGGTGTGTGTGACTGCTGTTAGCAGGCCCTGTTACCTCTTTATGTCAGTGGGATTTTCATGTCACCCAAACCTGTGTTACCAAAGTAGCTATCCTACTAAGATAGATCTGCGAACTGGGTATGATGTGTCTTGTCTGAGTAGTTGTTTTTAAGCATGCAGTGATGTCGGGTCTAGGAAGAGTCTCATGACTCTTCAGGTCTCTCTAGAGATTTATTTTGATCTGAGTGTAAACTGGCCTGTTTATCAACTAATTCATCCATTTATTTGTATCCATACGTTTTTCCATTCATTCATCTATCTGAGGCCATTCACTCATTCACAAATCACTTCTCATTCATTCATCATGAGTCATCTCATCCCACTATGAATCCATCCATCTTCCATCTAACCATCTAACAATATGTCACTCATAAATTTATACCTGTTTATTTATATTTATATAAACATGATTACTTCTCATTTCTTCAATCAATCAAGTGCCATGCTGAAAGGCATAGGAGATCATGTTTCTCCATGACTCTCTGTCTCTTGTGTTGACAATAATTTCGGTTGGTGACCTTCTCCTGTGCCATAATATTATTCCTCAATTTCTCTCTTGTCCTTCCCTGTCTCTTCTCCCCTTGATCTTTCCAGTGGCTATTAAGTGTTCAAGCTGTGTTCTTCTCAGCACATACCCTAGAAACCTTTACAGTCTACCCTATTTGCTATGATTTTTCTTTTTATGCCAACATCACTGAGAACCTCTGCATTAGTTTTCTTAGCTATCCATTGTATTTTCATCATTCTTCTCAGAAACCACATTTCTGTAGCCTGCAATTAGTTTTGAATTTTTTTGTTTACAGTCCATGCTTCATATCCATAAAAAAGAATTGGTTTAATATAACATACCAGTACATGAACTTGGGTCTCATTTCTTCCAACTAGCATTAACATGAAACCAATAATATCTTTTCAGGGACCTGCTGGACCCCAAGGACAAAGAGGTGATCCAGGAGCAGCTGGACTACCTGTGAGTACATCCTATAACAAATTTGTATTTAGAGTTATTTCTTTTTTCTTTCAAAAATTGTTCAACAAGTGGTCTGTATTATACTTCCATTTTTTAACCTTAATATAAACCAGAAACTTTTTATAGTCATGATTCTGTATTCATAATTATGGATTCTGTATTCATACTCATGGATTCTCTATTCATACTCATGGATTCTGTATTCATACTATTGAATTATCTATTCATACTATTGAATAATCTATTCATATTTATGGATTCTGTATTCATACTTATGGATTCTGTATTCATACTCATGGATTCTGTATTCATACTCATGGATTCTGTATTCTTACTCATGGATTAATTTATATTGTTATAAGGTGCTGATCATCATCATGTGTGTCTCCAGTGATTAAAAAAACTTCATTACCCTGCTCCAAGTTTTGCATAGTGTAGACATAAGCTGGATAGTGTAGATATAAGCTGGATAGTGTAGATATTAGCTGGATAGTGTAGACATAAGTGGGATAGTGTAGACATAAGCTGGATAGTGTAGACATAATCTAGACATTTGTGGTAGATGGATATATCGGATCATTGGTGCAAATAAAATGGCGACGCAATGCAACACATTTCCATTCTCTGGACTACATCCTGCTGGAAATCTAGAAGGACCACTGTCTTGCTACAGTAGAGATCCAGCGGGAGTTTTAGAATGAAAGCTGAAAGAAAAGTAGAAGAATCAGTCAAAGGTAGAAGTCATCTTTATGACAAATATTGAATTTTGCATAAAGTTTTTATTGTCTATCTTAAATCCAGGGAATGCCAGGAGAAAGAGGTGGAAATGGCCGACCTGGACCAAGAGGAAGCAGAGTGAGTGAAATGTTGACATTCATTGTCTTCTAAATTGTATGCACTCATTATTTACTCATTATATTTGAACTTATTACCTTCTCTTTGAGTTTGTACTTATTGTATTCTCATTGTTTGTGTTATTTGTCTTCTCATTGTTTGTGTTATTTGTCTTCTCATTGTTTGTGTTATTTGTCTTCTCATTGTTTGTATTCTTTTTTATATTCATTGTCTTCTTATTGTTTGTATTCATTGTATTCTCATTGTATGTATTCTTTGCCTTTTCATTTTTTGTGTTCTTTTTAAATTTATTCTTATCTAAATAGTTTGTGTCCATTGTTTTCTCATTGTTTGTATTCTTTGTTTGTATTCATTTAATTCTTATTGTTTGTATTCTTTGTTTGTATTCATTTAATTCTCATTGTTTGTATTCTTTGTTTGTATTCATTTAATTCTCATTGTTTGTATTCTTTGTTTGTATTCATTTAATTCTCATTGTTTGTATTCTTTGTTTGTATTCATTTAATTCTCATTGTTTGTAATCTTTGTTTGCATTCATTATCTTCTTATTGTTGTATTCTTTTTCTTCTCATCATTTGTACTCATTGTTTTCTCATTGTTTGTACTCATTGTTCCTCATGGGGTAAGTGATCACAGAACACAACTTTCTGTTTTTTATACTGCATATTAATACATGTCTGGATTCTATTCTGTATCTTCTCTGTGTTGTTAATTTTTTGACTTCCATGAGATTAACCTGTCCAAAATTTTCTTTGTTATTTAACTTTTCTGCATGTCGTGATGTTAAGCTGTCAAGTATTTCTCAATTTGTGAACATGCCCCTGTTACCTTATAATGTTTGTGATTTTTTTATTTTTTTTATTCCATGATGTTTGTGTTGTCCATATATGTAATACTATTGTGTTCTTGTTGAAAATGTTGAAAGGTTGACTTTGTATATGCAGTGTGTAGTTGTATGAAATCATTAATCATCAAGAAATAGTCAATATGTTGTAGTTTGAAATCATTAATCATCAAGAAATAGTCAATATGTTCTAGTTTGAAATCATCAAGAAATAGTCAATATGTGGTAGTGCGAAATCATTTTCATCAAGAAATAGTCAATATGTGGTAGTTTGAAATTATCATCATCAAGAAATAGTCAATATGGGGTAGTATGAAATCATCATCATCAAGAAATAGTCAATATGTATTGGTTTGAAATCATTTATTCTTTGTCTATGCAACACTGGATTAAAATGTGCAATAATGAAAACAGTTATGCTAGATTTGGTGGAACAGACTGAGAAGGATACATATATACAATTGAAGAAGGATTGGCTCAATATAGCATCCTAGCACTCAAACTCGCATATGCATTGGTATTACTCCATTGAGTAGAATGTGTCTCATGTTTTGAAATGTTGATTTGGCTTGTGCCATCCTGTTCTTGATTTCATTAGAGCATCTGCCATCTGATGTTAAAATGGTGAAATCATCAATCATCAAGAAATAGTCAATATTTAATAGTATGAAGTCATCAAGAAATAGTCAATATGTGGTAGTATGAAATCATCATTCATTAAAAATAGTCAATATGTTGTAGAATTAAATGATCAATTATCAAGAAATAGTTCATATGTACTATGAAATCATCAAGTTATAGTCAATATGTGGTAGTATGAAATCATCAAGAAATAGTCAACATATGGTAGTATGAAATTATCAATCATCAAGAAATAGTCAATATGTGGTACTGGTAGTATGAAAATATCATCTAACATAAAAAATAGTAAATCATAGCATACTTATGATCTTTGTTTTATTTAGGGACCTCCTGGAGAGAGTGGAAAAGATGGTGAGCCAGGGCCACCAGGTCAAGCTGGACCTGCAGGATTAGCAGGTGTTCAAGGACAGGAAGGAAGTAAAACCTTTCCAGGAGAGCCAGGCCCTCCAGGTTTTAGAGGAGAAGCTGGACCTCCTGGACCTGATGGTCGGAATGGACCAGCAGGAGCACCTGGCTTACCTGGGTTGGCTGGGCCTCCAGGTCCATCTGGTGAAAGTGGAGCTCCAGGTGATGATGGTAAACCTGGTCCTACAGTAAGTGATTCAAGAATTGATTCTATTTAAGTTAGCATTTCTCACACTTTAGTGAGCACTGACTATTCCAATAAAAATTGATCAAGTTTCAAAAATTAAAAAATAACTTCACAGATGTCTAATAAATAAATATTATATATTTATTCTACTGATGAACTTCATAAAAAATGGAGGATAGTGGATAACCTCCCACTGAGGATGGGTGTGTCAGGCCATTGGCGGAAATAAAACAGTGACACAATATATTTCCATTTTCTAGACTACATCCTGTTGGAAATCTAGTAAGACCATTGTCCTGCTACAAGAGAGATCCAGTGGGAGTTTGAGAATCAATGCTAAAGAAGAAGGATAACCCCTACAATCCCCTGTGAAGTATATGTGACTATCTAGGTCATAGTAATGACTTTATTTTAAACTAGCCACTGATGCAGTGAAGCATCATGGATAGTTCAAGCTCCCATTGTTTTTGTCCTGTCTGTCATAGATATTGCTATGAGATTATCTTGTCCATGGACAAATATAATGTTGATCCACCTGTGTTTGTTGTCAGCGCCCAAAAAAGAGTAAGATTAGCAACACTGTTACATACCCCTACGGAGGTTTTAGAATGGAATTGGCTGTTCCAATCCACAGAGGCTCAAAGTGACCCAGAAGCTATGACGAAGTTGGATGTGTCAGGCCAAAAAGGCACAGATATTGTAGCTATGCTATAAACTATGGCACAACACATTCCAGACTACAACCTGCTAGCCTACTGGAGTTTGAGAATCTATTTTTCCTTTTATCTTCCTTATGTGCCCAGGTCATATCTTCAGCTGTTTTTATGTTTCTTTGTGTTTAGAGCTTGAAGATGAATGAAGTCTTTATCAATTTTAAGGGAAGCATGCTAACCATATTACTGAACAAGCTTTCCCAACAGATCTGGCTTCAAGAGTTTTGATATCACCATAATTTAGCCTGTACAGACTTGGTACTGTGGGCAGAAACAAAAGCATACCATTTCTTTTTGTCCTTAATACCTGCTTTCTGTATTGTGTTTCAGCTGTCGTCATCTTTCTCAGTTTCACTGTTCTCCTCCATCGCTTTTGGGATGTTATACATTTTCTCCTCCTTCAAATATCCATCATAGAGCAGCTCTAGCGACAGAACTAGTTGCCAGGCACAACACATGTCCAATCCAATACTGACAACTCTCTCATATGATGGAATTCATGTCATCTTGCAGACATTATGAAAGAAACGTGGTCTGGGATAATTCTTGTCTTAAAAATGTCTAGGCTTTTCTATAGACATAGTGTATTTGAACATGTCCTGTTCTGTTGTTATCCAGTATTCCAATTCATTTAGTAAATGTGTTTGTTTGATATCTGAACATATCTTGGCACCCTGTTAACATCAGAAGGTAGATGTTCAAATGAGATAAAGAGCTGAACAGCACAAGCCAAATCAGCATTCCAAGAATGAGAACCATTTTGTGCAATGGAACATGAAAATGCCATGGACAGCTAAGAAAACTAATGCAAATGTTCTCATTGATGATGACATAAAAATATCAATCATATCAAACATTAGGGACAGACAGTTAAGGTTTCTAGGGCATAAGATAACAAAGCTTGAACACCTAATAACCACTGGAAAGATCAAGGGGAGAAGAGACAGGAGACGACTAAGAGAGAAGTTGCTAGATGGACTGGTATTATGGCACGGTAGAAGTTCACCAACCAAGCTTATTGACAGCACAAGAGACAGAGAGTCATAGAGAAACATGATCAACTACACCATTAGACATGGCACTTGATTTATTGATGACTGAACATCCTGATTCTAATCAATATTTAGGAGAAAAAAGTGAAATATGTGGTAAACACCATTAGTTTGCTACAAAGATAAGGCATTTTAACAGCTTAATACAAAGGAAAGAAGTCTATATGTTTTGCACAGATTACAACCAGCTGATCTGTCGTATATTACAAAAGATTGAAATTCTGATATGTTTTATAGTAAACTTGCAAAACATGTACTGTAAAAATGCTCCTGATATGAGGACTAGAAACTATACATATCTGTGACAGATACCCTTACTGGTTAACCTTACAGGGAAATGAATGTGATTATTTTAAAATTTGACCTTCCAACAGCCTAAAAAATTTTATACATTGCCTCATTGTTGATCTTATCCAACATGTCAGTCAGTTTCTGGAAGAGAGTTATAATTGCAATTGCATACTCTATCACAGACACAGCCTAGTCCTGGTATGAAAGAAATAGTGATCTGTGTTCAGTCTGAGCTACAGCCATTACTTTCATTGTTAAAAGACCATTTCTTCTCCTTGAATATAGTAGGACCATGGTCCTGGTAAAGGGAGATCCAGTGGGAGTTTAAGAATGAACGCTGAAGAAGAAGAAGAATACAGGATGTAACAGGTGTGTGTAAAAGGTGTGTGACTAACTACAGATACATTAAAATGCTTGCAAGCATTTGAATACAAGAGGTGTTACAGACTTGTGTAAGAAACTTGCTTTAGAGAAGATAAAACAAACATACATGACACAAAATAAGTGAATGTACAGGTCAGCTATCCACTTTCAAAGATTGTTCTGCAGGGAATAGTTGGGGATGGAAGGAGTAAAGGTGGACATGTGCATATCTTGTCGGTATGGGTGATGAGTAGTCTGCCTTTGCAGGGTTTTCTACAAATGATCTGTGTCAACATTTGAAACAGGAGTACCATTCAAACATAGCAGATCTACTTTGTAGACAGGGTTTTCTAAAGATGATTGTGGAGTTTCCAAAGTTTCATAACCAGTTTTTTTCAAGCTGAAAAAATAAATAATTGCACATCTGTTGTGAAGATTGGTGTCCATTTTTGAAATGCAATGAGACAAACTAGGTCACCTTCATTTATAGAATCCCACACAAGGCATGTGCAAAGTTACATACTTCCATTCCAGTTACATACATGCACCTGATAAACTGCAGTGCTATATATATATATTATGTTTATTTAAAAAAAATAATGAGTCCAGGAACTTGTTGAGCAGTCTTGTAATGATAGATAATATCTTCGAACAGATTATTTGTGAATGGACCACTTTCTTATTTTCAGGGTGATGCTGGTCCTCGTGGTTATCCTGGTGAGGCGGGAATTGCCGGAGAAGCAGTAAGTATTTCTGATTCTCTGCTCATATATTTGTCCGTTCATATATTCTTTCTAAATATACACTTTTTTTAAACTATTATGAAAGGAAGTTGAAGAGGCAGATAAAGAAAATCCTGGATTGACATCAAGGATTGTTCTGGGCAAGATTTTTCAGGACAAAGATGTTTGAAGGGCTTTTTGTACTGATGTCTTGATTCTTGATTAGGAACTTGCTTCACAGTACGTGGAACATTCCCATAAATGCTCCACCCTCCGCTCCAGCAGCCATCCCAGTGTATGTAGACCCAGAGTCCCGGTCAGGTGTTGATTGTATGATTTTCAGGACTTACAAAAAAATTTACTTTTCCTTCCCTCACCTCTAGATACTCCCATTTCTAACATTCTCTGTATGTGTACGTTCTCAGCCTCATGGACATCATCTGCATCTAGAAATGAATTTATTACTGCTTTCACTAAGTCTTCTTTATCTCTTCTCAGTAATGTGCTTCTATCGCTGCATTGCCTGCCAATAAGTTGGCTCTCTCGTTTCTTCGGACCCCAGCATGGACAGGGCAGTATATCCATGTAATTCTCTGGACAACTGAGTTGTTTAATAAGTCCCACCATTCTTTTCTTAGCATGAACTTTTCTATCTTGCACAGCATGCTTTGAAAGTCTGTGAGTATTAATGAGTATTACCAAGTGTGTTGATGTATCAGTTATCAACCAATTAAGTACTGCTGTAACTCCCTCTATCTCCATCTTCATGCTCAATGTGACAGTGGAATATGCTGAAGATTTCTCAACCAACTTCACGTTGTTACTGTAGGCAACAAAACCCCAACCGCTTTTATTTGTGTTTCAGTTAATGGAGCCATCTGTGTATATAATTATGTCTTGTGGTTTCAAGTGTAGTTGGGCGAGTTCGTGCACTGTATCCTGAGCCCTTACTGCCGTCCATTTTGGACACTCTTTATCTAGTTGTATTATTACTTTATTCAGTGATTTCTTCTCAGTGTCTACCTCCACCCATTCACTGCCCTTTCCTATTTCTTCAAATCCACATACTCTTCGCAGTGTGTCTTCATCCTCTCCCATCCATGATCTGCCACGCTTGATTCATTTTCCCTTTGAGTCATCTAGATGTTGGTGTAATGGGAGGTGGTTGTATTCTGTCACTATAAGGTACGACCTAACTTGTGCTACCTAATGTCGCACTCTAATACTGGGCAGATCAAGCAGAAATATCATAGCAGAGATGGGTGTATCTCTTGTACAGTCCAGTACCACTCTCATTGCCTCATTTTGGACATTTTTCAATCTATCGACTTGTGTCTGTGACAGTGTTAGTAGGCCGAGGCCATAATCTATTACATATAGCACCATAACTTGCAGAAGCAGAAAAAGTAC
This sequence comes from Meghimatium bilineatum, assembly GCA_034231615.1. Classification (NCBI taxonomy): domain Eukaryota; kingdom Metazoa; phylum Mollusca; class Gastropoda; order Stylommatophora; family Philomycidae; genus Meghimatium; species Meghimatium bilineatum. The sequence goes on from CM067322.1 coordinate 15,829,210, forward strand.
CCATTGTTGCATGTCAAAGGTCGCCATAACCTTGATAACACTGATCCCTCTTTTAGCCTTCTGAATCATATTTGTGACGTGTTTGTTGAATGAGGGACTTCTATCAAAGATTATCCCAAGATATTTAAGGTCATGTTCTCTTTCAATGAATGAGCCCATACAACTGACAGCTGGCAGTGTGTCATTGACCAGATTATTATTTAAGGAGTACCAGACGACCTTTGCTTTCGAGGGATTGATCACAGTGTTGTATGTTCTGCACCATATCGACAATTGATCTATTCCATTCTGTACACTGTCAGTGATATCTCTTCTGTTCATGCCCATGTTGTATAGTAGGATATCATCAGCATATGTTCGAATTCTACAAATGCAAAATAACTTTTTCTGTGTGTGTACTTTAAATAGCTTTCCATTCTCAGCAGAAACTTGTCATTTCCTTGTAGTATTGTTTTGACAAGGAGTCATGTCTGCATACATGTCCAGACCATGCTAATTATTAATATAATAATTCTTGAACTTGCTTCTATCTAGGGAGCCCCAGGTTCTGATGGACCCAAGGGATCAAATGGTGAAGCAGGTCCACCAGGGACTCCTGGGCAACCTGGCCAACAAGGTTTACCTGGAATTCAAGGTCAAGGAGGACTTGCTGGAGGCCCTGGTGCGAGAGGATCACCAGGACCACAAGGCGAAAGGGTAAGATTAGCATTTGAATAATGTAAAAAATTATGAAAATTATTGTTTGAAATGTCAATCTGGGACAATCAGCAGAATAGTGGAAAATGATATAAAGGTAGTATAAATGTGGTTTTATTGAATAATATTAAGAACACTGTGAACAAATAAGACAAAAAAACAAGTATGATATCTTGTTAATTAAAAAGAGTTTAGAAAAAAAAGATTCAAAAGTAGAGGATTGACTTCACTGTACTCAGTTTTCCATATGTACTCCATCACTCTCAACGAAGCGGCAAGATGCCTGCAGAGAGTACCACTCCTAACACGTAACTCTGTAGCTTCAAGTGATAATCCACAAGGATCTCTGAAAAAATAAACCTTGTAAATAAGATGACATGAGCCGGATTCAAACTCATGACCTCTTTAACATAAGGCGAACAACTTAACCAATATGATAGGAGATCTCCTAATTCAAAAAGAGAGTTTCTCTAGTGTATAAAAAAGAGACAGTCCACATTTTTTGGACATGTCATGAGGAAAGATGGAAAACATTGTAACACCAAGCAAGTTGAAGAACAGGAGGAGTAGGGAAGACCATGAGAGAAGATACCAGACAACATGATATTGTGGCTTGGGAGATGTGCACTGTCTCACTCTAGGTCAAAGTGACTGTCACATAGCGTTTGCCTCCAATCTGTATTCTCTGTTCAGACCCACCATCTCTGCTCTATGTACACCTTATGTTGGGCAATCATGAATTATGTATTTGGGGTTTTGGATTCCTGATCCATATGGACATTCATATGTGTATGTTATCCTCAGTCAATTATGGTGGCCCAACAGTCTGTGTTGACCTGTCAAAAGGTGAATAGTGTGATCTGTTGATATCTTTGGAGGTTATGTATTTTACTTTTGTTTGTCTTCCACTTCCACTGGTTTTTTCACTTTGACATTTAGCCTATCTGTTATGAATTATCGTTTTTGCTTCTGTGTAGAACAGTGTAAGATTGTTTTATCAGCGACTTTTGGCAAGACATGTCTGATGTATAGCACAGAATTTTGAGATCTCTAACTTGCTAATCAAGAGCTGCTGACTAATAGTCAGAAAATTATTCAGAACATTGTGATCATAAGATGATAGAATTAGATTGGCCATGTCTTCAAAAAATAGCCAGATGACCGTACAAGGGTTATTTTGACATGGATCCTGGAGATAGATGAATAAAGGGCATGACCAATCAACAATATAAGACTTCCTGACTACTTGGAAACATTCTTTATTTGACTTTTCCCATGGTTTTCATTGATCACTATGTGTATACTGCATAATATAGTGTTGATAGCCAATAAAAATCATACCACCTGTGAACAATACAACATGAAACTAAACACATCGGAAATAGAGACTATTAAAATAAACAGAATACTAGGCCAGTTAAATGTATCTGTCAAGGGTACAAAACTAAAGCAGGTCTCAGAGTGCAAATATTTAGGAAGTATTTGCAGAGGATGGCAAACTCGAGAGAGAAATGGAAACAAGTAGTCAGAAAGACTTTCACAAAGCCTAAATTACACTGATACGATATACACACATAAAATTCTGAGCTTTAGTTCTTGACATTCATCCTACTTAATTATATGCTAAATGATTATATTTCCTTTTTTCTAAAAAGGGTTCTCAAGGTGAACCAGGACCTCCAGGAGTTTCTGGTCAGAATGGTATACCTGGACCATCAGGTAATGAAGGTCAACCAGGTGAGAGAGGGAGCCCCGGCCAGCCGGTAAGTGACTGCGCTCTTTAATCTTTTAGCTGCTATATTCTTCTGTGTAACCGATCCCAGCTGTGCTAAATTCTTTCCTCCTGTGTTGAATCTCTTGTCCTACAAAATTGAGAGAGCTTTCACTGCCTTTTGTTTGTTTTGTTTCTTTACTGATGGGTTTGGATTGGGCACTTCTATTTGACCTAGTAATCAATTCCTTTATGGTTACATCAGAGCATTGGTGTGGGAGGGGGGGAAGGGCCTTTGTTTCTTGTGGTGTGGTTGCCTAGTTGGTGCTAGAATTTTTTCACTAGGCTGGGTTGTAGCTGTGGCTTTTAGCTGGAGTCCTTAAAAGGACTATTTTTGTTATTGGTCCTGTAAGGGATTGTGGTGTAGCTGTTTCACTGCTTTTTAATGGCACTAAAAAATATATACTGCATGGATGAGATAGTTGATGAGTACTGACACTTGGTGATTACAGAGTGAAATAGTTTTTAACAATGAGGGGGTAGTTGATGAGTACTGATACTTGGTGATTACAGAGTGAAATAGTTTTTAACAATGAGGGGGTAGTTGATGAGTACTGACACTTGGTGATTACAGAGTGAAATAGTTTTTAACAATGAGGGGGTAGTTGATGAGTACTGACACTTGGTGATTACAGAGTGAAATAGTTTTTAACAATGAGGGGGTAGATAACAAAACACACTGGTTAACTTAAAATAATTACACTCTTGGTTATTTTCCATGTATAAAAGTCATGCCTTTGTAAAATAATTTTAAATACTTAAGTGATGTTGAAAAAGATGGCTGTTAGAAAATTGTGTTTGAAAAATCTCTATCCTCAGGGAGTCGCTGGACCTGTTGGACCTGCAGGTCCTCAAGGAGAAAGAGGTAATCCAGGATTTTCTGGTGCCCAAGGAGAAGCCGGTCCAATTGGTCCTGCTGGAGAAGCTGTAAGTAACATTATGTTTTCTGTAAGCACTCATTTTTAAACTCCTGCTGGATCTCACTTGTAGTAGGACAATGGTGCTACTAGATTTCCAGTAGGATGTAGTCCATAGAGTAGAGATGTGCTGTGTTCCCATTTTATTAGCACCAATGGTCCAAAGCATCTGACTTCAGTGACTTCTAGATATTGATTTTTGGCAGAGATATAGTCAAATAATGGCTATAACAAAACTCATTGGAAAAAAAAGAAAGAAAGACATAGCAGACAGATTATCATCATCAAGTGCCATCTCCACAACGAAGGTTGGCTGCAACAGACCTCCAGTGACTTGTGTCTTTTTTTGGTGGTGCACTTTACTAAACTGTAACTTGTCCATCTAATCTCCCACTTGTATCTCTGCCTACCTCATGCTCGCTTCCCTTCAACTTTATCCTCAACTAAGGTCTTCAACAAGGTGTCATGTCTTTTAATGTGTCCAAAATATTTTATTTGTCTGATCTTTATTTCTCTTAATAATTCTTTCTTCATATTAAGTGTTGTTAGAACCTCTTTATTTGTCTTCTTCTCTTTCCATGATGTTCTCCCTATTCTTCTGTATATCCACAATTCAAAGAATACAATTTAATATAAAGAAGGGGATCTAAATTGAAAGTGGAAGCAATTTTTCCATACCACTTAGCCTTGGAAACTGAAACTAAAATCATAAAATAGGCATGCGTACTCTATAAAGAATGAGTTACTCTATAAAGAATGAGTTACTCTATAAAGAATGAGTTACTCTATAAAGAATGAGTTACTCTATAAAGAATGAGTTACTCTATAAAGAATGAGTTAGTCCAATGGTTTGAGACAGTTAATTGGTTACTGATGTACCAGAACCATCATCTATAATTATCACTGATATCTTCATCTGGATATGGTAAAACAATCTTGAACCTTCATCTCTTGTTCTCATTCAGCTGTATAAAGAGGACAGCACTTTCACTACAAACTATTGTTTGAGTGCTTCTCTCCAAATTCATTCATTCATTTTCCTTTTGCGCTGAAGTTAGCGCATAGGGCAGAGGTCAGATCTCTCCAATTCTGTCTGTTCAAAGCTATTCTGTGCAGTTCTTGAATAGTATGAATATTGGTTGTTTTACTTTCTCTAAGTATTGTTCTTCTGAGTGTTTCTTTTGGTCTACCCCTTGCTCTTTTGCCTGTAGGTATCCATTCAAGAGATTGGTGGTGTATTCTGTTGGTGTCTGCGCGTAGGACATGCCCGACATAGGACCAACGGTGTTTTCTGATAACTGTGATGAAATTTTGATGCGTCTCTTCTCTGATTTTATCATTCGATTTGAATTCACTCCAATGGGTGTTAGTTATCCTACGAAGACATTTGTTCTTGAAACTCAGTAATTTCTTTTCTGAAGATAAAGAGCTTTTCCAGCTCTCACATCCATATGATAACACCGGAATAACGCAGGAATTAAATAAGCGTATATTCGTGCGTGTGCTGATTGACTTTGACTTCCAGATATTAGACAGTCTGTTAAATGCACTTGATGCTAGGGCAATGCAAGTTGTAATTTCTGGCATGACATCTCCGTCGAGTGTTAATTTGCTTCCTAGATAGGAGAATTTCTGTACTTTTTCAATTGTTGTCCATTTAAAGTAATTTCGTTAGGTGAATTGAATGAAAAAGGAATTGGAATGAACTGACATCTATTACACAAATCGGTCTGGACTTTACGATGTTAGTTGATTAATCCAACGATCGACGGAATGACCCAGACTTGATAGAGAAACACCCTCCATCAACGGACATCGCTACAAATATGCACACTAAAATATACATATGCTATTGATAGAGGCACTTCTAAACAATGGTTATGTTTTGTAGAGTTGAAGAAGACTAAAACTAGCACTAACAGTGAACGGACAAAACTAGATTTTGTAAATCTGGCATACATACTGTATATTTTTGTATAATTGAATTAATGTGACTGGAAAGTGAAAACTGTCAAATTTAAACACAGTTGAGGAAAAGAAATGTAAATAAAAGAGAGAGGGAATACTTTGACTAGATTTCAGGATAGACACCCACTTATTAGTGTTAGGATGCAGTCAGTTTCGATTTCTATCTTCATTATGGTATAATTGAGTAGTGCAAAAAAGCGTTTAGCGCTAGGATAGTACAGTTTTAACTCTTTCTGTGGTCTCAATATGATTTGGTAGCACAGAAAGAGAGCCATTTTATTCTCTAGCGCTAGGATAGTCCAGTTTTAACTTCTTACTTTCATCTCAATATGATTGAGTAAATAAGATAGTCCAGTTTTAACTTCTTACCTTCATCTCTAAATGATGGCATAACATAAGATAGTCCAGTTTTAACTTCTTACCTTCATCTCTAAATGATTGCATAACATAAGATAGTCCAATTTTAACTTCTTACCTTCATCTCTAAATGATTGCATAACATAAGATAGTCCAGTTTTAACTTCTTACCTTCATCTCTAAATGATTGCATAACATAAGATAGTCCAGTTTTACCTTTTCACCTTCATCTCAGTATGATTGAGTAGCATAGAAAGCCATCTCATCCTATGTTTCTATAATAATCAAATATTGACTTTTTGCTTTGGTTGTAGTATCACTAAGCACACATTAAAAGTAGTATAGGCCTACATTTAATAAATGAAGTTGTTTTTGAGATGTCATTTCATATGTGCTTTAATTTTATAGGGAGAACAAGGAACTTCTGGTAGAGATGGAAATGATGGCCAACCTGGACTCCCTGGGCCACCAGGTCCTGTTGGACCACCGGGCTATCCTGGTGAATCAGGCAAACCGGTTGGTATTTATTATGTTTGAAATTGTTATCTTTCAGTCATTTGCATTTCACATATATTTCATATTGGTTCTGGTGTTGTCAGGTGAATTCTTGTTTTCACAGTTGTAGATAGAATTTTATAATATAAGGTTATGTTGATAGTTCCAGAGAGTGTTGTCACTCTGCAATATCAACAGAGATAATTGATGAGGTGTTACTTATAAAAATTACATTTAATAATTAATAAAAAATAATATATCAAGAATGATTTATAATATTTGCAGAAATGTCAGAGTCATGCTTGTTACTATTTGCCGAAATATCAGTCATGCTTGTTACTGTTTGCTAAAATATCATAGTCAATCTTGTTGCTGGTTGCTAAAATATCATAGTCAATCTTGTTACTATTTGCTGAAACATCAGATTTGTTCTTGTTACTGTTTGTTAAAGTATCACAATCAATCATGTTACTGTTTGCTGAAACATCAGATTTGTTCTTGTTACTGTTTGTTAAAGTATCACAATCAATCTTATTACTGTTTGCTGAAACATCAGATTTGTTCTTGTTACTGTTTGCAGAATTGTAAAATTCATCTTGTTACTGTTTGTTAAAATGACAAATTCCTTCTTATTAGTGTTTGCCGAAAATTAGATTCATTCTTGCTACTTCTCACCTAAATGTCAATTTCATTATTTTGTCACTTTAATCTTGTCAATTCTTGTTTACTGAATTGTCAAATTAATCTTATTAACTGGTTGCTGAAATAGCAAATTCCTTCTTGTTAGTGTTTACGAAAAGATAAAATCTATTCTTGCTACTGCTCACCTAAATATCAAACTCATTCTTGCTACTGTTTGTCTTAATGTCAATTTAATCTTGTTACTGTTTGCCTAAATATCAAATTCATTCTTACTACTGTTTGCCTAAATATCAAATTCATTGGTGTTACTGTTTGCCTAAATATCAAATTCATTCTTGTTACTGTACCTAAATATCAAATTCATTCTTGTTATTGTTTAACTTAATGTCGAATTCATTCTTGTTTAAATTATTTATGTTTACTTATTAGATGTTATTTTTAAAGGTTACATTTTCTTACCCATCTGCGTTAATATTACAATATTATAAGTCTATATGTACAGACAAGTACAATAATATAAGTTTATGTGTATAGACAACTAAAATAACAAATGTTCATTTGTATAACATTTGGACAACTACTATAACAGAAATGTACGTGTACAGACAACTGCAATATGAGAAGTTTATGTTTACAGACAACTACAATAACACAAATTTATGTGTACATAGCACTATATATATCAAATGACATATTCTTTCCAGAACGTTGTCTTTGTCGTGGATACTCTGAACACCTCTCTGTTCCGGGCAAGCAGACCAGCATTGGCCAGAGACATGTGCATACAGTCTTCCATGTTGCTGGTCCATCGTCTTCTTGGTCTTCTTCTCTTGCCTGGCACTCTGCCCTCTAGAATCAGCCTTTTGATACCATCATGTCCCTTTAAGTGTCCAAAATGCTGTAGCTTCCTTCTTATGGTGGTATTTAGAAGCCAGTCTTCATTTAGTTTCAGTAATTTCAAAACTTCAATGTTTCTGAATGTCTAGGCACATTACTCCTGTAACATACCAAAATAACATAAGATTATTTGTACAGACAACTACATTAACATAAATTTATGTGTACTGACAACTGCAACAACAGGTTTATTTATGTGCACAGACTACAGTAACAAATGTATGTGTACAGATGACTAAAGTAACAAAAGTTTATATCTATGTACAATATCAGAAGTTGATATGTACAACTGCAATAACAAGTTTATTTATGTGTACAGACAACTGCAATAACAAGTTTATTTATGTGTACATACAACTACAATAACATAAATGTATGTGTACAGATGACTAAAGTAACAAAAGTTTATATCTATGTACAATATCAGAAGTTGATATGTGCAACTGCAATAAAAAATGTTTATTTATACAGACAAATGCAATAACAGTTATTTATTTGTATATAGAATTACAATAACAAAACTTTGTGTGCATGGATTTATCAATCCACTCTTTAGCTTAGGTATACCTGACTGATCTGTTCATTGATTTTTAGGGTGAACGAGGCCAAGATGGATCTCCTGGTTCCCAAGGAAGAGCAGGTGAGAAGGGATCTAGAGGAGCCAATGGTGCACCTGGACCAGTTGGAGTTTTGGGAGTACCTGGACCACAAGGACAGGTTGGACCTCCTGGTCCTCAGGGAGAACGAGGCGAGAGGGTATGTTCATTGCAGTATTTAATTTAATCATTGCCTGATTTATTATTTTACATGGATTGTGGTGAGTGAAGTGTTGAGATTTCTTCTTAAGTAATAGGTAATATTCTTAAGTACTCTGTGATGTATCCTTTAAAGAATGTGTTCTTTGTTTGTCTTTCTATCCATGATGTTCTTAGAACCTTTCTATAGAATTTAATTTTGAATGCCGATATTTTATTGTCCATTGTGGATGTCATTTGCCTACCTCTCACAAAATTAACAGGTAACATAAGAGAAAAGTGTGATGACAAAGAGATGACCAGGACGGAGATTTACATGACATAAACAGTCACCTGAACATAAAGTGTGTAGATAAAACAAGACTAGCAACAAGATCATATCTGAACATGAAGTGTATAGAGACAAGACTAGTAACAAGATCTCACCTGAACATGAAGTGTATAGAGACAAGACTAGTAACAAGATCTCACCTGAACATGAAGTGTATAGAGACAAGACTAGTAACAAGATCTCACCTGAACATGAAGTGTATAGAGACAAGACTAGCAAAAAGATTGCACCTGAACATGACGTGTGTAGAGAAAACAAGACTGGCATCAAGATCTCACCTGAACATGACGTGTGTAGAGAAAACACACCCTTAGCCTGTGACAGCCTCCATATCTGTCTCCAGTCACGCGTAGTGGCGACTCTTTGCCCAGACGATTTTTGCTCTCGTCTGACTCGCACGAGGTGTTCCACTGTCTATGAACTTGCCTCGTGTAATTGGACGTGCTGTGCCTGTGCCCATTGGGTACTGAACCGTTTTCTCATCCGTGAGCCTGGTTCCTTAAGGGGAAGAACTCAACAGAGGAGTTGGACCCTGGCTCTTTCGCCCTCTTAGCCGAGGTGTCATTCATTGACATCGTGTACCCCTTGTCCAAGTTCGAGTCTCACACCACGCGTTTGAGAGCAAGGCGTTCTTGAGCTGAGCGTCCTTGTCCCAATAGCACCTGAGCCCATCAGGTACTGAACCTTTTCTCTCTTCAAGTGTATTTCCGGTGTAGGAAAACCTGACAGTAGAGTTGGGCCAGGGCTAAATCGTTGTCCCTTTTGTGCCTGAGCCCATCGGGTACAGAACCCTTTCTCTCTGCAAGTGTACTTCCGGTATAGGAAACCTTGACAGTAGAGTTGGACCAGGACTACCATCGCTGTCCCTTTCTTGCCTAAGCCCATCGGGTACAAAACCCTTTCTCTTCGCGAGCATATTTCCGGTTTAGGAAGTCTCGACATTAGAGTTGGATTAGGTCTTTTTGCTTTCTCGACGTGTGTAGAGAAAACAAGACTGGCAACAAGATCTCACCTGAACATGAGACAATAAGACTAGCAACATAAGATGCAACCCATGATATTGTGTAAAGAATACATGAAACTGAAAAAAATTGTATGTGCACCCACCACTCATAACAGCTGTGAGCCTGAAAAAACATAATTAGTATATTCGTATAAAAAGGCAGTTGAGACATAAGGTCTAGTACATGTGCTTGGAATGTGATAACTATCTGAAAATTACCATCATCACATCATTGGTATGGTGGTGGCAGAAATGAATTTGTGGACCACTGCTAGAAGGATGAACTGTCATCACAGCACTATTGTTTTATTTTTTGCATCCATGAACATTACTAAACCACTGACAATGCCTAGGAGAGACATGGAAGTGATAAACCACGGATGACTACACCCACACAAGATTGTCATATTGTGCTGAGTCATGTAAGGAATCATTCCATCCGGCAAGCCAAACAGCAAGAGCAACAGTGGGTAGACATTGGCAAGTCTCTAAAATGACAGTCATATGAAAACTTAGAACAATAAGTCTTACTGCAAGACGACCTTATATTTTGTAAAAACTGATGTAGAGACATCGTCAACAGCACCTGCAATGAGCACAGCAATATGTCAAATGGACTAGACTGCAGTTGAATGATGTCCTATTCACAGACAAGCTAGGGCATAGACTCTTCAGGCAAGGTTCTCCAGCTAATCTGGGTTCTTACTTGTGAGTGGGACTTGATTCCACAGAATTTCTTGTAAAGATCTGTGCATTTTATGCATAGCCTCTTCCAAACTTGTATACAAGCACATGGTGGACATACCAGATACACACTGGGGTTAGTGTGAAATCCCTTTTTTATATTAGTTGAATTTTTAATTTTCTTCCTTGCCTCTAAATATTGCAAAGAATTTCATAAAAAGTAAATGCACAATTTAATAACTAGAATGGATTGATTGGAAAATGAATAATCATTCTGAAAATGAATACTTATATACACATATTTGCAATTCACACTATGTTTCTGGATTATTATAGTGACATGTTTTTAATGTGTGTCAGTTTACCGGGTAGTTAAAATTTAAATAAATTTCAAATATTTGATAATTTAATTTCCTTTTATTTAACAGGGTGAGCGTGGAGCAGCTGGTCCTTCAGGATTGACTGGACCTGTTGGTCAACAGGTAATGTGTAATACAAATAAAAAACAATGTGTTAACTTTATAGTAGTTTTGAGATATACATTTCTTATAGGTCATCAGCTCTATTTATCGTTTGTCATAAGTCATCAGGTCTAAGTATCATTATACCATAAGTCATCAGCTCTAAGTACTATTTATCATTATCATAAGTCATCAGGTCTAAGTACCATTTATCATTATCATAAGTCATCAGCTCTAAGTATCATTATCATAAGTCATCAGCTCTAAGTACTATTTATCATTATCATAAGTCATCAGGTCTAAGTATCATTATCATAAGTCATCAGCTCTAAGTACTATTTATCATTATCATAAGCCATCAGCTCTAAGTATCATTATCATAAGTCATCAGGTCTAAGTACCATTTATCATTATCATAAGTCACCAGCTCTAAGTACCATTTATCATTAAGTGTTCAAATGTACAGTTATTCATATTATAATAATTTATTTTTGGATGCTGACTTGTGTGTAATATTTGATGAATATTTTCTAGGGTGTGCAAGGTCTGCAGGGAGAGGCAGGTCGACAAGGCAAGAATGGAGCTAAGGGAGACAAAGGTTGGCCTGGACGACCTGGTGGTCAAGGCTTACCTGGACCATCTGTAAGTAATGGGAGATAAAAAAAAAGTGGAAAAGAGAATCATTACAACTGCAATTGTCACTTCTGCACATTCTCTTTTTCTCTCTCCAAAGTTATGCAACCTGTGAATATCTCTCCTTGTTTTCATATTACAATCTTTCTAAAAATTTCTTCTTTTTATATTACATTCTTTCTCAAATTTCTTCTTGATTGCATATTACATTGATTCTAAAAATTTCTTTCCATTTTCATACTGAAATCTCTCTAAGATTTTTTCTTGTTTTGATATTGCATTTCTTTAAACAGTTTTTTTTTCTTGTATTCTTTCTAAAAATTTCTTGTTTTCATATTGTACTCTATTTAAAATTTCTAGTTTTCACAATACATTCTTTCTGAAATTTCTTCTTGTTTTAATATTACATTCTTTTTAAGATTTCTTGTTTTCATACTGCATTCCTTCTAAGATTCTGTAGTCTATAAAATTGTGAAAGAATTATATGCATTTATCTTATTCATACAGGGTGACAGTGGTGAACTTGGCCCACCTGGACCTCCTGGATCTCCTGGACCATCTGTGAGTTGACATACTAGTAATCTAGATTTGATATGTTCAATCAATGGATACTTTGATTTTTAAATCAATTACAAACTAACTATGTAGTTTATAAATCTATCAATGAAAAGTTAGTCAATTTTGATTATAGTTTCCCAGATTATAAGATGTAACAGAAAATACAGCGTTAAATCCATATTTTGCATTGACCAACAGCATATGTATTCAGACATGATACAACAGCATATGTATTCAGACATGATACAACAGCATATGTATTCAGACATGATACAACAGCATATGTATTCAGACATGATACAACAGCATATGTATTCAGACATGATACAACATCATATGTATTCAGCATCAGACCTGCCACTTTTCTAGAAAATCTTATACCCATCTTTAGGATGACCTACAACTGTTGATGATTTAAAATGATTTCCAGTTGAACTGGGAATTGAACTTTGGATAATCTGACTAGGAAGCCAGTGCACTAACCACTGAATTACCTTGGTCTTTAATTAGTTGTTATATTAGTTTGTAAATCAATTAGAGGGTGCACTATTGTGTAGTGGCTAAGTCACTAGCTCATCAACCAAATTATGTGTGTTTCACTTATAACTCGTGATTTGAAAAAAAAAAGATAATCCCTGGTGAATTCAGGCATTTGGAAATGGGTACTGGGACTCATCCTCTGAGGAGGTTGATTATTTGTACCATCTTTCAGAGTATGTGCTGAATATGACACAAGTCAGGCAGTTTCTGGTCAACCATTGCCTAGTCAGATAAGCACTTATGGTTAAAAATGCTATATTAAAAACTCAACTTATTTCACTTTTATAAATGAATAGGATCAATTATTCAGTTCATTAATGTATGATTGAAGAAACATGTTGATCAATTAGTGAGCCAATTAATGTCTATAAATCGATTAAAAAAGCCACATGTAATCATTTATTGTGCCACACAATTAATCAGTTAAGAAATATACTGGCTGTATATGTATGAAATAACTAATTTTCAGTAGGATTATTCTGTATTTTGACACAAAATAACTTTAAATTGTTTGTATTTCTGCCAGAATTGTGTATAAAAAGTACTTCACGGCAGGTTAAATATCGTTGTGGACATATTCAATGAAACCTGAGTATATTGTGTATTAAATACATCTATTAATTGACAGATATGATTCAGTCCAACAAGCCATGGTTGGTTGCTGATCCAGCAGTCAATGGGCTCATGCCCTTTAACTCATTCCAACAAGCCGTCGTTAAAGTAATTATTTCATCAACTTATCAGATCATAAAAACAAAATTATAAACCAACATTTGAGTCCTTCATTTCACAATTTGAGAAACTAGTGAACTCTTCTACCCTTTACACGACAAGGCATAAAGAGGTATGAAGCGAAATGAAAGAAAGAAAAAGTTAATGATTCAATAAGTTGATAAATACATGTCTGTAAATGACTCGGACTATAAATCCATAATTAAGGAATTAATCAGTCAGTAAGCCAATGAAAACATTATATAAATGAATTATAAGTAAATTATTCTGAAGCACTAAAACAAGGCATTCTCAACCTTAGTGCTCTCTTAAGGACAAGTGCTCAAGCCATGTGAGTTAAATAGTGATCCCGAGCACTAATGATTACATGTGGGCAGTATTCACCATATTAAAGGTTGAGAAGATCTGTACTAAAGGAATAGATGTTTATATAAGAAGTCTATACTTGTTTATTTGCTCTTACTTATTATGTGCAGTGGAGTGGTTCCTCTCAGAGCTTTCTTTCATACCCAGTAGATTTTAGCCTTCAGTTTAATGCAATGCTTATTGAAGAAGCCTTCTACCTGGAGGGGGTCCTTTCATTTTCAGCATTTTATATGATAATAAACCTGGATTCAGGAGTATAAATGCCTATGTGTTTTGTGTATATTTTCAGGGTCCTGCTGGCCAAAGAGGACTGCCTGGCAGAACTGGAGAACTTGGAGCTGTTGGTCGTCCTGGCAATACTGTAGGTTGACTTCCTGTTTGCTATGTGTTGGAGATTTTATCTCTTGTTTGAGATCTATGTTTTTTTTCATGGGCAGTTATAAGAGCATTGTATTGCTTTTCAAAATTTTAAACAAAATATGGTTAGAGAGTGACTGCAGTGAATGGATGGACATTAGGTCATATGTGGCAATGCATGGACTTGTCCAGTTACACTGAAAACTGCAAGACTCAATAACATACACAGAAGAATCAGTGAATAGAAAAATGAATAGAAGTGTATGGAGTTTTATTGCCTACAAAAATGGCAGGGAAATGCTAGAGAAATCATCTGTCTACTCCACAACTACATTTAACATGAGAATGGAGATCGAAGCATGGAACATCATAGTCATTTAACTAGTAACTAGTCCATTCACATAGTTATACTCTCAGACTCCCAAAGATTTCTAGTTAAGATAGAAAGGTGCATGCTAATAAAGTAGTGGGTCACTTAATGAGAGTAATGTAGGTACCAGTGAGAATAATGTAGGTACCAGTGAAAGTAATGTAGGTACCAGTGAGAGTAATGTAGGTACTAGTGAGGGTATTTGGGGTATCAGTGAGGGTAATGTAGGTACCAGTGAGGGTATTGTAGGTACCAGTGAGAGTACTGCAGATACCAGTGAGAATAATGTAGGTACCGGTGAGAGTATTGTATATATTGACAAAAGCAATGTGTTATTGTTGCTGGTATCCCATGATAAATTAGTTTATTTTTCTTATCAGGGAGTTCGTGGACCTACTGGAGATGATGGACCAAAGGTGAGTAATTGTTCTTTCTTAACATAATGATAATTTGCAGTTACACGGTAAATTCTGATTTATCTGTTGTCTGACTTTGTTTTATTCTTTCTTGTTACACAAAACCCATATAACTTCATAGTTTCAGTATGGCAAAGTGTTCTGTTAATGTGTAATTATAATTGAACCAGAATCTGTATAGCACATTTATTTTCAATTGTTGTAAAGTCTTTAGGAACAGCTTATATGTTTCACTAACCTTGCCAGGTTGAAATGGAAACGGAATGATCTAAGGCATTTTAAATACCAATGCTTCATTGGTATAATAAAGACCTTACTAGTTACATTTGATCTTTGTGTTGACACTTAATTGGATCTGTATGTTGTCATTTTCCAAGAATTTGAAAAAAAATATAGTGCTTTTGGGTATCAGCAAAGTACAGGAAACATATAATCCTTTTGAGTCTCCACAATGTTCAGGCAACATATATTTCTTGTTGATCTCAGCAATGTCATGTCATGTGACATATTCTCTCCAGAACGTTGTCTTCCCAATGAACTCCCTGAATCCATCTCTGTCTTTGGCTTGCATATTCCAATGACGTATTCATGTTATCTTTAATGTTGTCAGTACATTGTCTTCTTGGTCTGTCATTCCAAACAGATGTGTCTCTTTATATGACCAAACAAGTGTCGCTTTTTTTTGCTATTATGTTTAGTAACCAACACTTTGGAATCTTCAATGTGCTATAATATCTAATATATATATATATATATATATAAGTTTCTCTTTTTTTCCTTCCATGATATTCTAAGTATCCTTCTGTAGCATTTTATCTTAAAGGCGTTGATATTCTTTGCCACTATTTTACTTAGGGTCCATATTTCACAGCCATAAAAATGCCATTTCACAGCCATGCAACCGGATAAATACAAGTTTGTAGCATTAGCAGTTTCGTTTCTATTTTGTTGTTTTCCATATATTTTTCTCAGCAATGTACAAGCAACATATATTTCTTTTGGGTCTCAACAATATACATGCAATGTATAGTTATGTGGGCATCAGCAATGTACAAGTGACATATAGATCGTTTGGGTCTCAGCAATGTACAGATAACATATAGTTCTGCTTAGAGTTTTGTTAATGAAAACCCTATGTGAAACAGAAGTTAAAAGGAGAATAGGAATGGCTAAAAATACCTTCCATGACATGAGGAAAATATCAACATCTATACAAATTACAAACAAGTTAAAAATGAGAATTATAAAATGCTACATCTATTCCATATTAATATATGGATCAGAAGCATGGACACTAAATTAACAATTAGAAGACATAATTGATGCCTTTTAAATGAGGGTATATAGAAGAATAAGGAGAACATCATGGAAAGAGAAGAAAACAAATAAAGAGGGGCTAAAAACGCTTAATATGAAGAAAGAATTACTAAGAAATAAAGATCAGGCAAATAAAATATTTTGGACACATTAAAAGACATGCAACCTTATTGAAGACTTTACTTGAGGGTAAAGTCAAAGGGAAGTGAGCAAAAGGTAGGTAGAGATACAAGTGGGAGTGTAACATCACAAGATGGACAGGTTACATCCTAGCAGAGTGCACCACCAAAACAAGAGACATGGGATGTTGGAGGTCTGTTGCAGCCAATCTTTATTGCGGCAATGACACTTCATGATGATGATGAATGAAAACCTCTCAATAAGCTCCTTCATTTGATATTGAAGTATCTATTTGAGAAACAAACATATTGAAAAGGGGGGGGGGAATCAAACTAGGTAAAAATGTATTTGACTTTTGCTCTTTTCAGGGTCCCTCAGGACCACCTGGACCACCAGGGCCCCCTGGACCAGCTGTGAGTATTAATTCTGTGTTTAATATTGTTACAAGAATTAATAATTGATACAAGATAACATCTCACTGTTTCTCTATCTCACACACACAATCTCATCACAGCATTGTAGAAAAATCCTTCTAAATCTTTCATCATCTCTCAATCTACATACAACTATCTTTCTTTTCTACCACTATTATTTTCCCTTATGACTTTTTCAATCACTATTTATATTGTCCTCTCAATGACTATTTCAATCTGTATTTACCTTCACTCTCAATACCTTTTTTGTTACCAGTATTTTCAATCACTCTCAATCTGGCAATCATTCAATCTCTTATTATATCTACTCCATTAAAAGATCTCTATTTCTCTATGGTGTCCATTCATAATCTATCACCTAACCTTTCTCAATGTCTCATTCAGTGTGTCTTCCATCAATCTTTTTTCAAAATCCCTACTTTTCTCACTTGTGACTACTATGAAAAGTAACCCATATTAGCACTTCCTTAAAATGTTTACTGCAACCCTGTAACAGTAACATTGATATTTTTGTAAGTAACATTAAAACATCCAGTAACATTGTTATTTTTATTTTGTTAAAATCTATCCATGTTTTATTGATAGTACTATACACATATAGACATGTTTCAAGTGAACGAAAGAAGAAGAAGAAAAGTGATGGTACTAGAAAGATGTTTCAACAAAACTTTAGCCTTCTGTCGAGAAACAATCACAGAACATAACAAATGTTGCAAGAAGTAAAACAGGATTGGACCTCAACTAAACATTTTTTCTCATTCATAAATTATTTGAAGTGCTATCACTAGTAGGCAACATTAAGCAGTTTCTGGTCAACCACTGACTAGCAGATGAGTACTTATGGAAGAATATGTGCTCTAACTAGTTCATAGCTAAAGTTAACATAACCAAAATGTGTTACTTGCTTTACATATGACTGCACAAACATGTTAGTACACCTGTTTTTGTACTTGATAGGTATTTTTTTTACAATATTATATTACATCATATTTCATTTGTTTCTCAAACTTGACAGACATGTTTAGTTGAGGTCCAATCCTGTATTACTTCTCGCAACATTTGTTATGTTCTGTGATTGTTTCTTGACATAAGGCTAAAGTTTTGTTGAAACATTGCGTTTGCTATTTCTTGATATTAATTATACTAGCAATGCTGTTTTTGTTATTTGTTTCACATCATCATTGTAACATGCCTCTACCTATCCCTTTTAATATTTCTGAAAATGCAGCAATGATCATGTGATTACATCAATAAAACATAAGTAATCTATTTTGTTTCTAGAGTTATGGAAATGTTTATGCTCCTTATCAAAACTTCCAATCAGGAGGAAAAGGAAATGACCCTTATCTGCAGTATGATCAACCTATTGAGGTAAGAATTATGTAGAAATTGTATTTTAGACCAGTCAAAAACTCCAAACTATTTGTAAATAATTGTTGCATGATGATAATCTTTTCAGTCTCACTCTATGATTTTAAAATACTCAAAATATCTGTGTCAACATGAAGGATGTCAACATGATGGATGTCAACATGATGGATGTCAACATGAAGGATGGCAACATGAAGGATGTCAACATGAAGGATCTCAGCATGATGGATGTCAACATGAAGGATGTCAACATGAAGGATGTCAACATGATGGATGTCAACATGATGGATGTCAACATGATGGATGTCAACATGAAGGATGTCAACATGAAGGATGTAAACATGATGGATGTCAACATGATGGATGTCAACATGATGGATGTCAAAATGATGGATTTCAACATGATGGATGTCAACATGATGGATGTTAACATGAAGGATGTCAACATGAAGGATGTCAACATGATGGATGTCAACATGAAGGATGTCAACATAAAGGATGTCAACATGATGGATGTCAACTTGATGGATGTCAACATGATGGATGTCAACATGATGGATGTCAACATGATGAATGTCATCATGATGAATGTCAACATGATGAATGTATACATAATGAATGTATACATAATGAATGTCAACATAATGAATGTCAACATAATGAATGTCAACATAATGGATGTCAGCATAATGGATGTCAACATAATGGATGTCAACATGATGAATGTCAACATAATGGATGTCAACATAAAATGTGTCAACATAATGTATGTCAACATGATGAATGTCAATATAATGAATGTCAACATAATGTATGTCAATATAATGTATGGCACTAATAGTTGATTTCACTCTTCTTGTTATACTGTCCAGAACATGCATGTGTGAGTGGATTTATTTTTATCGAATTATCTACTGTTTGTGAATTGAAAATTGATAGGGGGAATGTTTAGAAACATGGTAGCCTAGTTGATGGTGAGCTTGCTTATTATCATAGAGTTATACAGTGTGCCAGGTTCAAAATTGCATCTGGACACAAACAAAATAATATCCGGGTTGTGATTTCTCGCCTGACACAGCTACTTCTCCAGTCGACCCAACTGTAAATGGATATCTGGCACATGAGTTAGGACAGCAAGGGAGGGAACTGACTACCCCACCTGGTAGTTGCTGTGGCTTAGTACATAAAGAATTATCTTTACCCCTGATGACAGATTGCTGCCATGGGACCTACCTTTACCTAGAGGGAATGTACAAAAGTTGCTTGGTGAGTTCTGGATGTTAACACAAACATCCATGTTGTGATTGAGGGAATTCAGTATCAAGTGTCAAGGTTAGTAGGACTAGAAACCTATGAAATGGAATCAGTATAATCAACTAGTGAGCCATGGGGACATCAGAATCTATACATTTTGGCATCTGCTGCAGCTGACTGGGCAGCTATAGGTCTGCCTAAATTGCCATGACATTCGTTTCCAAACTTTAAACAATAGTTGTATGATGCTGAAATACAGAAGTGAATAGGAATTGCTGACCTTGCATTCAATAACAAGGATACAATATGCAGCAAATAAACAAGCTTACAGGATATATATCAATATATATATTAAGCTCCTTCTTGACATGGGTTAGGTCTAGGAACAATACTGGCCAAGGCAGACCCTAACCGAACTGACCAAGAAAGACAGAAATCACACTGACCAAAAGAGAACCAAGGAACACACTGCTGACCAAGACAGAGTCAAGAAAACTCCCAAACAAAAACAGTCCCAGAAACCCCATGAACCAAAACAGACCCAGAAACTTCACTAACCAAAAAAGCCACTAACGAAAACAGACCCAGAAACTTCACTAACCAAAAAAGCCACTAATGAAAACAGACCCAGAAACTGCACTAACCAAGATGGACCCAAAAACCACACTAGCCAAAACAGACCCAGAAACTGCACTAACCAAGATGGACCCAAAAACCCCACTAGCCAAAACAGACCCAGAAACTGCACTAACCAAGATGGACCCAAAAACCCCACTAGCCAAAACAGATCCAGAAACTGCACAAAGACAGATTCAGAAACCAATCTGGCCAAGATAGACACAGAAATCACATTTATCAAAACAGAACCTGTAGGGGCTTTAAATCTGTTTATTAGTCATCTGCAGTCAGGAAATGTGTAAAACAGAACCCAGAGGGGCTTTACATCTGTTTATTAGTCATCTGCAGTCAGGAAATGTGTAAAACAGAACCCAGAGGGGCTTTACATCTGTTTATTAGTCATCTGCAGTCAGGAAATATGTTACTTGCTCAAATTCCATTATTTTAGTAAGGTTGCTAGATGTCACATGTTTGTTAGCATGTTTTTTTTCAAACTCCAACTGGGTCTCTTGTGTAGATCTCCAGCAGGATGTAGTTCAAAGAATGTTTGTTGCCATTTTATGTTGTCATATTTTAATTAAGTTTCTGCATTTTATTTGGCAAAAACAGCACATATTCAATTTTCTTACTTAGGATAGAAACAATGCACTTGTTGGCCTGAGTTTTGCCAAAGAAACTATGAACAGAATTTACAAACCGACAGGCAAGAAATCATCCCCTGGTCAGTCCTGTAGGGACATAAAGAGAGCTAACCCTGAACTCAAGAATGGTATTTACATTTACTTGCAATAAGCATATTTATTATGGTTTACCTTATCTGTCTTCCATATTTTTTAAGCCTCATTTAGTCAAGCACAAAAAGTAGATTATATCAAGGCATTAGGGTTAGACATAAAGACAAAGGTAGACCAAGAAAAAAAGTGGATAGAAAACATCAAGATAACCTTGAATAAACATGGACTCAACACAACCAAGGTGACACATCTGACCTTGGAATGATAACAGAGGCTCCTACACCTATGCTTAAGGGAAAATGTGGATACTATCAACAATCATTCACTTGGAGAAAGATAATAGACAATAACACTTTCAAGCATGGGTTATATCAAGGCGTATAAACATAAACAAATGTGGATACAAATTGAATCTAAAATTGAGTGCAGTAAAAACTGTGTACCATCTGGCAAGTGGAGATGTGAAAATAAAATTAAAATGATTGGAAATAATGTTTTAAAAATAATACAAAATACTTAACTGATGTTTCAATCAACAGGTCTTTATAAAGAGAATGACAAGCACAGAAACAAAATAATATAACATGAATATAATGGAGTAACTCGAATCAGAGAGTAACATGATTGTCAGAGAACACTTCTTCAGGATGCGTTCTGGAGTCATGGACAATTTTAGCAGGGTTTTTTTTTTGTCACTTTGATCAGTTTTTATTTCCTGGAGTTGTGCTAGTAGTTTACAGTAATCTGTCAGGAACTGACACTGGGGTTTTGTTGGGATTTGTGCAGATTTAAGATGGAACTTCTAGATAGTTGTAACATGTTCTCTGGTGTGATAGTAGTACCGGATAGTTATTTGTGAAATTGTAGTTTCAAGTCATTCAGTATTGTCTGGTTCATGAGTAACATTTTTAATGCAATATTTGGTGTTTATCACCATACTACAAAACTATGCTCTACTGCAATATTTTTATTTATCACCATACTACAAAACTATGCTGTACTGTAATATTTTTATTTATCACCATACTACAAAACTATGCTCTACTGCAATATTTTTATTTATCACCATACTACAAAACTATGCTCTACTGCAATATTTTTATTTATCACCATACTACAAAACTATGCAACTGCAATGTTTTTATTTATCACCATGCTACAAAAATATGCTCTACTGCAATATTTTTATTTATCACCATACTACAAAACTATGCTCTACTGCAATATTTTTATTTATCACCATACTACAAAACTATGCAACTGAAATGTTTTTATTTATCACCATGCTACAAAACTATGCTCTACTGCAATATTTTTATTTATCACCATACTACAAAACTATGCAACTGCAATGTTTTTATTTATCACCATGCTACAAAAATATGCTCTACTGCAATATTTTTATTTATCACCATACTACAAAACTATGCTCTACTGCAATATTTTTATTTATCACCATACTACAAAACTATGCAACTGAAATGTTTTTATTTATCACCATGCTACAAAACTATGCTCTACTGCAATATTTTTATTTATCACCATACTACAAAACTATGCTCTACTGCAATATTTTTATTTATCACCATACTACAAAACTATGCTCTACTGCAATATTTTTATTTATCACCATACTACAAAACTATGCTCTACTGCAATATTTTTATTTATCACCATACTACAAAACTATGCTCTACTGCAATATTTTTATTTATCACCATACTACAAAACTATGCTCTACTGCAATATTTTTATTTATCACCATACTACAAAACTATGCAACTGCAATGTTTTTATTTATCACCATGCTACAAAAATATGCTCTACTGCAATATTTTTATTTATCACCATACTACAAAACTATGCTCTACTGCAATATTTTTATTTATCACCATACTACAAAACTATGCAACTGCAATGTTTTTATTTATCACCATGCTACAAAACTATGCTCTACTGCAATATTTTTATTTATCACCATACTACAAAACTATGCTCTACTGCAATATTTTTATTTATCACCATACTACAAAACTATGCTCTACTGTAATGTCTGGTGTTTAGCACCATGCTACAAAAACTATGCTCTACTGCAATGTTTGGTATTTTATCTCCATCTTAAAAACTATGCTCTACTGCAATGTCTGGTATTTTATCTCCATCTTAAAAACTTTGCTCTACTGCAGTGTTTGGTATTTTATCTCCATCTTAAAAACTATGCTCTACTGCAATGTCTGGTATTTTATCTCCATCTTAAAAACTTTGCTCTACTGCAGTGTCTGGTATTTTATCTCCATCTTAAAAACTATGCTCTACTGCAGTGTCTGGTATTTTATCTCCATCTTAAAAACTATGCTCTACTGCAATGTCTGGTATTTTATCTCCATCTTAAAAACTATGCTCTACTGCAATGTCTGGTATTTTATCTCCATCTTAAAAACTATGCTCTACTGCAATGTCTGGTATTTTATCTCCATCTTAAAAACTATGCTCTACTGCAATGTCTGGTATTTTATCTCCATCTTAAAAACTATGCTCTACTGCAATGTCTGGTATTTTATCTCCATCTTAAAAACTATGCTCTACTGCAATGTCTGGTATTTTATCTCCATCTTAAAAACTATGCTCTACTGCAATGTCTGGTATTTTATCTCCATCTTAAAAACTATGCTCTACTGCAATGTCTGGTATTTTATCTCCATCTTAAAAACTATGCTCTACTGCAATGTCTGGTATTTTATCTCCATCTTAAAAACTATGCTCTACTGCAATGTCTGGTATTTTATCTCCATCTTAAAAACTATGCTCTACTGCAATGTCTGGTATTTTATCTCCATCTTAAAAACTATGCTCTACTGCAATGTCTGGTATTTTATCTCCATCTTAAAAACTATGCTCTACTGCAATGTCTGGTATTTTATCTCCATCTTAAAAACTATGCTCTACTGCAATGTCTGGTATTTTATCTCCATCTTAAAAACTTTGCTCTACTGCAATGTCTGGTATTTTATCTCCATCTTAAAAACTATGCTCTACTGCAATGTCTGGTATTTTATCTCCATCTTAAAAACTATGCTCTACTGCAATGTCTGGTATTTTATCTCCATCTTAAAAACTATGCTCTACTGCAATGTTTGGTATTTTATCTCCATCTTAAAAACTATGCTCTACTGCAATGTCTGGTATTTTATCTCCATCTTAAAAACTATGCTCTACTGCAATGTCTGGTATTTTATCTCCATCTTAAAAACTATGCTCTTCTGCAGTGTTTGGTATTTTATCTCCATCTTAAAAACTATGCTCTACTGCAATGTCTGGTATTTTATCTCCATCTTAAAAACTATGCTCTACTGCAATGTCTGGTATTTTATCTCCATCTTAAAAACTATGCTCTACTGCAATGTCTGGTATTTTATCTCCATCTTAAAAACTATGCTCTACTGCAATGTCTGGTATTTTATCTCCATCTTAAAAACTATGCTCTACTGCAATGTCTGGTATTTTATCTCCATCTTAAAAACTATGCTCTACTGCAATGTTTGGTATTTTATCTCCATCTTAAAAACTATGCTCTACTGCAATGTCTGGTATTTTATCTCCATCTTAAAAACTATGCTCTACTGCAATGTCTGGTATTTTATCTCCATCTTAAAAACTATGCTCTACTGCAATGTCTGGTATTTTATCTCCATCTTAAAAACTATGCTCTACTGCAATGTCTGGTATTTTATCTCCATCTTAAAAACTATGCTCTACTGCAATGTCTGGTATTTTATCTCCATCTTAAAAACTTTGCTCTACTGCAATGTCTGGTATTTTATCTCCATCTTAAAAACTATGCTCTACTGCAATGTCTGGTATTTTATCTCCATCTTAAAAACTATGCTCTACTGCAATGTCTGGTATTTTATCTCCATCTTAAAAACTATGCTCTACTGCAATGTCTGGTATTTTATCTCCATCTTAAAAACTATGCTCTACTGCAATGTCTGGTATTTTATCTCCATCTTAAAAACTATGCTCTACTGCAATGTCTGGTATTTTATCTCCATCTTAAAAACTATGCTCTACTGCAATGTCTGGTATTTTATCTCCATCTTAAAAACTATGCTCTACTGCAATGTCTGGTATTTTATCTCCATCTTAAAAACTATGCTCTACTGCAATGTCTGGTATTTTATCTCCATCTTAAAAACTATGCTCTACTGCAATGTCTGGTATTTTATCTCCATCTTAAAAACTTTGCTCTACTGCAATGTCTGGTATTTTATCTCCATCTTAAAAACTATGCTCTACTGCAATGTCTGGTATTTTATCTCCATCTTAAAAACTATGCTCTACTGCAATGTCTGGTATTTTATCTCCATCTTAAAAACTATGCTCTACTGCAATGTCTGGTATTTTATCTCCATCTTAAAAACTATGCTCTACTGCAATGTCTGGTATTTTATCTCCATCTTAAAAACTATGCTCTACTGCAGTGTC